>SJXQ01004872.1:307554-338095 GCA_006408695.1 Aepyceros melampus | reverse complement strand
TCCATCCCCACCCCACCCCTCTAGGTTGATACAGAGCCCCAGTTTGAGTTCCCTGAGTCATTCAGCAAATTCCCTTGGCTATCTATTTTACATATGGTAATATATGTTTCCATGTTACTCTCTCCATATATCCCACCCTTTCCTTCCTCCCCCAGCCCCATGTCCATAAGTCTGTTCTCTATGTCTGTGTTTCCATTGTTGCCCTGCAAATAATTTTTTCAGGACCGTCTTTCTAGATTCCATATATATGCATTAGTATATGGTATTTGTTTTTTTCTTTCTGACTTCCCTGGTTGCTCAGACAGTAAAGAATTTACCTGCAATGCAGAAGACCCAGGTTCAGTCCCTGGGTCAGGAAGATCTCCTGGAGAAGGGAATGGCCACCCACTCCAGTATTCTTGCCTGGAAAATTCCATGGGCAGAGGAGCCTGGCAGGTGGGCTACAGTTTATGGGGTTGCAAAGAGTCGGACACGACTGAGCGACTAACACTTTCACTTTCTGACTCACTTTACTCTATATGATAGGCTCCAGGTTCATCCACCTCATTAGAACTGACTCAGATGCTTTCCTTTTTATGGCTGAGTAATATTCCATTGTGTATATGTACCACAGCTTCCTTATCTATTCATCTGTTGATGGACATTTAGGTTGCTTCCATGTCCTAGCTATTGTAAATAGTGCTGCAGTGAACACTGGGGTACATGTATCTTTTTCAGTTTTGATTTCCTCAGGGTATATGCCTAGTAGTGAAATTACTGGGTCATATGGTGCTTTGAACTTTTTTTTCAACTGATGCTTTTGAACTGTGGTGTTGGAGAACACTCTTGAGAGTCCCTTGGACTGCAAGGAGATCCAATCAGTCCATCCTAAAGGAGATCAGTCCAGGGTGTTCATTGGAAAGATGATGCTGAAGCTAAAACTCCAGTACTTTGGCCACCTCATGCGAAGAGTTGACTCATTGGAAAAGATCCTGATGCTGGGAGGGATTGGGGGCAGGAGGAGAAGGGGACGACCGAGGATGAGATGGCTGGATGGCATCACCGACTCGATGGATGTGAGTCTCAGTGAAGTCTGGAGTTGGTGATGGACAGGGAGGCCTGGCGTGCTGTGATTCATGGGGTCACAAAGAGTCGGACACGACTGAGCGACTGAACTGAACTGATGGTGGTTTGATTCCTAGTCTTTTAAGGAATCTCCACACTGTCTTCCATAGTGGCTGTATCAGTTTATATTCCCACCAACAGTGTAAGAAGATTCCCTTTTCTCCACACCCTTTCCAGCATTTATTGGTTTTAGACTTTTTGATGATGTCCATTCTGACCTTGAAGGCAATGGCACCTCACTCCAGTACTCTTGCCTGGAAAATCCCATGGACAGAGGATCCTGGTAGGCTGCAGTCCATGGGGTTGCCAAGAGTCAGACACGACTGAGCGACTTCACTTTCACTTTTTACTTTCATGCATTGGAGAAGGAAATGGCAGCCCACTCCAGTATTCTTGCCTGGAGAATCCCAGGAATGGGGGAGCCTGGTGGCTGCCATCTACGGGGTTGCACAGAGTCAGACATGACTGAAGTGACTTAGCATTCTGACCTTTGCAAGGTGATACCTCATTGTAGTTTTGATTTGCATTTCTCTAATAATGAGCGATATTGAGCATCTTTTCATGTGTTTATTAGCCATTTGTCTATCTTCTTTGGAGAAATGTCTGTTTAGGTCTTGTTCCCACTTTTTGACTGAGTTGTTAGTTTTTCTGATATTGACTTATATGAGCTGCTTGTATATTTTAAAAATTAATCTTTTGTCAGTTGCTTCATTTACTATTATTTTCTCACACTATGAGGGTTGTCTTTTCACCTTGTTTATAGTTTCCTTTGCTGTGCAAAAACTTTTAAGTTTAATTAGGTCCGACTTATTTATTTTTGTTTTATTTCCATTACTCTAGGAGGTGGATCATAGAGTTCTTGCTATGATTTATGTTATAGAGTATTCTGCCTATATTTTTCTCTAAGAGTTTTAGTTAAGTTTCTTGTCTTACATTTAGGTCTTTAATCCATTTTGAGTTTATCTTTGTGTATGGTGTTAGGAAGTTTTCTAATTTCATTCTTTTATGTGTAGCTTGTCCAGTTATCCCAGTAGTACTTATTGAAGAGGCTGTCTTTTCCCCATTATATATTCTTGCCTACTTTATCAAAAATAAGGTGCTCATAGATGCATGGGTTTATCTCTGGGCTTTCTAGCTTGTTTCATTGGTTTATATTTCTGTTTTTATGCCAGTACCATACTGTCTTGATGACTGTAGCTTTGTAGGATAGTCTGAAATCAGGAAGGTTGAATCCTCCAGTCCCATTCTTCTTTTTCAACATTGCTTTGGCTATTCACAGCCTTTTGTGTTTCCATATGAATTGTGAGACTTTTTTTGTTCCTGCTAAGTCGCTTCAGTCGTGTCCGACCCTGTGCAACCCCATAGACGGCAGCCAACCAGGCTCTGCCATCCCTGGCATTCTCCAGGCAAGAACACTGGAGTGGGTTGCCATTTCCTTCTCCAATGCATGAAAGTGAAAAGTGAAAGTGAAGTCGCTCAGTCGTGTCTGACTCTTAGCAACCCCATGGACTGCAGCCCACCAGGCTCCTCTGTCCATGGGATTTTCCAGGCAAGAGTACTGGAGTGGGGTACCATTCCAGTTCTGTGAAAAATGTCAGACAGATTCTTTACCACAGAGCCACCAGGGAAGCATTTGTCTATGTTATTAATTAAAATTGCTTTGATTTGCTTTTTAGGATTTTCTCTTACTTATCCAGTTTAATTGTACTTCTCCACATGCCCAACCTGTCCACTGTAACCAGACTGCGTACTCTGCTCACCTTCTGACCCACTTGTGCTGTTTCCCACTCCAGGCCTCCCCTCACACTGTTGTATATCTGAGCATAAGCAGACATGCCACTCTCCCATCCTCTGAGTCACATTCTTCCTGAGTGTTCTTCTGAAGCTCAACTCAAGCCCTGCTTCCTTCATGAAGTATTAATATATCCTGATTTTCAATTACATTGATCATTACTTTATGGATTTGCTTGTGATACCTGTATTGCATTCCCTGTTCTGCCTTGTTGCTATAACATAGTAAGAGTTACTGATATGAAGTTCTTCCTCGTGTGTTTAAAATGTGAGGCTGTGTCAGGCCTGCCCCCCTCTTGGACCCCTCTTCTTCATTCATTTTACTGTGACTCGTCCCAAGGCAAACTCCTCAGTGTCAGCTCCCACTCTTCCTTGCCTCACCCCTCAAATTCCAAGAACTGTGGGCTCTGACTACTAATAGTACCTCAAGCCTTGCCCCACTTCTCTGAATCTGCCGTGCCGCAGCCTTAGATCAGGCTACCTTCATGCCTTCCCTGGGCTGCCTCTCAGTAGTATTGCAACAGCTGCTTTCTTTCCAGGGCCGGGACCAGGGTAAGGAAAGTAAGGTGTCTAGAGCACAGATTTAAGGAAGCACTCACTCTCAGGGTTGTGCAGATGCAGAGTTAGCACTCGAGAGTGAGTGCTTCCTTAAAGTTTGTGCTCAGGGCATCTCAGAGCTTGATTGCCTCACCTTGGTCGGGACTTTTCCTCCTCCTTCCCTCCCTTGCCCTCCCTGCCTCCACCCCTCTGCCCTTACCCCTGTAGTTTATGCTCCATAGGGCTCTTGAAATGATCTTTTCAGGCATGGATGATGTCCAGTCTGTGGTTTAGTTTCCCAGAGGATAAAGGCTGACTTTTTGGATGGGCTTCAGCCTGCCTTCCGGCCCCACCTCTCACCATTGTCACCCTTGCACGTGAACTCTGCAGTCTGTCCATCCTGAACCACTTAGAGGCCCTTTTGTCTGTGGTGCTGACACATCTCCAGGTCTTTGAACTCAGTCTTCCTCCCTTCCCTGGAACTCTCTTCTCTTACTTGGAGAATTTTTATTCATTGTTCAGAACTTAGCATGATCCCCTTGACTTTCTATGGGGAGTTTTCCAGATTCCCTGGAATTAATTCTCTCCTTCTTTTTCCCCCTTAAGCAAAATGTACTCACCTTAATTATAGCATGTGTTTCATTTAATGGTAATTAATTTTTTTCAGATTTTTCAATTCCCAGGAAACCAAAGATTCAAAGCCCAGGCTTTATATTACAATAGTTTGGAAAGTTTGTTTTAAAAGTGCTGTTGCCTCAGTTCTGTCCCAGAACCAGAATCTCCAGGTGTGGCCTGGGCATCAGTGTTCTTTCCCTTAAATCACCCAGATAATCTGATGTGCAGCCATGGTCTGGAACCACTGCACGAGGCTGTGAGTTGAGCTCCCGAGAGGGGGGGCCTAGTCCCTTCCCTGTCTGCAGCCCTGTCCTCCGCCCTCCCCTTCCCTCATACCCTGCAGGATGTCTGGCTTTTCACAGGAGCTCGACTAAGAGCTGTGGATCAGTGATCCTCTGCTCCATTGGTTGGCCTAGTGCTCCATGAAAGGACTTAGTCAGTTACCACCTTGCTCCCTCAGCACAGGCCTAGGAGTGGAGGACATTTGTGGAGACAGGGATCCCGTTGTTGTCGCTAAGTCGTGTCCAACTCTTTTGCGACCCTGTCAGGCTCCTCTGTCCATGGGATTTTCCAGGCAAGAATACTGGAGAGGGTTGCCACTTCCTTCTCCAGGGGATCTTCCCAGACCAGGAATCAAACCTGCTATTGGCAGGCGGGTTCTTTACCCCTGAGCCACCAGGAAAGCCCGACAGGGATCCCACTGGTGTGAAATTGATGTCTGATATTCGTGGTGAACCACAGGTTAACCCCCGAGATCTGTTTCTTTATTGCTTTGAATACCAAGGGGGCTGTTGTCCTTTTTTCTGCAGAGCCATATATGCAAATGATTTTTTCCATGCAAAATTATTTAAATACCTCTTTCCCTATCCAGTGGACATGCTCTATCCTGGCCATTTGAGGAAAAATATTAGAAAGTAGGTTGGTCTTCCATGTCAAGACTCCTCTCTGCATTTGGCTCACTCAACTCAGTGGCAGTGTCTTTGGACCTTCAGAGGCTGCTTAGTGCCCAGGTGGACTTAAGTAATAAGCAGTAATATGGAATGCTTGATATGGAATTATCTGCCCATACAAGCGGCTACATCAGTCTGCCTGGACCAAAGGACTTAAATGTCAGACTTTCCAAATGTAAAAGTCAGAAATGCACTATAGTCTGCATCTGATATTTACAGTTCTTTCTGGAAAAGGTGAGCTTACTTTTGTTGCAAATGTTTCTCTGTTGCAAATTGGAAAGAGTTTTTTATTTGTCCATATGCCTTTGATATTATCACTTCCTTTACTTTTATTTGATTTTCTGAAAATCCGCAGATGCATTTGAATGCCCCAATGGTCCTTACCTGTGGCTACTAAAAATAGTAGTGATTGGGAAAAGTCAGGGGTTGGGTTTAGGAGAAGACTATTGATTATTTATTGAAATAATCTCAAGATGCAGAAGAATAAGTCTTTGAAATTGAAAAAATTAGCTCACATTTCCAGAGCTGTTTCAGTTGGCTTCTATTCAGAACATGAGCTGAGGGGGGGCCCCGATCTGTAATTTTACTTTCTACATCACTGCAGAGCCCCTCCCCTTTTTCCTCTTGTCTCTTTTCCATCACCATCTTATTCTCCCCTTTTTGCTCTCTTCCTCAGACCAAGTGTTATATTAGTTGTTGTTTTTTACTGAACAGCTGTGTTTCACATAGTTCTTAGTGCTTTAACCCATTTAATCTCTCAAAAACAGTGTGTGGGGAGGTACTGTTATTAATTCCATTGAGCGGAAAATTGAGACACAGAAAAAAAGAAAAAAAGAAACTTACCCAGGATCAAATATCTAGTAAAGAGTAGAGCAAAAATTCAGATCTAGTCCTTATGTTTCAAGAGCCTGGGCTCTTCACTTTTTGCTGCCTGACCCAGTGTTCAGAGTGGTAAATAGTAGCGGGATAAAGATGAGTATTGCATTTGGTTCAGTTCAGTTCAGTAGCTCAGTTGTTCCAACTCTTTGCGACCCCATGAATCGCAGCACACCAGGCCTCCCTGTCCATCACCAACTCCCAGAGTTCACTCAGACTCGCATCCATCGAGTCAGTGATGCCATCCAGCCATCTCATCCTCTGTCGTCCCCTTCTCCTCCTGCCCTCAATCCCTCCCAGCATCAGAGTCTTTTCCAATGAGTCAACTCTTCACATGAGGTGGCCAAAGTACTGGAGTTTCAGTTTTACCATCATTCCTTCCAAAGAAATCCCAGGGCTGATCTCCTTCAGAATGGACTGGTTGGGTCTCCTTGCACTCCAAGGGACTCTCAAGAGTCTTCTCCAACACCACAGTTCAAAAGCATCAATTCTTCAGTGCTCAGCCTTCCTCACAGTCCAACTCTCACATCCATACATGACCACTGGAAAAACCATAGCCTTGACTAGATGGACCTTAGTCGGCAAAGTAATGTCTCTGCTTTTGAATATGCTATCTAGGTTGGTCATAACTTTTCTTCCAAGGAGTAAGCATCTTTTAATTTCAGGGCTGCGGTCACCATCTGCAGTGATTTTGGAGCCCAGAAAAATAAAGTCTAACACTGTTTCTACTGTTTCCCTATCTATTTCCCATGAAGTGATAGGACCAGATGCCATGATCTTCATTTTCTGAATGTTGAGCTTTAAGCCAACTTTTTCACTCTCCTCTTTCACTTTCATCAAGAGGCTTTTTAGCTCCTCTTCACTTTCTGCCATAAGGGTGGTGTCATCTGCATATCTGAGGTTATTGATATTTCTCCCGGCAATCTTGATTCCAGCTTGTGTTTCTTCCAGTCTAGCAAAAGCAGTTTTTCTGCTTCCCCCATTTCAACTCCTCATTGTTTTAATAATGGGTCCACTTCTCAGCACATCCAGGGGAAGAATCCAATAGAATAGGTCCTGAACTTGCGATTTTATGTTATCATTTCTAATTCAAAAGCAGAATTTGAAATCAGTAGTAATCAGAAATAGCAAGTTGTAGTTGAAGATGTTACAGCCTTCTTCGATTGAGTGGGAGCAAAGGCACACAGGGGGAGGCACAGTGGTCCCTGGAGTCAGCCTTTGATGGGCTGTGGTGTGGTCTGGCCAAGGGTCGGCCACACTCGTAACCCACCATTCTGAGGGCCCTGGAGGAGGAGCACAGGGCAGCAGCCTTGAGAGCTCCCGCATCAGTGGGTGGGAAGGGAGGATGCATAAGAGACCAGCAAAGGGGAGAAGTGCCCTGCTCCCCCAGACAGAAGGGAGCCTGGTTCCGCTTGACAGGGCTGACCGCCACCTACCATTTGACATGCAGGAAGCTGAAAGATTAGCCTAACAGCTTACAGCTAGTTCTAGGGAGACTGGAGCTAGTCCTGAAGATCTTGACTGTCATTCCAGGGATTTTTCCAGTACACAGTGAAAAAAAAAAAGAAATCTTCAATAAAATTAAGGAAGGTTGTGAGTTCTGGAACTGACCTTAAGGAGATGCTCTTTCAGTGTTGCCTCAGTGATACGATAAACCGCATAGTAGGTAATTGTCACCTCTTTCAATGGCTACGCAAACCTGATTTCTTGATGCACAAAGCCTGTCTTCAGGGGTCCTCTGAGGCAAGGTAGACATCCCACTACCTAATTAAATCCAGACTGGTAATTGGTCAGTTAATGGAAAAGTTGGTAAAGCAAGAAAACATGCAGATCAACATAGAGACTTAAATACTTTGTTTTAACACATGGGCTTGTATTCATTCAGCCATCTTCAGGTGCAGGAGCAAAGGTACCCTTTGAGTAGGTATCTTTGAAGTACCCCCTTGTCTTTCCTGTATCTCCATAGCCATCAAGTGGCTTTAATTTTCAGTTTTAACTTCTTTAATATGCCTCTATCTAAGCACAGAATCTTTCCTCTTTATGATTTTTCTCAGTCTGAGTTGGATTGCTCACATTTATTTAATAAATTTTATTTAATATAATTTAATACATTTCTTTAACAAATATTTAATATAAAGATGTTTATTTAATACATTTATTTAATAAGTGTATTAAATAAATATTACTTCTGTACCCCATCTTCCCCATGTCTTTCTTAAGTTAGTTTCATAGGAATAGCTCTGATTCCTTTCACACTCATATCTCATTATTTATGTGACTGCTGTTTAATTGGATTCATAACTAATAACAGTAGAACTCACATAAAGGTTGGGTATAAAACAGTAAACCTAAAGCATTTATTGGAAGAAGAAGGAAGATGGGAAATAATTCTCAGTGTGTTGTGGGTGGGTTTGTTAATCCATTGTGTTGGTTAAGTAAGAATTAGCTAAGTGGGTGTCTACTATGTGTATAACACAAGTTTATAGTAGAAAATCCTACCCTTGGGACAATAAATGCACCTGCCTCTTGTGTAACATCTGAAAAATAATGAGAATAATTTAAGGAGTAACTCACTTTCCCTTAATCCTGTGAATATGATGAGTGATGTTATATTATTCATTTTAATAACTATCTCTAGAACTGTCATTGTTATTGTTAAAGATTTATTTTTGTTTTACTTTGACTTATAATTTTCTTTTAACCTAAGAAAATCCCCTTATAAAAGGTGAGTGTGAGCATTACCCCATGGAGATTATTTATCACTGAATTCAGAACACTATCACAAAATGTTTTTTTCAATTGAAAATCAGTCTATAAATAAATGGTGGAATGAATTATAAGGTAATGCATTAGCCATAGATAATTGAAGTGCTTAAAATAATTTTTTAAAACTAATGGCTAAAATTATTGTGAGAAAAACCACTCTATTCCATTTCTTAAAATTGTTCTGTTTCATTTAAATGTGGTTTAAATGGTGCTGGGGGAAAAGATATGTGCCCCTTAGGGATTGTCGGAAAGAATCAAAAGCAGCTTAGCAAAGAGACAGAAATGGAAATGTGATATTTGTTGGGGGAAATGAGGGTATGATTAAATAAAGTGGAATCAGCTCCCATGTTAGAAAATCCCGTAATGGGGAGGTGATGCTTGAGGCCTGTTTCTGTCTTCTGAGAAGCCTGGACTCTCTCTACATTGCAGGTCTGCTCTAGTTCTATAAGGAAAGCAGGTCCTAGGAGAGGCACAGACTTTCCGCTCATCCTTAGGACATCTCCAGCTCATGTAGGAAGATCTTCCTTGTTCTGTGTCTTTGGAATTAAATATTCTGGGGTCTGCATCTCCCCCGCTCAAATATGTATTAGAGAAATACAAACTTTAAGTTAAAAAAAGTATAAGAGAGGTTATATGTTTCAGTGGAAAGCACAGCAGCCTAAAAAGTGCTTTCAGATTCTCAAGTGCACACAGGTCATGTGGAAACCTTAGTCAGATTCGGATCCTGAGCCTGTAGGTCCAGAGTAGAGCCTGAAAGTCTGCATTTCTAGCAAGTTCCCCCTGCCCCCCGACCCCGGGGTGCCAGTGCTGTTGATCCAGAGATCATACTCTGGGGAACAAGGATCTGGAAGACCTGAATTCAACTGCTGGCCTATCTCAGCCTCAGTTCCCCCACCTGTACAATGGACTAAAGTACTTTTAAATTCTGTCAGTAGCCTCATGAGAAGCGGTGGCCAGAGAAGGCTGGTCCATGTTGAGAGCTTGTCCCACCTCTCAATCTTCAAGGACTCCCTGTCTCAGCACGGTGAAGACAAATGGGGTCATGAAAGCAGGGCAGCCATCCAGAGCCGTTCCACCCTTATTCACATCTCTCCCCCTCAAGCGTGTGCCTGTGCTAATGTTCAGAGGCTTTGGCTTTAATTAGATCACATGATCGAAAGATGACTCTCCTGGTTGTGCTGCTTGTCTGGAATAAACTGTTGGGCAGGCGTCATCCTGTCCGTAGCGTGCCCAATGGAAGTCTAGCTATAGTTGGTCTAATTGCCAGTAGTAATCCAATGTAGACACCAAAGATAATTATTATGTTTGGATCTGAAACATATTTTTAGTCAGAGTCAGATTGAGATGCTATTTTTTTTTCTCTAAACCTGTCACTTGTTGGAGGAATTTAATACTATGTTGAAATTTTTCTTATCCTTCAGAGCCCTCTCAGATGTTCCATTCTCAGCAAAACCTTTTCAGAGCCACAGTCGGAATTAGTGGCCACCTCCTGCCCCTCTGCCCCAGTCACCCCTCCCCTGGACACACGCCTCACAGCGGGGCTCACTGGGTGATGGGCCTGGGGCTCCCTCCCTGAACTACAAGCTCCTTAAGCCATCTCGATGGAGTAAACGGGGAGTTCAGGGCCTCCAGCCCGGCTCCTGAGAGCACTTTCTGTCTGGCCGTGTGTCCCCAGGAGGCCGTGGATGGTCCTGCTCCCAGTGCCCCTCTCTGTACTGGCCCTGGGCAGTGGGCTTTGGGGGGGTTCTGTGAAATAATGGATGTGAAACTGTTTCCTTTCTCTCCTGGCTTAGAGTAGGCATCAGAGGAAGATTTGCCAAGTTTTCCTTCCCCAAGGTCAAGGATCATGATTTATAAATCCATGTATTTCTAGCCTTCAGGAAAAGTCATACATAGTGGGTGCACTCTGTAAATTCTTTAAAATTGAATAGCCTCTCATTTAGGGAAATTGGGTGTATTTATTTTAGGCATAGAAATAATAGAGATGGAGAAATAACTGTTTGTTTTTTCCCTATTAGCTGATAGTAAATGCTCTTCTGAAATATATGAAATGTGTTTTGAAGAAGTAATTAAAATCCTGACAGAGATTTATTTCTGGTTTGCTTAAGCTTAAAAATCTGAAAGATTTTTAAGAAAGACTAGATATGATAAATGCTGCACGGGGGTTGAGGGGGAGAAAAACTATTTAACAAGCAATTCCTACAGGATATCCATTTTGTATACTTATATGTATGAGCTTTCTGGAAGAATTGGAAAAAAATTACTAATGGTTACCTTTGGGAAGAGGATAAAGGATTAGGGAAAAGAAGACTTTTATTTTCATTTTATAATTTTCTGTGTGGTTTGAATTATTGGCCATGGGGGCATATTTGAGTTAAAAAATATAGATAGATAGATAGATAGATATCTGGGGGAATTGAAAAATAGGCCTTTTTTCTTTTTTATATATTAAAATCTCTCATAAGTATTATCTTTAAATTTCATTGCAAGGGGCTTAAGTACAGGGTGCTAATAATAAATGAGGATTTCCTGTCCCTTGTCAAGTCACTAAGCCATCTCCCTCCCAGGAATGAGCTCTTAGCCTTTACTTCCCTCGAGGTTTAAAAAGCTCCCAGGTGGGGCTGTGTCCTTGCACTCCTGCTGAGCAGAGAAATGTAGCATCCGATTATGAGCCCTGAAAATGCTAGAATCATCACTCTGTAACACTCTAATCTGGTTTAAGGAAGATGCAGCTGCAAGGTTTGGCCCAGAAGGGGATGACAGGATGTGGCGACCCGCCCAGCAGGACCATCATCCATCTTGCACTGGAAAAGCGAGGGGGTTACAGCTCCTACAGAGCATGGCACAGGAGCCTACTCATTTTGGGCTTCCCAGGAGGCACTAGTGGTAAAGAACCTGCCTGCCACTGCTGGAGACATATGAGACGCAGATTCCATCCCTGGATCGAGAAGATTCCTCTGGAGGAGGAAATGGCAACCCACTCCAGTATTCTTGCCTGGAGAATCCCAGCAACAGAGGAGCCTGGAGGGCTACAGTTCATGGGGTTGCAAAGAGTGGAATACGACTAAAGTAACTTAGCACGCCTGCCCTGCTCTTCGTAGCAAGAACTTGGATTTTCCTTTTTACTCTAGCACCACCCAGCCATTGGCAGCATCAACTCCGTTACCTCCCCCACCAAGGGTCAGGGATGTACCCATCTGGAGTACCTGAGAGTAAGCAGTGCATCCCAGGTCACGTACTCGGGTGGGACGAAGCAGCGTGTCCCCCAAGCTCCCATCTGTCATTTTCCACTACCCAAGACTTGGCTCTAATTCTGTGAGGGTGGCGTCCAGGGAGAAGGCACCTCTGAGACTTTTGAGGTACCACTTTCAATTTTAGATGCTACCTCCACACAAGAGCCTGGACAAACTGGGATGTTTTCCCAGGAGGGCAGCCAGGAGGGTTAAAGGAATCATCACCACATTATACAAAGAGACGGACTGGGATGTAGGCAGCACTCACTTCTCGTGGTTAGATCATTAATGTCCCTGTATGTCAGCTTCCCACCAATGAATGGTGTTCCCATAGTACTCTCCTCAAAGGGTGGCAGAGAGGATTATGTAAGTTAATTCACGCAAAAGTTTAGAACTGGTAAGGGTTCCACAAGTGCTAGCGACCATTTTTTGTTTTTGGGGCCAGAGCTACAAGAAGGAGTCCCAAGTCTTTAGATGGCAGCAGCCACGGGCTGCTCCTGGTTGATGCATCTCACTTTCTGACCTGTAGGCATTTCTAAAGACAACCATTGTTATCAAGCAGCTTGCGTGCATGCGTGCTAAGTCACTTTAGTCACGTCCAACTCTTTGTGACCCTATGGACTGTAGCCCGCCAGGCTCCTCTGTCCATGGAATTCTCCAGGCAAGAATACTGGAGAGGGTTGCCATGCCCTCCTCCAGGGGATCTTCCCAACCCAGGGATCGAACCTGTGTCTCTTATGTCTCCTGCATTGGCAAGCAGGTTCTTTTGTTTTAGTACCACCTGGGAAGTCCATCGAGCAGCTTAGCTTACTGGTTAGTCTTCTGAGAGGCACGAGTGGCAAATTCAAGCCTCTTAGGCTGTAAGTAAGAGATATTCCTCGTATTCATTTTCCTGGGTGAATCTGCTCTGGGGATCCCTGTGCCTTGTGCTGATCCATTCTTTAAATTTTCTTCTCGACATGCATTGGGCCTCCTGATATGAGTAATCTCTTTATTAAGGAGGATGGTCTTTTTATGGTCAGCCACATAGTACAGAGAAAAGTAGGCCATCCCTACCCAGGCAAAGGATAACTGCCCACCTCCTTTCAGCACCCCAGCGTCTTATTGTATAATTGCTCCAATATTCGCCGTTCCCTGTAGTTGTCTAGACTCTTCTATCTGCAGGGCAGCGTCTGCATGTCATTGATATGGGGTCACCAGACTTTGCCAAGTGCTCTGCTCTGGGTCTCATATTAATTTATTAACTGTTAGCAAATGAATTCATGTGAATGTTTAAGGAGGATATTTCCCTAACTACCTAAAGCAATAAATAAGGTAGTGTTTTCTCAGCCTGTAACCTAGGTGCTGCTGGGCACCTTAAACACTTGTTTGAGAAGGGACTAGTCAAATGGTGCTTTGGTGAAGCAAAGGAAAAAAGCAGAATTGAGTAAAAGATGTAGTGGGCAGCTTTTTTAAAGCTCTCATTTATTAATTATGCCATTTCCCCTAGACCTTGCGTACCCTTTTGGAAACCTTCCAAAAAATAACATTTGCCATACCTAATATTATATCATCCTGTGAAAGACTCTGGACAGAGTTTATGAGGGCTTGGTTTTTTAGAAGAAGCAAGTGAATTGGAAAATTCAGCTGTTTACTCAGTGATACCAAGAAGGGCATCGATTTAACTCTTGATTTTTCCATTTGTTTCCTTTATGAAAGCAAAGCCAACCATGGTGAGTCGAACAACCCCAAACCACAAGCAGCGATTTTCCTTCTGCTTAAGCTCCTGACGCCAAGAAAAAGTTTTTCTTTTCTGAGCAGGAGTTGGGAGAGACCATTTTGAGATTAACTCTTGCAAACTTACCTTCCCTAACATCTCTTCCTTTCAAGGAAGGGCCAGGGTTTTCAGGAGAACCAGAGAGAAAGAACCCAGCAATCTTCTAGAAGTTTCCTAGGAGGCTGGCTGTCGCCCAGGTCATCTGCTGCAGGGCAGGCTTGAGGCAGGCTGGAGGATGCATTTTGACCTGGGAGCCCTTGACTCACTCTCCCATCTTGGCCTTGCTGTGGTGCTAAGCTGGGCATTTGGACCAAAGGTGACACAGCCACGAATCAGATTGCGGGACTGTTCTCTATGGGGACTCCTTATGCCTGCCCACTGGGAGTACCCCTCCACACAAGGCTGGGGAGAACATGGCCGTCCCATCTTCTGCCCTTGCCATCACCCGTGGAAGCCTGAGGAAACCCCCAGAGCTTGTATTCCAACTTGAAAGCGGATTCATGGATCCTGCAGAATCTATTTGTAAAGGAGCTTCTCTCCCGTGCAGAATTCTAGAACGTCCCTGTCCCTTGTTCACTTGCTGCTCCGAGTGTTGTTCCTGCCCACTCTGACGTGTTTCCTTGTTTTCTGTGTGTTGCAGGCAGCATAGTGTACCTCGGCATGATGGTGGGGGCATTCTTCTGGGGAGGCCTGGCAGACAAAGTGGGACGGAAGCAGTCCCTTCTGATTTGCATGTCTATCAACGGATTCTTTGCCTTCCTGTCTTCATTTGTCCAAGGTTATGGCTTCTTTCTCTTCTGTCGCTTACTTTCTGGATTCGGGTAAGGTTTTTCTCTTTCGGATTTTATAGTAATGTGTTTATTCTACATAAAGACATAATGTACATGTTTTCCACTCTAGAGGCTCTCATTACCAAAAAAATTATCCCTTAATGCATTTCCTTTCCCATCTTTGTGTCAGCCTTCCGAGCCATAATGCTGGTTCTTAGAAATATAATTATCAGCCTTTAAATCCAGAAGAGAAGGGAATACACATCTGTGTTTCTGTGGCTGATTCTTTTAGTGTTTTATGTCTAGGAAATGAGTGTTGTTTTCAAAGGAATGCTATATCTGTGGCAGTGCACATTAGTGAGGGGATGTTTTTTCCTTCTAAAAATTTAAGCCAGAAATAGCTCTAGTCCTACCTATTATGAACTAATTAAAGGTTTGAACCATTCAACTATGCTCTTAAATCCAAGATGAGAGGGTCTCAAGTAAATATTGTTTAATTGATCTTTGATAACTGCAGGAGACCGCCTGCAATGCGGGAGATCTGGGTTTGATCCCTGGGTCAGGAAGATCCCCTGGAGAAGGAAGTGACAACCCCCTCCACAGAGGAGCCTGGCAGGCTACAGTCCGTGGGGTTGCAACAAGTCGCAACATGACTTAGCGACTAAACCACCAATAGCATATTTAACTAAGTAGGAAGCCTGCTTCATGAGATGCAATAGGTTCTTTTTATAAGTTCCTGACTTCTGTTGAATCAGAAGTCGTGCTATTGACACGTGCAGTGGCATAGTATAGCCAATGGTTAGTCATTTTTGTAAAGAACTTGAAGCACTCATTACTAGATTAAGCAAATCCACAGCTTAGGAAAACCCAATACCTCAATTAGGAGAGTCCAAGAAACTCTGCTTGAATAGGAAAAAAAAAATAGTACAAATGTAAAATTTCTGATTCATGCTTAAGAACTCTGTCTTCATTAGAGATGTTGTTTCTGAGGGAGTCTAGCATAAGATGAATCTATAGGAGTAATATAAAATAAAAGAAAAATGAAAAAAGAAAGGGCAGGAATCTGTGCTGGGTTATGAATATGAGAAGCCGATCAGTTTGATTATGTTGATCACCACACAGCAAAGCCCGGTTTTGCCCGAAGAGAAGGTCAAAAAGCTGCAGCCCATCTGTCTTAATTACGTATAGTAGTACTTTAAAATCAGAGCTAAGATTAGCAGGAATATAAGGCATCATAGAGAAATAGAGAAATACTATGTAAGTGGGTTATTTTAAGAGTACAAAGGTTTCCCCGTGCAGACTAATGGTTCACTTTCATAATTCATTCAAAACACTTTTTTATATTGTTTTCTGCCACAAGACTTGTTCATATATTGAGACTGGTGGATCCACAGATTTTTCCGATGTTCTTTATTTTATCTTGTGGAACCTCTTCTGTGCTACATTCTACACATAGGATGTGTGTGCATGCTCAGTTGCTCAGTTGTGTCCAACTCTTTGTGACCCCATGGACTGTAGCCAGCCAGGCTCCTCTGTCCATGGAATTTTCCAGGCAAGGTGACTGGAGTGGGTGGCCATTTCCTACTGCAGGGGATCTTCCCGACCCAGAGATCAAACCCATGTCGCTTGCACCTCCTGCTTTGACATATTCTTCACATAGGGGGCACTTGGTAACTGTGTGACTAAGTTGCAGGAATCTCAGGAGTTTTCCTTAGAGTGAAGACACTGCAGTAAAGCAGGAGGGTTGGAAAGTTTGGGAAAGTGTGAAAATATTTTTTCGTTGGAGAAAAATGATCAGAATCAATCATTTGCTTTGTATCGATGGGGAGAGAGGGTTTTCCTTAGCAGAGGGGACGCTTGGTGCTCAAAGCTCTGTGAGACTGGCTGCACGTGTCATCTGTGGGGAGGATTTCTGGGTCATGAATTCAGGGGGCTGCCACCAACCCAGTGCCGAGTGAACTGAGATGCCTGAGGAAGAGCAGGTGCAAGGAAAGCTGCTTCTCAGGGTCCATAGGATAAGATATTCTCGCCACAGGAGAACTTCCTCCTGCTTTTTCTTTTATGTACATAATACCACTAGCCTGTCAGGAGAAGCCTAACAACCCACGTTCTGAACTTTCCAGTCCTTTCCATTCACAACCTTATCCACAAAATATCAACAATGTCCATAGACTCAAAAGTACCTGACCAGGTTTGGATGATTATGGCAATTTTCATTGCCAGTCTAGATGAAGACATGGGCAGCTCCATTGACTGCAGAGCAAAGGGCGATTCTGGTGGCTGTGGCATACTCCAGACTAAGTGACTATCCAGAAGCTAATTCAAGGGCAGCACAGAGACAGAGACGGCTTGGGTATATTCATGACATCATTTGCTTCTTTGCTGCCGACACATCATTTTTCAACCAGCAGCTCAGGGCTGCAGACCTCTAAGTAAGATAATTTACCTGGCAAAGCACAGACTGTGCATTGCTAATTCAGCTACACTCTATCAATTGTGCTCCAAGAGACTAATGCGCTGTATGCCTTTGCAAAGTGGGCACAGAATGGGGAGTCCAGAAATTCAAGTCCACCCTACCCCTGGCCTTACTGTGAGCCCTTGGGAAAGTCCCTTGGGCCCTCCAGCCTGCTGCTGCTTTTGTGAAAGGGAGATAATAGTGCTTTACATCCTACCTTTGAGTATGAGGATCAAGTGAGATTGCATGTTGAATCTTGCCTCAGACTGACAGCAGATGGAGAGGGGAAAAGAGGCTTCTTTCTGACTTTGATTCCAAGAGGGAAACAGAAAAGATGAATCATGGGCAAAGACTTGGAAGAAAACAGGCAAGTAAAATGGAGCATCCCTGCTCTCAAGAATAGTGGAGAGCCCCTCAGCTGAGAGTGGGGCTTGCGGGGAAGCCATGTGAGTTTACTCACCTGGGCCCAGGCAGCGAAACACTCAGGACCTTGTAGGGTCCAGCAGCTGAGGAGACCTGAGAAATGCAGCTGTTAAGAGAAGTAAAGAAATCGGTCTGTCCTCCTTGGCTGAGTTTGGGGCCTTGTTGCCTTCTCCTAACATGTGGAGAGCTGCCCTGATGACACAGGGGTTGTCTCGGCGGCAAGGGTTCATCTGGACACTCTCAGCTGAGTCTCTCTGTTCTCCAATTCCATTCCAACTCAAAAACAAAACTCTTTCACACCTGCTCTACTCCTGAAACCATGGAGGACCTTTCACAGTTATAGATGAGACCTGGCCCCTAGATGCTTCTTGTCTGGTTGGAGAGGGAAGGCACACAGACAGCCCTCCTTGCTGTTCAGTCATGGTTGACTCTTTGCGACCCATGGACTGCAGCACACCAGGCCTCCCTGTCCTTCACCATCTCCCAGAGCTTGCTCAAACTCATGTCCATCGAGTCGGTGATGCCGTCTAACCATTTTGTCCTCTGTTGTCCCTTTCTCCTCCTGCCCTCAATCTTTCCTGGCATCAGGGTCTTTCCCAATGAGTCGGTTCTTCGCATCAGGTGGCCAAAGTATTGGAGCTTCAGCCTCAGCATCAGTCCTTCCAATGAATGTTCAGGGTTGATTTCCTTTAGGATTGACTGGTTTGATCTCCTTGCTGTCCAAGGGGCTCTCCAGAGTCTTCTCCAGCACCCCAGTTCAAAAGCACTCCCATTCTCTATCTGCTAAGAACTAGTCAGTGTCCTTTGTGGGGCGGCATAGATGAGGAAAAAATGGCCACAAAACTGTGAATGAAAACCAGTTTCTGCGTGAAGGCTCTTCTTGTTTTAAAGGCGTGTAATGTTCAAACCCTTTCCACGACCATCACTTACATACTGAAAACATAAGCAGCTGAAGTTTTGACATAGTCCTTTTATTTAAACATTGTTAAAACTTGAGTCAAGAATTAAGACTTTGATCCTAGAGACTTTAAATAGGAGATCTTCTTATTTCTATGCACCAGGCAGCTCCCTTATCCACATCTGATCTGGTTTTAAACTGAAGAGAACTCAGTGAACAAGGAAGGAAAATTTCAGAATGTTGGCACTTTTTTTCCGTTGTGGAACTCTGGTGCTCAGACCCTGCAATGCTCCACGCATTCCCCAGGAGCATCACTCTTACCATCCTTTCAGCTTCACAGGGTCTTCTTCCTAGGCCTTCAATACTCACAACCTCAGACCACCCCTCCCAGTGACTCTCACCACAGACCCCTGGTTGGTCTTTTTAGTTGCACTGATCAAGGCACCAAAATATTTGCTTCTTATGTGTTTATGTCTTTCCTCCACCAGCATGTAAATTCCAAGAGGGCAGAGATCGACAGGATAGGTCTGTCTACTCTTTATTGCTCAATCACAGGAAGTTTAATAAAGTCTTACTTGGTCTATGTTAGGGGAAGAGTTCTCAATTAAATGACCAAAAGTTTAACTTGCATCATAAAAACAAAAAGGCATGGCCCTCAGTCAATTTCCAGACTTGAGCCAGTTTACAGACTCAGAACCCCCTGAATGAAGGGGAGACCCTAGTACTTTGCTAAAAGTTTATGCTGTCCATCTTTCCCCGAGCCTTCCCCTAAAGGACCTGTGCCTTTACCAGGGTAACTGCATGAGAGAAAAGGAAATAACTGACTTTTCAGAGCTTACTAGGCGCTGGCTCTGAACTGACGTTAATTCCAGGAGACCCAAAATGTCACTGTGGTTCACCACTCCGAGTTAGGACTTACAAAGGTCAGGTGTTCAATGGAATTTGATCTCAGATCCATCTCACAGTGAGTCCAGAAGGTCCCTGAATCCATCCTGTGGTCACTTCCCAGTTCCAAAATACGTAATTGGAATGGACAGAGCAACTGATAGGATCTCCACATTGGTATGGTACCTGTCCACCAGTTCCTCACACTGGGCCTTTCAGAGGAGGAAGGGAATTTCTGGGCACAGTCCAAACCCCTCATTTCACAGGTTAAGGTTCAGTGATGGAACCAGGAGTGACACAGTCAGGACTTAAGTTGCAGTGAAGTCCTTTTGAACTAGCCACTCTGTTAACAGGTAAACTGTGCATTCTGAATCCAAGGTTAAGATGCCTTTGTGTTGATTTTATTGCAAGTGCCACAGGCTTCCTCTTGCCCGATCTTATTTTGTTTCTGAGGCATCATTAGCAGGACTGTGTTATATTCCTGTTCTGCATATAAAGGAGCCTGATGGCTGGGTTTGTGATAGATGTGCATTCCTCTATTCACCACACTAAGTCATGAGTGTATTTTCTTAGCAACATAAATGTGTCCAGGTGCCAAATTCTATATGACTTTACATGTTTATTCAGCACGAGGCACACTCTTCCTGCCAGGGAGAGCAGTGTTTTATGGGAAGGAGGAGCAGGGCATCAGCAATTATTCATCTGCCTCTCAGTTTCCTAAGTGAATCTCACATCAGGGAACAGACATTTCCCTCTCCTCTTTCGTTACAGAAAATTAGAAAGATGGGAAATGGAGTTGACACCATTGATTCATTTTCATTTGCCCAGAATTAAATTATTTGTTTCCAGTCCCTGTTAATTATGAGAATGGGAATGCTTCAGATGCCGGGCAGTGTCAGAGTTGGGAGCATCTCGCTGAAGGCCTGGCACTGCTGAGCATAAAGGTCAGGAGGAAGCTACACCAGCAACAGAAATTAAAATGAATTTCAGTGTCTGTGTATGGTAGGAGAATGACTGGCCATTTCTCCCTCTGCAAATGGAGCCTCATAAATGCATCCTTCATAGCTAAACAGTATCCATCCATTCACTGATATCAATCCATTGTTGCAAAGGTACAATAACCAGAATACCTTGACTTGATAGAAATGATCACCACTAACTGAAATTCTTCAAACTATGTAGAATCTCATTTATGTTCAGAACATTTCTAAAATAACTGAGTATGCAAAAATATCCTGCCTTTTTGAAATTAGAACGTTGAGCACGGGTAGATTAACTTCCACGTGTTCAGTAGACGCCCAGATCTTCTGAGTTTTAGTCTAATTCCAAATTGTAAGGTTATACCTCCTACATTGGAAAAATGCAGAACTGTTTAAAACTTTTCAACTTTTAAACATGTTTTATCAAACACCTATATAGTAGTTGCCCTATTGAGAGATGCTGTGTTAAGTACTTTATAAATATTGATTCATTAAAGCCTCATGGTGACCCTATGAGGAAGATAATATTTATGCTACCCATTTTATAGATGAGAAAGATGAGGCACAGAGAGACTAATGGTAAAATCATACCCAGGCAGTCTGGCTCCATGCTTATAACCACCAGGCCTGTGTTGTCTCAGATTTATTGAGAAATATCTGTGATTTCATACCGCATGATGTCTGATACATGACAGACACCAAGTAAACATTTTGAACAGATCAGTTCAAGATTCCTGACTCAAAGAATTGGAATGGAAAGACTGTTTCCAATATGGAAGATGAGGCAATAGACTAAATTATCTTTAATCCAAAAATAATTGCAAACCCAAGTTATAAACAGTGAGTCAATGTTTTCCTAGGCCTGTGCAGTCCAGCAGGCCTTATGTAGCCATAAAGCATATGAAATGTGGCCAAATTTAGATGTGCTGTAAGGTATAAACTACATAGCACTGGATTCCAAAGCCTTAATACATGCAAAAGAGTATAAAATATCTCATTAATAATTTTTATATTGAGTACATGTTAAAATGATAGTATTTGGATACATTGGGTTAAATGAATATTTATTAAAAGTAACTGCAGCCTTGTTTTAATATCTTTTCTAGAAAATTCAAATTTTTATACATACTTCATATGGTATTTCTATTGGAAAGCACTATCTTAAACAATGCCTTTTATGAGAATTTCCAACAACAGTGGACCATTCAGACACACTTTATTTCCCTGTATAGCTTTTGCAAAAGAACTATAGATTCCAAGGGAGAAAGAAGTAACAGAGGAAAAGTTCTCCCAAAGTCATAACGATAATTATGAAAAATTAGCCACATGCACTTTTAAGAACTGACTCTGTGAGCTCCTTGAGGGTAGGGATATGTGTTCTTCGTGCCTGTCCCTCCAGCAACAGGTGATGTGCTTGGCCCAGATCTTGGCTGGGTGAGGGGCTGGATGGTGGGGGGGATGATGGATGGATTGGTAAATGGCAGGTGAGTGGGAGACCGAGGAGAATGGGTGATTAGATATACACAGCATGTGACCGGAAAAGCCTGCATGTCTGTTTCCATCACCTCTTACAGATCATCCTAAGGGTCGTCACCGTCTTTGTTCATGACATCATTTAGGTGCCGTGGGACGGCATGCTTCCAGCTGTTTCAATAGTGAGATGACTTTTTTCCCAAGACAGCATGAGGATTCTGATCTCTGAATACACCTTCTCCCTCCATGGCAGCAGGTCTGCTGCTGTGGATATGCAGATTTGTTTAGGTTTGAGGGGCTTTGCGTGCATGCTGTGTTGGACATGCTTCAGTCATGTCCAACGCTGTAGCCTGCCAGGCTCCTCTGTCCATGGGATTCTCCAGGCAAGAATACTGGAGTGGGTTGCCATGCCCTTCTCCAGGGGATTTTCCCGACCCAGACATTGAACCAGCATCTCCTGAATTGGCAGGCAGATTCTTTACCACTAGCTGCTGCCTGCAGTTCTGTTTAGGTTTCACAGGCTTAGGGCACCAATATGATTGCAAACAAGGGCTAGAGGAGTTGAAATTATGTTTTCTTAGAAACACAACTTTTACTCAGATTATATGTTTGCATCTCCATATTCTCAGAATAGTCAGGTTTAAGCTGTGGCTTTGCAGATGGGAAGACTAAAGCCACCCTAACCCCCCACGCTTTAGCACCAAAGCTGGGCATGAGGGATCCTTATTCCTAATTTGATGATTGGTTTTGTTACCAGGAAACATTCTTTTCCTGTCTCTATCTTGATTACTCACAATAGACATATGCCTTCTAATCAATACAGCAATCTCATTTTCTGTGCCAACCTAGCCTGCCAGAGATGTTAGATCTCTGTTCTTTCATCCAAGCCTCTGAGCAGCCTCCCCTGTGATACTCTGTGAAAGGAAGAGTATGAAAAGGAAGTCCATCTTTCATGAAAAGGAAGTCCATCTTTGGAGTTGCTGCTTTAGCTGTTTACTTCTGGGTCCAGTTGAAAACACAATGAATTGGTTCTGAATTGCTGTCCGACTTGCCTGGCAGTTGAGTGTCTTCTTTCTTTTTTTGATTGCTGATTCTGAGCAAGGATTAAAAGGATATTTTTCATGCAAATTATTTGTTATTATGATTCCTGGAATAGACTACAGCATTCATTAGTCATTTTTATAAACCCATAATACTTGTTGTAATAAAGCCATCAGAGTCAGCTCTTGGTGGATTTTGCCACCTGCTTACTATCTGTATGGAACACATGACTTTACAATGCTTATTTAACTTCCTGCTTAATTACATTCTCATGGAATACCTCATTTCCCAATGGAAAGGGAAGTTTGAGGAATGGCACTCGCTGGCAATCACATGGTGAAGTAAATAAGAATAAAATTACTCATTGTTATCAATACGTGCTCACTGAAGCATTAAAGAAAAACAGAATTATTCAATTCCTTTCAGGACAGGAAGTCATCATTCTATAATTTCTCCCCTGAACATCATACTTCAAGCCATTTTAAGTCTAACTGGCCCTTTTGTGTACAACCTCCTTCTTTCACCATAGAAACGTCCTCCTCATCTTCTCAATAGCCAGCATACCTCCAAGTGACAAGGTACAGAGACAGACGTAATCCACCACGAAGGTGTCATCGAGGCTGGAGTGACGCGAGGTGTGGCTGTGAAATGTGCAGACTTAAATCAGTCAGGCCTCCCAGTTTTTCAGGGAGGTTTGTGGAGACAGGAATGTTTGGCCTTCTCCTTCTTCCCACTTTGCTAAACGCATTCAATTTACATGTCTCATGTTTCCAACACAGAAATTTTGTCTGTAAAGCTGACACAAGTCTTTGCCCTACACCATAACTCATTTGTAATTTGTCTTAGTTTACTGAGGAAAACATGTTTTATGACATGTACTTGATGCCTAATGTTGAGTATTGCGAGAAGTATTGCAGAGCTTTTGAGGGGCATGTTGTGTGTGTCCCCACACTTGAGTGCACACACACATGCAGTGAGGTACTGGAGGGGTCCCAAGTTATTCCAGTGATGTATTTTAATACAGATTTTTTTTTTACTTTCTTTATATTTCTGCAATTAAAGTTGTAAGCACCTAACATTAATAGTACTTAGGGAAAATAGCTCCAACTCTGAAATTGTACATCAACATTCTGTTTCATCAGTGTCAATTCATTATTTTGAATCTGGCTAATCTTCCACCCATAATAGAGTGTGCATTTCAATTATTATTCCCTTTGTGCCTCCTACTACCATGGACAATGAAGATATGGTCCTTGATGGGAGCTAATAAAAGAGACTTAATATCCTATGGTGAGAAAAATTCTTTATAAACCACCCTGATCTCATTGTTTCATTTGTGTAAATATTCTGTCAAAAATGAAATTGTGAGCACGTTTCCACAATAGCTAATTGATCAGTAGATAATGAACGATAAAGAAGTCTCCCTGTTAATACAGTTTAGGTCTCCCTAAACTGTATTTAGACATTTACTGCCTATCTGCTGTGTAAAAGATAACCATGGTATGACTTATATCCTGGCTGTTTAAAGTATCATATTTCCTCTATTACATCCCCATGGCAAGAGTTTCTCAACCTCAGCACTATTGATATTGGCAGCTAGATAAGTCTTTGTTGTGAGGGGCTGCTGTGAATATGATAGGGTTTTTAGCAGCGTGCCTGGACTCTGCCCACAATGTGCCAGGGGCAACCCCTGAGCTGTGATAACTAAAAATATCTCCAGACATTGTCAAATGTCTGCTGGGAGAGGGGCACAAAATCAACCCTATTTAATAACCATAGAGAATTTGAGAAACTCCATTCAGATATGTTTCTCCCTTCAAGTGTTCTCAGAAATTGTATCTTAGTACAATGAAACAGAAGATATATTAGCCTCTCATACAAAATAGTGAGGTAGAATAGTAATAGAGAGCTTTTAAAATAAGATTTGGTGGTGGAGGGTGATGACTAAGACACAGAGTAATTCATGATCTCTTTTGGGGCCCTGCTGCTGTCAGAACTGCCATGCCAGCAGCCCCAGCTTCCGGTCATGTTCGCCCAGGACATGAGGTGTATGTTTCCACTCACTGGAGGTGTTAGGCCATCACAGCAGCTTATTCCTCCCCTCCATCATCAGAGAGTCTTGGGGCAATCGTTTCTTCTGAGTAAACACTTAGTGCATGCCCAGTAGGCCAAATAAGGGGGATTCAAAGATGACCATGTTACAGTCTTCACCTTCCAAGAACCTCTGGTCTAGTGTAAACAACATGTAAGCACTCTGATCGGCTATGAAACACCAGGAACAGTTAATATTACGGCACATGCAATGTACTGTAATGTTTTTTCTCTGCTTGAAGGATATCACCGTATGATGAGGAGTTAATGTTTTTCCCAAAATAGATGATCAGCTCACAATAAGAAATGCTTGGATTGTTTTTTAGGTCTCTGAGTCTGAAGGACTTTGTGAGGGATTTAAATAGATTCCCTCCCTCCTTCTTCAGACTCACTTAGCCCTTGATTTTAGAATTCCTTGTGGTCTGCTTTACAAACATTGAGAGACATCCATGCAAAAAAAAATCCAAAAAGCAAAAATCAAAACCAAAAAAAACTTGAAGAAGAGGCATTGAATTAAAACCAGAAGGATTGTTTAAAAGCCCCTAAAGTTGACATTCTTTTATGCAACAGTGATAAAACTAACAGGCAAGTCTCCCACTTGCATTGATAGCCACCTGGAGTACATTCATCTCGGTTCAGAGCAACCTGGCATCTCCTGACAAACAACTATGCCTTCCTGAAGTGTGAGTTACCACTCATACATACGGAGTGTCCAGAATCCTGATGAAACATTAATTAGGATGTTAAAAATCAGTAAAAACTGAGGCTCTTCCTTTGCATTGAAAAGGAAGATATAGATTAGAGACCTGGGACTTTATGGTGCAGAGAAACAGATTCCTCACATCAGATGACAAAAGGAACAGCATAAAATGATTTATGACACAGGTGTTTTATTTCCAATTAAAATTGTGTGTTGTAATGGAACCATTTCAAATCTGTTTGAAACATTGTTGAATTTTTAAATTCAGCTAGCTGTCCACACATGGGGTGAGGCCCTCAGGAAGCCAGGCAGAGAACTGTGTGAGTTTCTGTGGTGTGGTTTACAGCCAGCTCTGACTGGTCATCATATACATCCGTTTCTTGTTTGGGGGTCTAGCTGATGGACTTGGTGCTGGCTGGCTACCCTTGATGTGACGGTGCTGAGTTGCCATGTGCTATGTCTGAAATCACATGGAGATTTTAGGTAGAACCACCGCATTCATACCCCAGAGGAAAAGATATAGATGCTCCAAGTTAGTGATTTTTAAACTCTTTGGACAGTAGGTCTTACTAAGAGCACATATATATATATATATAAGTATATATATAATTATGGGCTTCCCCAGTGGCTCAGCAGTAAAGAATCTGCCTGCAATGCAGGAGCCGCAGGAGGCATAGGTTCAGTCTCTGGATTGGGAAGATCCCCTGAAAGAGGACAAGGCAGTCCACTCCATTATTCTTGCCTGGAGAATCTCGTGGATTCTAGGAGCCTAGTGAGCTGTAGGGAAAAGGCAGTGGCAACCCACTCCAGTACTCTTGCCTGGCAAATCCCATGGACGGAGGAGCCTGGTGGGCTGCAGTCCATGGGGTCGCTAAGAGTCGGATATGAATGAGTGTCTTCACTTTCACTTTTCACTTTCATGCATTGGAGAAGGAAATGGCAACCCACTCCAGTGTTCTTGCCTGGAGGATCCCAGGGATGGGGGAGCCTCGTGGGCTGCCTTCTATGGGGTCGCACAGAGTCAGACATGATTGAAGCGACTTAGCAGCAGCAGCAGCAGCAGTGAGCTGTAGTCCTTAGGGTTGCAAAGAATCAGACATGACTGAAGCGCTTAGCACACATGCATATATATAGTTATATATTAAGTGTATATTTATACTCACATATATACACATGTGAATATATATTACACACTATAAATGTTTATTGTGAATGAAATGATACTTATTGCCTAGAAGAGGACAAATATTTCATGTCTATTTCAATTTTTTAAATGCTGTTGACATTTGCTAAATTAATTTTGTAGCCCGTGGATTGAAAAACACTATTCTAGGTGGTCAGCACATATCCAGCTGCAGATGACTACCCCATAAACAGGGGCAGACTCATGAAATGGTGCCATACCTGCCAGTTGGTGCAGAGTGACATTATCAGCTCCGTGGTTCATTAGGTACATCTGCTGCTGATGTGGCCTTTCTCTTCATTGCATTTGCTAAGATCACTGCCAGTATTTCTTTATCATATTAAAGGCACGCAGGAAATCAGTTATTGCTAAATGGATAAATACAAGTGTCATTCCTTGACATCAAATTTACTTGAAATGTCAATAGCAATTTTCCTTACAGAAATGTGAACATAAAGGAATCAGTACATATTTGAAAAGCTGTATCACTAGATGTTGTCTTGACAACTTGCTTATATGTTGAGGGCTTCCCTGATAACTCAGTTGGTGAAGAATCCACCTGCAATGCAGGAAACCCCAGTTCAATTCCTGGGTCAGGAAGATCTCTGGAGAAGGGATAGGCTACCCACTCCAGTATTCTTGGGCTTCCCTTGTGGCTCAGCTGGTAAATAATCTGCCTGCAATGTGGGAGACCTGGGTTCAATCCCTGGGTTGGGAAGATCCCCTGGAGAGGGGAAAGGCTACCCACTCCAGTATTCTGGCCTGGAGGATCCCATGGACTGTATAGCCCATGGGGTTGCAAAGAGTCGGACACGACTAAGCAACTTTAACTTTCACTATATTATAGCACACTTAAAAAAATAATTATGTTAAGAATTCACATATTATTTAGAATGATAGTAATTATTTCCCATACTACCTTACTTTCTTAGACAGTGTCTTAAAATTGTGGGGTCAAGGCCAAGTTGACCTTCTGATGAGTTCTATGGCTGGCCCATCTCCCTAGAATGAACAAAATTTTGATTCCATAGACCCTCATTTGAGAACCTTAACCTGAGAAGAGGTCACTGTTCATACCCTCTATCCAGAGATTAGTCAGTGTCTCTTAAAATCACCTTGACTGGAAGGAAGCATTGCACTGTTGGTATCTAAACCAGCAGCTCTTTATGTGATTGTCCCAGTGCCCCTTTCACATGTACTCATTCAGCAGTATCTGCTGGATTGGGACCAGAGCCAGGCTAGGAAGCAGCCCTGTGGGTCCTGTGTTTACATATCCCTCAGACAGGGCTGTAGGACCAATGCCGTAGAGTGGTATCAGTTGCAGTCAGCCCTCTAGAGGTTTTTGAATCTCTTTCCAAAGTCCCTATGTCATGGACAAGACATAATCATAATATATATATATATTTTTTTTTAATGTGTTAATTAAAGTATTTCCTAGATCATACCAAATATTGTGCTTTTTGATAAACACAATGAAGAACATCAACAAGAAAGAGAAAGTTCATGGAGATCTTAAACTAAGCGCTCTATATAAAGCACATGAGTGGGGCACCACTCCCACCTTTTGGTAACATAGTTTAATTGCAGGTTCAAGTTTGGGGAGGATAATAAACCTATTTTGAACATGCTGTGTGCTTATTTGCTCAGTCGGGTCCGACTTTTTACGGCCTCATGGACTGTAGCCGCCAAGCTCCTCTGTCCACAGGGATTTTCTAGGCACGAATACTGTAGTGGGTTGCCATGCCCCACTCCAGGCGATCTTCCCAATGCAGGGATTGAACCCTGGTCTCCTGCATTGCAGGCGGATTCTTTACCATCTGAGCCACTATTAAAGTTACTAAGTTGTAGAAAATGTACCTTCCTTGATATGCTGGAAAAGAGAGCGTGTGCTAATAGAGCTTGCTTTAGCGCTGCCCTTCGTGTTTCACACTGGCTGTGCGAGCCCTGATATCACAGACCATCCCTACCTCTGGCAGGATTGGAGGAGCCATCCCCACCGTGTTCTCCTATTTCGCGGAAGTGCTGGCCCGAGAGAAGCGGGGTGAGCATCTGAGCTGGCTCTGCATGTTCTGGATGATCGGCGGCATCTATGCCTCGGCCGTGGCCTGGGCCATCATCCCGCACTACGGTAAGAGGCCGGCCTTGCCCCAGCCGGGCGGCCCCCTTGTTCAGCTCAGCTTCTGTTTCCACCCGTTTCCTCTCCTGTCAATGCTGATTTGAGAACAATGCCATCATCACGTCTCTGCCTTTTGTAATGTCTAGGATTCGTATTCCCAGCCCCTTAGGAGACCTGTATGAGGCAGGACTGTGCCAGCGATCCTTTGGGAAGACTTTTCATTTTGCTGTTTTCAGTGTCTCCACTTTCCTTTGTTCCCTTTGTGCTGTCAGCATGGGGTCCCATGTAAGTGGAGGTGAAAGGACGCACAGATCATAGCCTATAAGGCAGCTTGACTTACAGCTGGGCTCCTCACGCGTGTGAGACACTGCGAGCACCTTGACTCATCTCCTTTCAGCTTAGCCCGTGGCTCAGCCCACAGCAGCCTTGCCTCTTCCAGAAGCTCAGAACTGGGATGGGAGCAGGGAGAGCCCCGTCTCCTTAAGGACCATCAGTTTGCAGAGCCTCAGAGGTGACTGCAGCCCTCCACGGCTCCCCTCCTCAGCCTCCCCTGAGCACTCACTGTTCTGCCACCTCAGGACACCTGAAGGTTTCGTGTTTCTGAGCAGTGCTCACGCCGTCAGAAGCCACAGCTCCCAGCTGCTTCACCCATAAACCGTGAAATGCCGGGAGAGGTTAACAGAATCTAGGAATTGAATTCGATATAGAAGGAGAGGGAAAGGTACCTGTTCCGGCTATATTTATGTGTATATGAGTGTGTTTGCAAGTGTGTGTATGAGTGCGTGTGCATGTGTGTGTATGAGTGTGTGTGCATGTGTGTGTATGAGTGTGTGTGCATGTGTGTGTGAGAGAGCAGGATGAAGCTGACAAAGCATGATACTGGATATATTTAAACCACTATGGCTTCAAAAACTCACTCTTTGTTCTATCTGAAATCTCAAAAAATTAGATTTCAAAAATTTACTATTTGCTCATTTTCTATTTTTCTGCCTTTTTAAAAAAAAAAGAACAGATCAACTTTTCATTATAAAGCGTGGTTCTGTTAGGAAACAAATTTAAGTGAATTTAACTCATTGCTAAAATCAAAGACAAGATGGACTTCAAGATTCAGATGCGTTGTGATTTGTTTTCCATATTGAGCTTTAAAATTCATGTTGTCACACTCATCCTTTTAATAAACCTGGAAAGTTATATGCAAACCAAAGTTTTATTTAAAAACACAAGTACCAAAAAAAAAAAAAGAACACCCACAAGACTTAAGAAATTGGTTACTGGTCCCGAAGAGAACTTTTGTTTGTCAAACATTTTAGTGTGATAGGTTTCTCATTTTTAGACTCTTCAGTCACTTTTGGGCCAGTGATACCCTCATTCAGGCCATTACCCATATCCACCGTGAGGCTTGTCTGTTCATATCTGTCATGAGGCTTGGCTTTTGCCACCATCTGAGGAATTAAGGAGATTCTCCTCCTTCATCTGGGTCCTAAGGACCTCAGCCATGCTCAGAACTTGCCCTGTATGGCAGCACCTAACACCCACCCACTCAGCTTGCTATTCCAAACAGAAAAGTCACTTAGCTACCACATAAGGAATTCTTCCTTAGGAAATATGTATCAGGAGACAAAAAGGAGATAAAGGACCTGGGCAGAGTCCAGCTGTACCCAGCAATGCCCCCAGAGCCGCCGTTAAGTCATATTCAGCCTTTGTGCAAATTGAAATAAGCTGGCGGGTCTGCGTGGCCCCAGCTGCAGCCTCACTGGCAGTGTCTGCCGGGGACTCGTGCAGGGCGCAGCCTGGCACCTGGGCCCCTTCTGAGGCCAGCGTACTCTGCGTCTCAGCCTCTGGTGGCGGCACAGCCCCTTAACTGCCAGCTTCACTGCCCACCCCACCCCACCCCCGCC
>SJXQ01004872.1:268598-306683 GCA_006408695.1 Aepyceros melampus | reverse complement strand
AGAACGCCTCCTGCTGGCCTCCCTCAGCTCATAGCTCAGGCTGGCCTCTGTCGTCAGCGCGTATTTACTGGGCCTGGACATGACTGCTTTTGGTTTTGATTTTGTTTCCTCACTTCCTCACTCACTCCAGATTCCTGCCTTTCACACATTCCTGCCCTTGACCTGAAATAGCCCTTGGAGGGCTCCAGGTTTTGCCTCTGGCCTTGCCAAGTGTCTGTGGCTGACCTACAAAAAATAAGCGTGATCCCCACCTTTTTCTTCCACAAGCACACATAAAATGTTCTTATTTAGAGCAAAAAGTCCCCTGAGATCATATGTAGCTAGAAAGAGGGAGGTTGTGAACCATAAACAATGCTTGAAAAGTTACAAAGACAATCACAATGCAGCAGAATCAGATGGACCTGAGGCCAACATTACTTTTCTGTATTGAAGGAACCAATAATGACCTGGTTAAGAAATTAGTAACAAAAAATTAAAACCTTATGCCCATGTTTTACTGAAGGTTTTCCATGGCCAGAGGTGTGTCCAAAACAGAGGAAAAGAAAAACCCAGCCAATTACTGTTGTTAATCCTGGGTCTGTGTTAGAATCAACAGGGGAGAGTTTTTAAAATACCCTAGCTGAGTTCATTTTATACTCTTGCAGCTTGAAGAGTTTTAATTTTTTTTTTTTTTCAAAATAAAAGAGTTAAATTTTAAAAGTCCCATGCTGAAGCTTCTGGGGGTGATGATGTTCTGTATCTTGATGGGGATGGGTTTTAAGAGCTTGTGTGTGCTCACTCAGTCGTGTCCTACTCTTTGCAATCCTGTGACTACAGCCCTCCAGGCTCCTCTGTCGATGGGATTGTCCAGGCAGCAATACTGGAGTGAGTTGCTGTTTCCTCCTCCAGGGGATCTTCCTGACCCGGGGATCGAACCCACACCTCCCACATTGGCAGGCGGATTCTTTACCATATGAACCATCTGGGAAGCCCAGGTTTCAGGATTTATTCATAAAAATCCATTAAGCTGGGTGCTCTTGATTTGTGCATGTCATTATATGGTGGTTATACTTCTTCATAAGCACTTTTTAATGGAAGTTTACCACTTCCCCCATGCACTGAAAATACCCATGCTTGGATCCTACCCCAAATCAACTGAGTCAGATTCTCTGGGACAGGGACTCAGCATATATCCCTTTTAACAAGCCCAGGTGGTTCTCACATGCAGTCAGGTTTGAGACGTGTCAGCCCTGTACCTCTCTTGGTGGGTGATGCCAGAGCCCTCGGGACTGCCTCGTGTGTCTACAGGGCAGCTGTGAATTGGAACAAAGAGTGAGCCTGACCTGTGTGCTTGACTTACTCAGTTGGTGTTGGAGTTTTAATATTGTTGGTTTCATCCAGGCTAAAGGACTTTTTCATACTTCCGGTTCAGAATCACACTTTAAAGGTAACTTTAACACGTGTCTTTCCCATGACACATCTTTTTACTTTACTTAAAAATGACTAAGGGTTAAAAGTCCATCCACTTTCCCTACAGCCTCTGAGAAAATAAGCAGCTTTCTGTTTTCCCTCTGAAATTCTGCAGGGTATAAATGGCGCCGTGGCCCACAGAAATAACAGGGGCATGGGGGTCCTTGCCCCTGTATCCTCTTTCATTTGGGGAACCTCTGACCACTGCCAGCTGTACAGAGGATTGAATTTTCCCCTGGCAGGGAAGGCAGTCAGGGCAGAATAAAGTGACCCAGAGCCAGGTACTGGCCCTTTCCACGCTGGTAATAAGATTTGCTCTGAAGGAAAGAAATCAGTAATTGGCATCACATAGCAAGATTGTCAAGGGATAAAGGATACGTAAGTCATGGGGAACGCAGTCAGGCTTGTATCTCTGGACGTCACCTTTCTGCATTTGTGGCGGAGCCGTCCGTGCACAGGACCCAAGCGCGAGGCCATGAGGCCTGAATTCTGAGTCCCGACAAGCTTCTTATGCAGAGTCGGCCTTGAGCTGGTCACTCAGGATGCTGAAACTTGGAGGGACCCTTAGGAACTTAGACACAACCTCCAGGTACCAGGGCGGGCAAGTTGAGATGTAGGCTGTGCCAGGCGTTGCTCGCAGACCTCGGATCCACCTGGACCGCAGCCGAGGCCGAGTTTCCGAACCAGCATCAGATGATGATGTACTGTGTGTTCCCTGGAGACAGATGGCCGCCCGCACCTGAAGGTTCTGAGGAGATGTCAGGAGGCAGAATACAGGATGTCATCGCTCCAGGCAGCTTTCCTGCCACCATCTCCCTGGGACCAGCTTCTTCCAGCCAGGAGCTTCGGGACTTTCTCAACCTGTGGCAAAGAGCAGTCCCCATAAAGCTAGGGAAGGGGGAGAAGACCCTGCCCAGAAGGAAATGCCCTGGCCTCAAAGCTCGGATGCCCGCAGCAGCTGAGAGCAGGTGTTAGAAAGTATGGTTCCTCTTGACCCACACCCCTTTTCAAACCTCTGACTTCTGACCCACAGTGGATACTGGCTTCCGATTCACAAAAGAACAAGCGCGGTGTTTGAGAGCAGATGGCAAAGATGCAAAGGTTGTCGTGCGGCCTTTCTCCCCTGCCCCACACCCCCTTTGAATTAGGACGCATCAGCATTGAATGCAAGCCCCATGCCTTAAGCAGAAAATGGGGCCCGGAGCTGAATCCTGGGTCTTTTCCCTCTTTGGCTGAGAGCTTTCATTGCATCCCAGGCTTTGGAGTCATCGCAGGGTTGCTGTGCTTTCCGCTCCATTAACCTCTCTGTCGTCATTTTCTTTTACATTCGCATGCGTGTCAGATGAGGTGCTGTCCCCTGCCCAGATGCCTGACAGTGCACAGCAAGGGATTCAGTTAGCTAATGAGAAGGCTATTGGTTCAGCACGAAGCACCTCAGCTCTTAAAGCGTACGGCACCCAGGCTGTGCTCAGCACTGGAGCATCTCTACCGCCCCCTTTGCTGCAGAGCTCAGGGACCAAGCTGGGGACTCCCACAAAGCCCAAACCCCATGCAGCCCTCCCCTTCCAGCTATAGTGTGGTGTCTGGGCTTAAAAACACACACAGTCCTGAGGTTGTCTGAAATATCAAGATGTCTTCTACTTCCTTTAGTTACAAGAAGTGTGAAGATAATGCATTTCTTCTCCTGAATGGTGAAACTGGGATAAAGGTAGGAAGGGGTAGTCCAAGAGCTGTCTGGTTGACGAAGGAAACAGGGAAGGCCATGTACATTTTGTGCACAAGAAGGAAGGCACTGCAGCCAAGCAAGAGACAACAGTGAAAGCTGATTATTCTTAGCCCCGGTGCTTCTAGGTGTGTGAGCTTTGTCAAACCCTTCAGTCCCCCCAGTCCCATTTCCTAAGTCAGCATTTGGGGATTCAGTGAAATGATCATGTTAGAACACCTAGTTTAACTAGTGTTCGAAAATGGTAGCTGTTAATGCTATCAGGTTCATATCCTATATAGGAAACCTGGACTTTGTCAGCACAGCCCAGTGTGAGCTCAGAGTTACAGGAAAGAGGGAAAATGAGCTAAAATGTGTAAACCTTTCCTAGAGAGTGAGATCAGAGGAAGCAGAGAGGAGAAAAAATGTAAAGATAATGAGAGAATCAAGGAATAAACAATACCATAGAATCTTGATAACCCGCAGCCCAGCGAATCAGAATCTTCCGTCCATGTGTTTGTTGGATGAATTAATAACCAAAGGGCACATCCCGTATAAAGATCCATTGTAAAGATGTGGTGCCACCGCCCAGGTAGGTGGCACAAGAGCCGATGGCCCTCACCGGCCGGCATGCATCACTAGCTGACCTGTGCACGATGTGGACATCCCGGAGCCAAGCTCTGTCTCAGTAGCGAGGTATCCTGCGCTCTGGACGCAGGCAGGCAGCATGGGCTGACCTAAGACAGGCCCTGGCTCCAAGCCATCTCTGCCGCTCTTCAGCGCCGTCACCTTTAAGGCAGTTACTTAGGCTCTCTGACTCTCAGTGGCCTCATCTATAAAATGGGCACAATACCCTTACAGGGTGCTGTTCTAAAGGACTGTATACAAAAAGTAGTTACCTAGCACAGGGCCTGACACAAGTATTCGTTAAGTATAGCTTTCTTTCCGTAAATGGGGCTGAGGGAGGTTGAGCTCAGGGAGGAAGAAGCAACTGGAATATTAAAAATAGTTGTTTTCTTTGCAAGATGCAATCCTTAGGGGTACCACCTGTGGTAGAAAATCATAGTTACAACGTGTGTCATAGACAAGGTGTCCCAGGCCCTCTCTCAGATAAGGTGCTTAGCACAGACTAATAGCCCCGGTGCTTCTAGGTGTGTGAGCTTTGTCAAACCCTTCAGTCCCCCCAGTCCCATTTCCTAAGTCAGCATTTGGGGATTCAGTGAAATGATCATGTTAGAACACCTAGTTTAACTAGTGTTCGAAAATGGTAGCTGTTAATGCTATCAGGTTCATATCCTATATAGGAAACCTGGACTTTGTCAGCACAGCCCAGTGTGAGCTCAGAGTTACAGGAAAGAGGGAAAATGAGCTAAAATGTGTAAACCTTTCCTAGAGAGTGAGATCAGAGGAAGCAGAGAGGAGAAAAAATGTAAAGATAATGAGAGAATCAAGGAATAAACAATACCATAGAATCTTGATAACCCGCAGCCCAGCGAATCAGAATCTTCCGTCCATGTGTTTGTTGGATGAATTAATAACCAAAGGGCACATCCCGTATAAAGATCCATTGTAAAGATGTGGTGCCACCGCCCAGGTAGGTGGCACAAGAGCCGATGGCCCTCACCGGCCGGCATGCATCACTAGCTGACCTGTGCACGACGTGGACATCCCGGAGCCAAGCTCTGTCTCAGTAGCGAGGTATCCTGCGCTCTGGACGCAGGCAGGCAGCATGGGCTGACCTAAGACAGGCCCTGGCTCCAAGCCATCTCTGCCGCTCTTCAGCGCCGTCACCTTAAGGCAGTTACTTAGGCTCTCTGACTCTCAGTGGCCTCATCTATAAAATGGGCACAATACCCTTACAGGGTGCTGTTCTAAAGGACTGTATACAAAAAGTAGTTACCTAGCACAGGGCCTGACACAAGTATTCGTTAAGTATAGCTTTCTTTCCATAAATGGGGCTGAGGGAGGTTGAGCTCAGGGAGGAAGAAGCAACTGGAATATTAAAAAGAGTTGTTTTCTTTGCAAGATGCAATCCTTAGGGGTACCACCTGTGGTAGAAAATCATAGTTACAACGTGTGTCATAGACAAGGTGTCCCAGGCCCTCTCTCAGATAAGGTGCTTAGCACAGACTAATGTGTGTCAGGAGAATCCAAGCCCATATGAAGGTGGGTACAGTTAGGGCTGGGCTTCCCTGGTGGCTCAGTGGTAAAGAACCCACCTGCCAATGCAGGAGACTTGGGTTCGATCCTTGGGTAGGGAAGATCCCCAGAGAAAGAAATGGCAACCCACTCCAGTATTCTTGCCTGGAGAATCCCGTGGACAGAGGAACCTGGCAGGCTATAATCCATGGAGTCGCAAAGTCGGACACGACATAGCGACTAAACAAACAACAGTTAGAGCGAGTGTGACCCTTATATGTCAGTTTCAGAAAATGTAGGTGCAAGGCTGTAGCAAGCCTCAGACAGGTGAGCCCTCTGTAGCATTTCAGTGGGCCAGACTTCCCTCATCCTCAGATCACAGTTGACTAGACCCCTGGGTTTCTCCCCAAAGCTGGGATGTGAACCCCAGCCTGACTAGGAGAATGTCTTCCACAAATCCTGGAGAACTTGGTCTCCAGTAGGGATCATAGCATCTATATCTACAATAAATAAAGAAAGAAAAGTTGATATATTTACTATAGATAGAGGTTTATCCTGCAAGAGCTGTTGATATTAGAGTTTGCCTTGAAATGGAATAACAAGTACTTTTTATAGTATAAAAATTAGTTTAAGAAATTAATGGCAATACCAAATGCTGGTGAATATGCAGATAAACACATGTCTCATCTGTTGCTGGTGGGAGCACAAAATAGTGCCCCACGCTGTAATTTTGAGTTTTCTTAAAAAAACAGACACACCTAACGTACAACTGACAGTTGTCCTCCTGAGCATTTGTCCCAGAGAAATGGAAATGTATGTCCTCACAAACACTTGTGCATGCTTATTTAGGACAGTTTTATTTGCAATAGCCCCAAAATGGAAACAACCAAAATGTCTGCAATACCATAGAATTCTACTCAGCAATGAAAGTAAATGAACAGTTAATACAACAGCTAGGAGAGACCTCAAGGGCATTTTGTGAGTGAAAAAAAATCTCAAAAGATATCCTTATATAACATTCTAGAAATTATAAAGAGATGGAGAACAGTTTAGTGATTGGTTGGTGGGACTAGGGGTGACAGGGAGAAGGGAAGAGGGTATGACTGTTAATGGAGTAGCCTCCAGAGATCTTTATATTGATGGGTTAATATCTTGAATGCAAGTGGGTATGTAAGTCCACACATGTGATAAAATGACAAAGACCTATGCACATATTCCACTGTGAGTTTCCTGCTTTTGGTGTTGTACAGCAGCTATTTAAGATCTTCATTTCTGAGCACCGAGAGAGATTATGAGTGAAGAAGGGTAGCTGGGGTCTCTCTGGACCACCTATGCAACTTTCTGTGATTCTAATTCAAAATAAAAAGTAGAAAACAAAGTTAATTGAAGGGCATTTCCACATTTATCACCATATTTATTCTAATAATCTTGGGAACAAAAGCAGCAGTAAGTGTCATTCTCATTTTTGGAATGGAGAGCCTGCTGCATAGAAAGTTTGTCATTTCCCAAAGTGACACAGAAAATGGAAGATTAGGAATTAGAACCAGCCTTCTGATTCTCATTTCTGCAAAATGTTCTCCAGACGTGACAAAACTAAGATGTGTCCTCAAAGAGCAGCACAGAGGGTAATTTGGAAGCATTTGTGTGGTCCCTACAGTGTGTGTTCATGGCCCGTATGGCAGCCGTCCGTCACCTCCGTATCTGAGGAATGTATCTCAGCTCTTGCCGAGTGCTCTAAGCACTAAGCCTCCATTATTTGCATAAGCAAAACCGACCACACCCAGACTTCTCTTATTATAAAAATTGCCTTACTGAAGATATCGTAAGAAACTGTCTTAAGAGGTTTTACATCACACACTTTCTATCCCAGTTCACAACCTCCCATTTGACTTTTGTGTTTCCTTCCAAGGTTGTCTTGTGTCTTCTCTCTCCCCGTTCCTGCACAGCAAGCAGCTTCACGGGCTTCTGACTCCTCCCCCAGGAACCTAACTGCACTGCCCACCCCACTCTCCTTTCTTAACGGAGAAAAATTCAGCCCTGCCCAGCTTCTAGCTCCAAACGTGGATACTCGCATATACTGCTCTGCTTGGGCCGCTATAGCAAAACTCCGTTGACTGGGTGGCTTCCACCTCAAAACTGTGTTTTCTCACCGTTCTGAAGCTGGGGAATCCACCAGTTTAGTTTCTGGCTGGGGGTTCTCTTTCTGGCTGTCTTCCTGCTGTGTCCTCATGTGGGGGAGAGAGAGAGATCTCTGTCTTCCCCTTCTTGCATCCAACTAGGGCCCTACTCTTACAGCATCACTTAACCTAAAGTACTTCATAAAGATCCCATCCAGATACAGTCACATTGGGAGTTAGGGTTGTAGCTATGAATTTTGGGGAGGTACAGTTCAGTCCACAGGAGCATTCCTTGTGGTCTTAGCAAAAAAAAAAAAAAGGGCCTTCCAGCCATCAAAAGCACCCCTGCTTTGAACTCATTTGGGGACTATTCATTTTTTCCATTGTTTTTCTTGTTGGATGCCTATTACAAAATCTAACTCTGAAATAGTTACCTTGTTTTCTCCCTGAAGTATAAATAAAGTAGAAATGATAGCCTTATGATTTTATATGAACTTCCTGCCTCATTTCTCTGCACATCTCTATATTATTAACTAGACAAAATGTGTGTGTGTGTGTGTGTGTGTGTGTGCGCGCGCGCGCGCGCGCGCGCGCCCGCGAGCCATGTTTGAAAAGAACGGTCCTGAAGATACCCCTGCTGGGCTGAATTTGTCATTAACCTAATTAGGTCTGTTATCCAAGCCTTACAATTAGCACCATTACCAAGTCTTGGTAACCAACTGCTGTGCCTTTAAATGAACTGTCACCTGGGGGGATATAAAAATTGTCATCTTCTAAACTGTTCCTTGTTTGAGCATATGATCATTCCCCAGATTTCTGTCAATAATGTTGAACTGGCTTAGAGGGCAAGAGAAATTTACAATTTCATGGGGAAGGTAGAGAAGGCTTCCCTGATATCTCAAGATACAAGCTATAGAATCTGGACTTCATTTTTCTGCTATATGCATATCGGGGTCCCCAGAGGAATACTCCATTCGCTTGCCCAGATTGTTAAGGCCAAAGGCCATAGAACTGCCCATCTATTTTCTTTTTTTTTTTTCCCATCTATTTTCTACAAGTATAATATTCTTTCATTTGTAAGGAGTAAGTCAAACTTCAGCTTTTACGTAACTTACCAGCAGAGGCATTGATGCTGAATGACCTGGAAGTTTCTGTTCTCTTATGGGTTGATTGAATGTTTATATTTTGTGCAGTTGTCTTTCTGTCAAAACTGAGCTTAGATTTTCTCTGAATTGCTTTTGGAGGGTCCCAAGGCAAGCCCAGTTAAAGACCCAGGTGTGGCCTCCACTGAGCATAGCTATGTAATTCCTGAAGACACACAATCAATGCCTAGGATAGCTCGTTAGAACAGATTATTAAATAGGACAGGATTTGAGGTGGAAGCCATGATGGGGGAATCTTAGTAATTCTTAATGGAGTCTTCTCAGGTTTAGTAGGTGTTTCTTCTTTAGGAAGAGCCTAATTTTTTACATGGGCTTCCCAGGTGGCACAGTGGTAAAGAATCCACCTGCCAATGCAGGAGACACCAGAGACATGGGTTTGGTTCCTGTCTTGGGTGATCCCCTGGAGTAGGAAATAGCAACCTATTCCAGTATTCTTGCCTGAACAAAAATACACAGATAGAGGAGCCTGGTGGGCTGCAGTCCATGGGATTGCCAAGAGTCAGACACGACTGAGCACACGCACACAGTATTTTATTTAATATTGGAGTATGTTTCCCCTTGGGGACAGGTTGGATTGCGTGGTCCACATATTCCTCATTCTTACGCTCACTCCCCAGTGAGCAAATCTGCTCCTCTGCTGTGCCCCTCCTCACACTCTGGAGTATACGAGACAGAAAGCAGCTCTGAGGCTTTGGGAGGACTCTTGCAAAGAGGCTGGAAAACAGTGAGCCTGAGGACTGTGTAGTGGGGACATGGCAGTGGTCAGACTCTAAATCTGGCAAAATTAAAGGGGGCAAGATACGGTGAGAGAAAATGCTGTGGGCTGGAGCAGAGTGGGATGGTTACTGTAGATCTTAATCCAGTGAGCATCCTAACTAGAAAGCACTCTTGTTGCTTGTTTAATCCAATAGTAGTAGAAGAGATTTGCTGTTTCATTTTGGTTCCTGTCTTGGGTGATCCCCTGGAGTAGGAAATAGCAACCTATTCCAGTATTCTTGCCTGAACAAAAATACACGGATAGAGGAGCCTGGTGGGCTGCAGTCCATGGGATTGCCAAGAGTCAGACACGACTGAGCACACGCACACAGTATTTTATTTAATATTGGAGTATGTTTCCCCTTGGGACAGGTTGGATTGCGTGGTCCACATATTCCTCATTCTTACGCTCACTCCCCAGTGAGCAAATCTGCTCCTCTGCTGTGCCCCTCCTCACACTCTGGAGTATACGAGACAGAAAGCAGCTCTGAGGCTTTGGGAGGACTCTTGCAAAGAGGCTGGAAAACAGTGAGCCTGAGGACTGTGTAGTGGGGACATGGCAGTGGTCAGACTCTAAATCTGGCAAAATTAAAGGGGGCAAGATACGGCGAGAGAAAATGCTGTGGGCTGGAGCAGAGTGGGATGGTTACTGTAGATCTTAATCCAGTGAGCATCCTAACTAGAAAGCACTCTTGTTGCTTGTTTAATCCAATAGTAGTAGAAGAGATTTGCTGTTTCATCCATTTGCATATTCCCTTGTCCCATCTTCTCAACAATTCAAAGCATATCTTGATGAGATGATTGGCAAGGGTTAGGAAATCAGTTGAGGAGCATGGAAGCAATGTGATTTTTCTGTCTTTAAGTTGAAGTTATCCTACAAAGAAATGGGTCTCAGTACTTTTCCCCCATCACTGCTAAACAAACTGAGATTTAGCCTTTATTTAAGTTGCTTTATGAGATATTACACTGAACTTTGGGGGTAGCATACATTTGTTGTGTATCCACACTGTGCCTGGCCCCAGGCTAGAAGCCAGAGATGCTTCTAGGCTAAAGTGGGAGTGTAGAGAAACATCTCTTCTTGGGTAATAGTGACGAATCCTGAATCCAGTCTTTAATTTTCATCTTCACTGTTACAGCTTGTAAGTTCACAGAACCCCATTCTCAAATGCTGTGATGGATTTGGGAATTTGGCCTTGCTGGAGCCAGGTTGAACTCCACTGTGTTTTTCAACATAGAGACGGTGTTACAAGTTGGTTGGAGAGAACACGTCAGCCTGACAGATCAAGTGGAGGGTGAGGGAGAGAGGAGCAAAAAGGGAAAGGGACGTGTGAAGAGTCAGAGAGTCTTGGTTTCATTTGACTTAACAATTTAAGACTGAGATGGCCAGTGAAATATCTTAGTGACCAAGCAGGTGATGTAAATAGGTGAAGCTGGCAAGAAACAGTACTGAAACCAATTTTGACAGTATCTGTGTCCTCTCTGGAGAAGGTAATGGCAACCCACTCCAGTACTCTTGCCTGGAAAATCCCATGGATGGAGGAGCCTGGTAGGCTGCAGTCCATGGGGTCGCTAAGAGTCGAACACAACTGAGCGACCTCACTTTCACTTTTCACTTTCATGCATTGGAGAAGGAAATGGCAACCCACTCCAGTGTTCTTGCCTGGAGAATCCCAGGGACGGGGGAGCCTGGTGGGCTGCCGTCTATGGGGTCGCACAGGGTTGGACATGACTGTTGGCAGCTACTCAGCTGCAGCAAATTTAGCCACACAACTATTGAAGCCTAGTGTGACCAGATCTGATTTACCAAGAGAAGGCAGTATTCTGGATATTTATATGAAGTCTCTCCAATTTTCAATCTACCAATTTTTAACCGTATCCTTTTAGAGATATGCCATGTGGTCAGCAGAATGATGGTCTGCAAAGATGTCCACACCCTAACCCCCAGAACCTGTGAGTATGTGAGGTTACAGGATAAAGAGGAATTAAGGTTAAATGCAATTAAGGTTGTTAATCAGCTGACCTAAAAGTGGAGATATTACCGGTGGGCTCAATCTAATCACAAAGGTCTGTAAAAGCAGAAAACGGAGCAGGAAGAACCAGGTAAGCGGTTGTATGGGCAAGACTTGGCTTAGTGGTGTTGGCTTTAAGGATAGAGGAAGGGGGCCCTGAGCCAAGGAATATGAGCAGCCTCAAGAGGTGGAAAAAGTAAGGAAATATATTCTCCTCTGGAGTCTCCATAAGGAATACAGCCCTGCTGACACCTTGCTTTTAGTGCAGTGAGGTCCATTTGGACTTTTACTGCAATGAAGTCCATTTGGACTTCTGACCTCCAGAACTGCAGATAATAAATTTTTGTGATTTTAAAGCCCCTGAAAGTGCAATAATTTGTTACAGAGCAACAGAAAACAAATCAGCTAGAATAAAATACATCAATTTAAGTGATGAGATTTGGCAAAAGGATACAGCTCTAACTACCACCTCAATCAAGATAAAGCATACTTCCATCACCAAAAAGTTACCCCTGCCCCTTTGCAGGCAAGTCCCTCCCATCATGCCTGGCACCTGGTGAGCAAAGGTCTGCTTTCCATCTTTTGTAAAATTTTATGTAAATGAAATACATCATATACGTCATATAGTATAAACTTTCACCTCTGGACTCTGCTTTAGCATAATGCCTTTGAGATTCATCCACATATTAGTTGGGTTCATTAGAGGGTTCATTCTTTTCTGTTGCTGAGTAGCATCCATTATGGATGGACAATAGTTTATTGATCCAATCACCAATTGATGGACTTTTTTGATTGTTTGCAGTTGGGCTATTAAGAATAATGTTGCTGTGAACATTTGAGTATAAATCCTTGTGTGAATGAAGTTTCATCTCTCTTTGGTAAATTCCTAGGAGAAGGGATTCCTGGGTTGTTTGGTAAGTGTGGGTAACTTGATGAGAAACAACGTGTTTTCCAAAGTGGTTCTATCATAATGACCCGATTTTTTCAAAACGTTTTCAAAACACTGTATGAACCAAACAGCACGCACTTGTAAGCTAGGTGCCGAATTTGGCCTAGGAACCACCTGGTTTAAAGGTCCGTCTTGTCAAAGCTATGGTTTTTCCAACAGTCATGTATGGATGTGAGAGTTGGACCATAAAAAAGCTGAGTGCTGAAGAATTGATGCTTTTGAACTGTGGTATTGTAGAAGACTCTTGTGAGTCCCTTGGACTGCAAGGAGATCCAACCAGTCAATCCTAAAGGAAATCAGTCCTGAATATTCATTGGAAGGACTGAAGCTGAAACTCCAATACTTTGGCCACCTAATGTGAAGAACTGACTCATTGGAAAAGACTCTGTTGCTGGGAAAGATTGAAGGCAGGAGGAGAAAGGGACGACAGAGGATTAGAAGGTTGAATGGCATCACTGACTTAATGGACATGCGTGGAGCAAGCTCCAGCAGTTGGTGAAAGACAGGGAAGCCTGGCGTGCTGCAGTCCATGGGATCGCAAAGAGTCAGACAAGACTGAGCAACTGAACTGAAGCCAAAGAGCTAAGCTGGAAGGGAGAAGACAGGTAATTACCTTGTGCCCGTGGATAAAACAACACATCTCTGGGAGTCTGTGTGGGAGGAAGATTTTCATAATGAAGAGAAAGGCAGGTGGGACTCCTGTTCCTCAGGTACACAGAGCAACTGTGCCATTAAGCCAAGGGGAGTGGAACTGGGTCCCTGGAGAAGGAGTCCCAGCGACCAGAGAGTGAGAGCATAGCTTTGCTTAAAGGTTTGAAGTGAGCTAGTGCTGCCAGACGTGCAGGGCCTTAGCGTGGTCTAGTGGGAAGGAAGAAGGGCCCGCAGGGACCTCCTGAGGGCAGGGTGGGATGCAGAACACCTGATGGGCACTCATCATCATCACACAGGAGAGTTATCTTTAGTGGTTTATGAAGACTTTCATCTCATTGTTAATGATCCAAACTTGGGTCTACTCGCCCACGTACAGTAAACCAACGTACTGACGTGGTGCTGTGTTTTAATGTTTTATTTTCACAAAGAAAATCACCATGCCCTTCTTGCTCCTGGTATACGTCTCTGCCTTCTTCTGGGGCTAGTTTTTAGGATTCTTTTCATACCTTCCCTTAAAAAATGTTTCCTTAGTATTCTAAGCAATTTCTGGACTCTGAGGCCGGAGATTAAGACTCAGTCATCTTTCACATGCACACCAATGGCCCAAGTGGCTCATGGTAAAGAAGCTACTTGCCAGTGTAGGAGACGCGAGCTTCATCCCTGGGTCTGGAAGATCCCCTGGAGGAGGAAATGGCAACCCACTCCAGTGTTCTTGCCTAGACAATCTCACGGACAGAGCAGCCTGGCAGGCTACAGTCCGTGGGGTCGCAAAGGGTTGGCATGACTGAGCAATTGAGCACATACACCCATGCACATGCTACTCTGGATCAATGTGAACAAAGTTCATAGCATCCCTACTGTCAGTAGCCAAACAGGGAAGCAACTTACGTGTCCATCAACAGACAATTGGCTTAAGATGTGGAGTGTGTGTGTGTGTGGACATACACACACACACAATGAAATATTACTCAGTTATAAAGAATGAAATTTGTAGCGATGTGAATAGACCTAGAGAGTATTATACTTAGTGAAACAAGTTGGATAGAAAAGAAAAATGCTATGTAATATCACTTGTCAAATGTTAAAAAATAATACAGGGGAGGGGGTTGTAAGTGTACACATTAGGGATGTGGGATTAACAGACACAAGCTACTATTATAAAATAGATAAGCAAGAAGGATATGCTGTATAGCACAGGGAATTCTATCCATTATCTTTAAATAACCTATAAGGGAAAATAATCTGCAAAAATACTGAATCATTTTGCTGTACAACAGATCTAAGACAATATTATAAATCGACTATACTTAATTAAAAAAAAAAAGACTGTGTCGTCTTTATAGCCTCCATGGTACCAATCACAGTGTCTGACCCAATTTAGCCCATAATGAGTGTTTTGATTGAGTCACAGGGTGACAGAATAAATGCCCTAGACAGCGATGTTACACCCCTCCACATGTCTGATCCAAGACAGCTGCTCCCAGTTCTCATGAGTTTTATTAAACGAAGTTATGGTGTGAGGTTATTTTCTTCCTTTGTGAACCAGCATTTTGAGAAATGGATTTCCATCCTGGTGACAGTTGTGGCTGCTGGGGTTCAAAGTGAGGTTTGTTGCATTACGTTTCACCCAGCTCAGACGTCAGCAGGAGCCATTACTCAGAACTCCAGAATTGCAAGTAGCCAACTGCTTGCCCCAGGGTTGCCATTGCTAAGCTTATGCTTCATAATTATAATGGAAAGTGGTTCTCAAGCTTCTAGGTTATTGTCATTTCCCTCTGTCCCTTACTGTCTCTCCTTTTTTTTTTTTCTTTTGGCCCATGACTCACATTCCAATTCTAAAGTGTCTTCAGTAGCCTTTGCAGGCTGCTTGAGGGATCCAGACTGTTGTGTTTATTGAAGTATTAGCCATTCATTAGACAGTGTGTCGGCAGGTAGTCCATATAGTCAAAGCTATGGTTTTCCCAGTACTGATGTGAGAGTTGGAGCATAAAGAAGGCCGAGCACCACACAATTCATGTTTTCAAACTGTGGTGCTGGAAAAGGCTCTTGAGAGCCCCTTGGATTGCAAGGAGATCGAACCAGTCAATCCTAAGGGACATCAACCCTGAATATTCATTGGAAGGACTGATGCTGAAGCTGAAACTCCAATACTTTGGCCACTTGATGTGAAGAGCTGAGTCATTGGAAAAGACCTTGATGCTGGGAAAGATTAAAGGCCGGAGGAGAACAAAGGATGAGATGATTGGATGGCATCTTCAATCCAAAGGATATGACTTTGAGAAAACTCTGGGAGATAGTGAAGAACAGGGAAGCCTAGCATGCTGCAGTCTGTGGAGTCACTCACAAAGAGCTGGACATGACTGAATGATTGAACAAGAAGAAGGCAGAGAGACTTTCTCCCTACTGAGAAATCAGTTCCAGCCAAATGCCATCCACTTGGGTGTCTCTCAAAGAAAAGCCTCTCCACGTGGTAATGATTTGATGAGCACCGAGACCCCTGATGGAAGAAACACAGAGCAGAAGAGGGGCTGCAGTGACCTGGGAGTCTGTGGTTCACAGCAGAGGAGCCTCACAGGGGAGTGGCTGCTGGAATCAGAGTTGACTACCATGCTGAGAAGGATCATTTTGTGCTGCACTCAGGACTTGGCAGAGTGAGGAGGATGGGAAAAGCCAGATTGTTAAGGAAAGAAAACTGAAAACTTGCTCTCCACACTTCTGTGGTTTCATATTTGAGACTGAGGTCACCTTGCCAGGGGAGGGAATAGGAGTAACTTGAGAGGTGGGCTTTGGACATCTCATGCGAAGAGTTGACTCATTGGAAAAGACTCTGATGCTGGGAGGGGTTGGGGGCAGGAGGAGAAGGGGACGACAGAGGATGAGATGGCTGGATGGCATCACTGACTCGATGGGCATGAGTCTGAGTGAACTCCGGGAATTGGTGATGGACAGGGAGGCCTGGCGTGCTGCGATTCATGGGGTCGCAAAGAGTCAGACACGACTGAGCAACTGAACTGAACTGAGAGGTGGGCGTGAGGGAAAACCCGCCACTCACCTCCTGGAAAGATGTCGTGTTGGTCTCTTCACTAACATGTATTACTAGTTTTAGTAATATATTATATATAATATAAATATGTATATATAATATATGTGGTTATATATAAAATATTTTAAGTAGTTGAATAACTATTTAAATATATTTAGTAATATATTAATCCTTTAGTTTTTTGATAACTATCCTGTGAAGAGGTACTATCATTATGTGCATTTTACAGATGAGAAATGGAGACCCAGAGAAGTTTAAGTATTTGCCCAAGGTCACTCAGCTAGTAAAGTGGAGGAGCGGGAATCCGGAACCATGCAGTGTGCCTCCACACTCCGTGGCTTCACTATGTGGGCTCCGATTCTACTGGGCTGACACTCAAGAAGCTGCATATGTCAAGTTCTTGACACTCAAGAATCCACTCTGGCTCTCGTCAAGCTTTCTGTTAAAGACTTCAACTCAGGGCTAGTTCCCTTCCTCCTCCTCCTTCCAGGATGGATCTTCCAAATGGCCTAGTCAGGAAAGCAGGGAAATTTCTAGAGCCAACATTTGTATAAATTGGCAGAAAACAGGAACCCCATTGATACCTGCCCTTCCTACTCCCATCCCTGCGTCTGCCAGGCTGAGACCCCCATCCTGGTAGGAAAAGGCAGTTCGGCCACTCAGAGCTCTCCCCATGCCATTCGACTTAGCAATGCCATCTGTTGCTTTAGACCTGAGAATCTCCTCTGGATAGAAGAGGTTGGCTTCCAGATTTCAAGTTCATTTCTTTTTTCCTTCAAGCTGGACAGTTAGAAATCGATAGAAAGATTGTAAAATGGAGGTCAACTACTCCTTCCAGGAGTCATATTTCTTATTTCCATTTGGACTTGGGAGGCAAATCCTCCAGAGAGTTTAGTTACCAACAAACCAGGCCAACTGACCCTCCCAAAGCAGACTCTCCAATTCCCACTCATCTACATGCAAATTCCTTCTTCTCCAGTTCTTTCATTTGAGTTCCAGATCCAATGTTAGCCCCTCCGTTTTCCTGTTAAGAGAGGGCAGGATGGTGCCCAGTGTGTGTTGAGTAGTGATGTGTGTAGACAGTGCCCACATCCCACGGGGGCCAACCGACAGGAGACAAAGCCCTCCCTCCTCTTCAAAGCCATCCTGTGGTTGGGGCCTCCGTGGCTAAAAGCTGTAAGTGAGGAAGAGAGAATTGGGGAGAAGGGGGCGGGGGCGTGAACTGATATAGTTCTGAAGTATGTAGAGCTGGAGACGACTGATGTGACTTCACACACGTGTGTAGAGAAGTGTCCACTGGGGCATTCATTCTAAAGAACATTCAAATGTTGCTTATCCAAATGTGTAAAGATAGACACTCCGGCAATGGCACCCCACTCCAGTACTCTTGCCTGGAGAATCCCATGGACAGAGGAGCCTGGTGGGCTGCAGTCCATGGGGTCGCTAAGAGTCGGACACGACTGAGCGACTTCTTTCACTTTTCACTTTCATGCGTTGGAGAAGGAAATGGCAACCCACTCCAGTGTTCTTGCCTGGAGAATCCCAGGGATGGGGGAGCCTGGTGGGCTGCCGTCTATGGGGTCGCACAGAGTCGGACACGACTAAATTGACTTAGCAGCAGACACTCCGTCCTAGTATACGCCATCCTGGTTTACACCCTGAAAAATTCATGTGTCAGGAAGCGGTCATGTGTAAGGCTATTCACACTGATGTTTGCAAGAAGAGGGAGTGGGAGCAATCTCTATCCACCACTAGGGTAATGGGTATGCAAAAGGTGATGGAATACTTTGCGTCAATTAGAAGCAGTAATGACAACATGAGAGATGATCAAACAGTGCTGAGTGAAGAGAACAGATGAAACGAGGGCACTGCCATGTTGCCACTACGTACGTGCCAAGGCACAGTATTTATTTTACAGGGATTCTCCTCAGATTCAAATCCGCAATGAAACCACACTGACTGTTGGGGTGCTGGCAGGACAGCAGTTGATGGGAAATGTTGATGCAAGGGGGAAATGACGGTGCCCATTATTTGCATTATGCTCTTGATATGCATTGATAATGTGTTGGTGGGAGGGTAATTAATTCCACCCACTACACCTAAGGTAGAAAAAGAAAAGAAAATGTCAGAAAGTTTCATGGGAGTTCATTTGAATGGTTTACTAAGTATTTTCTGAGCATAAGATATGTGAGGAGCAGAGATACAGTAGCACAAAGAGTCCCACACTGAGCCTCAGATGCCATCTTTCCTTACCTATATCCCCACGCCCATAGGTCCTGCAAGCTTCAGTCCCCAGCACACATGCACTAGAAAATATTTACTATGCCCCTTAATTCCAACATTCTGAGGTCCTGTGGCAAGTAGCTGGTAAAGCTTGGGAAATGGGTTAAGAGCTCTCAGAACGAATTTTCTAATGCAGGAATCTGCAGGGCTAATTAGCACCTCGACGATAGTATAATCAGAGTCATTGTCAAGGTTCCAAAACACCTGCCTTTGGTTCAGCTATTTTTCTTCTAGTCTTCAAAGTCACAGTGGTTCATGTGCTGGCGCTGCTGCAGCTCAAGGCTGACTTTATTTCTTTTGGTCCTGGAGTCAGTGAGTGAAATAACTTTCATGTCAGAACAGTGAAGCTGCATTAATTCGCAACAGGAGAGATAGGCTCTATTAGTATGTTCTGTATTATAAGTCTTTTAAACAAATGCTGTTTTATTTCTTTCAAGTGTTGTGCAGTGTTAGAAACCAGGGTGTAAATGGCATATCAGTTTGATTTGTATGACTGTGACATGTTATTCAATAAATATTTAATGAAGACAGTAATTTAGAAGCACCTTCTATATGTTTCTAGAACTTCCTTACCACAGTGATTTCTTATTTGCCCTCTTTGCCTCCAACAAAATTAAATGTATGTAACAAAAATTCACAGTAAACAAAAATTCACAGTCCCTATTATATTAGTCTATGCACGTTTCTGAAGAAAATTATGATTCAAATACTAAAGCACAATTCCAAATAGAATACTAATTTTGTCAAACTCAGTACAGAATTTTCAAGACTGGCCTCCAATAGTCTTATATGAAAGGTGCAGCAGCTTTTCAGAGGAAAGTTATTTGGGGTTTTTAACTCAAAAAGGATCAGATACTGCCTGTGATACTGTGATTTCCAAACTGGAGGGGTCCAAAGAGATGACATTTTATTCTGATATATTGTTTGGTTTCCTCAATAAAGCAGTGGTTTGAGCAGAAAATAACCACCAGATTTGAGATTTTCATTGTCATTGGTTACCTGCAATATCGCTGTCATTGTCCTAAAAAAAAAACAAGCATCCTGACATTCCATAGGCGCATTATAAATCATGGTTTCATTGGAGGGAAAAGGTTATTGATTTGCTCTTTTTTTTTTCTCTTCTCCCTCTGGTGCAGACTTTAGTGGGAAATTGAACCTTCCTTCATGCATTGTATTATAGCCAATCAAAAGGGTGACCTGTGCTTACCTGATTTATAATGAAAGGTGACCGGGTGAGTGATTTCACACTGCTCATCCTTCAGTGACTGTAATCAAGAGATAAAAGCTGGAGCAAATACATGTGCTAGCCAAACACCATCAGAATCATTTACTGTATTTCCTAAGGTGGGGGTATTTGAGCAGTTGAGATGGAAGAACTAACATAGGTGAATGGCAGTACACTCGTGTTATTTTACTTTTAAAACCAGCTAATCATTTGCCTATGGCTATTTGGCTTTTCAAGATCAAATCACCTAAGTGCAATTTGATTTAAAGTGATATTTTTCTACAGAAGGGTCAAAAACAAGACAAAACAAAGGGAAAGTTATCCATGCAGAAAAGGGGGTGGATTTTAAAAAACAGATATTTTACAGTATCTAAAAAGCTGCATGGTGAAGGAATAAATGGATATTTTTAGTAAAATGCAAAGATGCCATGAAATGTCTTGACAAGGTAAACAAGGCTTCATTAGATTTTTTCCTGTCGAGTTATGGATTTTTCTAGGACATGATAGTCGGTAAAGGGAAACCCAGCAAAGCATTCTGTATCATAGTGCTGAGACAGAATATTTCTAACCAGGGACAACTGTAATATGATGCTAAATATATCTATGGAGGGAAAGAGTGAAATTAAGAAAAATTAAAATCCAATGAATATAAACTTTTAAGTGCAAACAGTATTACTATGTGCCTAGTGGCTTAGTCATGTCTGACTCTTTGCGACCCCATGAACTGCAGCCTGCCAGGCCCCTCTGTCCTTGGGGATTCTCCAGGCAAGAATTCTGGAGTGAGTGGTCATGCCCTCCTCCAGGGGATCTTCCCAACTCGGGGATCAAACCCAAGTCTCCTGCACTGCAGGCGGATTCTTTACCAACTGATCCACCAGGGAAGTCTGTCAATTTCACATGGCATTTGCTTAGTGCAGAAGATTAATTAATGTACATTTAATTAATTGACATTAATATACAGTTGTGTAATATACTTAATATTCAAATTAATGTTATGTTTGTATATTTCATATTATTTTATATTAATTCAGTTCAGTTCAGTCGTAGAAAGTGAAGAGGAACTCAAAAGCCTCTTGGAGAGTGAAAAAGTTGGCTTAAAGCTCAACATTCAGAAAACGAAGATCATGGCATCCAGTTCCATCACTTCATGGGAAGTAGATGGGGAAAGAGTGGAAACAGTGTGAGACTTTATTTTGGGGGCTCAAAATCACTGCAGATGGTGACTGCAGCCATGAAATTAAAAGACGCTTACTCCTTGGAAGAAAAGTTATGACCAACCTAGATAGCATATTCAAAGGCAGAGATATTACTTTGCCGACTAAGGTCTGTCTAGTCAAGGCTATGGTTTTTCCAGTAGTCATGTATGGATGTGAGAATTGGACTGTGAAGAAGGCTGAGCGCCGAAGAATTGATGCTTTTGAACTGTGGTGTTGGAGAACACTCTTGAGAGTCCCTTGGACTGCAAGGAGATCCAACTAGTCCATTCTGAGGATCAGCCCTGGGATTTCTTTGGAAGGAATGATGCTAAAGCTGAAACTCCAGTACTTTGGCCACCTCATGTGAAGAGTTGACTCATTGGAAAATACCCTGATGCTGGGAGGGATTGGGGGCAGGAGGAGAAGGGGACGACAGAGGATGAGATGGCTGGATGGCGTCACTGACTCTGGGAGTTGGTGATGGACAGGGAGGCCTGGCGTGCTGCCATTCATGGGGTGCCAAACAGTCAGACACGACTGAGCGACTGAACCGAACTGAGCTGATATATATAAACATAATGTCTGTTGACCCATTTTCAGATCCAGAGAAAAAGTCAGGATTTTACTAGTCCACATTTGTTTCTTTTCTATTTAGCTCACAGATACACTGAACATATTTAATTAATTGTATATCCTACAGATGAGCATGATGCCTCTTGCATCTAAATTGATTAAAGTGGAAAAGAAACAGTTGGTGATATGAGCTATTTACCCCACCCCATCCTCTATGAAATGAAAGGATTTCTGTATTTTGGAAAACAGAATGATTTCAACCTAGAAAGTACCTACTGCAGAGTTCAGTGGAGAGACCCATGTTTTCTTACAGAACCAAATCCCTTGTCTCAGCTGATCCATTTTCCTCTAGAATAAAATGAGATTGCTTTTTGTGTGTGTGGCAGATATACCACTCACCATGTCAGCAGCATGCCCAAAGACTTTTAATATAACTCTTTCATTACACTTAGGCCTAGTATCCTCATCTTCAGATTCAACAAATCTCAAATCAAAACTATTTGGGGAAAAAAATCCAGAAAATCCCAAAATGCAAAACTTGAATTTGCCAAATACCAGCAACTATTTACATAACATTTATGTTGTATTAGGTATTATGAGTAATCTAGAGATGATTTAAAGTATATGGGGGGAAAAGCATATTGGAAGATATGTATTTATGCTCAGTCATGTGTGACCCTTTTGTGACACCATAGACTGTAGCCCAGTAGGCTCCTGTGTCTAAGAAATTTTCCAGACACGAATACTGGAGTGGGTTGCCATTTCCTCCTCCAGGGAATCTTTCTAGCCCAGGGATCCACCCCATAACTCCTGCATTGGCAGATGAATTCTTTACCACCAAGCCACCTGGGAAGCTAAGGACATGTGTAGTTATATGCAAATGTTGTACCATCTTATGTAAAGACTTGAGCATCTATGGATGTTGATATTCTCAGGGGGTCCTGGAACTAATCCTCTAAGGATATTAAAATAAACCGGCTTTCTGGCACAGTGGATGGCATGTAAAAGTTACTTCTGAGCTTCAGAATAGATTTTTATTAGTTAAATTTTAAAAATCAGAGTAACTTTATCCATAGTCCTAAAAAGCAGACACCACTAAGATGATAACAACAAGAAAAAAATAGTTCCATATCCTGCCCTTGCACCTTCCATTCCTTCTTCTCAAGAGCAATTTCTTTAAACTGTTAGAGTTATTTCCTCTGTTTGCCCAGTTTTTTCTAAATTATATAGATATATAATTTTTCCCTTGCTGTGTCTATGTTACTTATTATCTGTTGACTGGCATGGAAATTGAGAATTAGTATTCTTAGGCTACCCACCCAGCCCAAAATTCTCTTTCTGCACTCTCAATAAAGTTAACTCATAATGTTTGGTTAAATCTGTAATCAGAATTTACATTATTCTGATTCCTGCTGAGTCAAGTAGTGTTTGGAGTATGATTTCTTTCCTGGAGTTAATAGGTGTATTATGTTTTCATTGCCTGGATTTGTATATGTTTCATGAAGTCTTTCCACACCTATAACCTTTAAATGCGGAGAAGGTAATGGCACCCCACTCCAGTACTCTTGCCTGGAAAATCCCATGGACGGAGGAGCCTGGTGGGCTGCAGTCCATGGGTTTGCTAAGAGTCGGACACAACTGAGTGACTTCACTCTCACTTTTCACTTTCATGCATTGGAGAAGGAAATGGCAACCCACTCCAGTGTTCTTGCCTGGAGAATCCCAGGGACAAGGGAACCTGGTGAGCTGCCATCTATGGGGTCACACAGAATCAGACACGACTGAAGTGACTTAGCAGCTTAGCAGCAGCAACCTTTAAATGTAGTTTTCTGTGTAATGAAATTTATTAGATGATATCATTTCCAGTACTCTTTACTGAAAACATTTCTCCTGCAGTCCTTGGGTCATCCTGTTTCTTGGGTCTTCTGCATACTTATTATCCTGGGACTTCACTGCTCTCCTGAGTTAATTCCAGTTCCCAGGATCCATAGACCTTTTGACCATCACCTTTTTTTTTTTTTTTTCCAGTCCTTAAACTGTGCCCTAGATTGTTAGTATGGCTGGGTATAGTATTCTAGGTCAAAAATTTGCCACAGAATGTTTGAGGATATTGCTCCATTGTCATCTAGCTTGCAGTATTGTTGATAAATCTGATGCCTTTCAGAATCCCTTTGTTCTATATACAACCTGTATGTTCTTTCTGTGAGTTCTTTTCTTTATCCATGATATCATGATTGTAATATACTTCACATGTCCCTTTTGTTTCTCTGTCTCTTACTTTCCTGGGGCTTACTGAGCCATTTCAATTTGAAGGCACATGTCCTTCATTCCTAGGGAATTCCCTCATAATTTTTCTTTTCCATAATTGCCTCCCACCACTTTTTCTGTTCTCAGTTTCTGGAATGTCTGTCTACTGGGTGTTGAATTACCTGGATTAATTCTCTAATATTTTGATCTCCTCTTTCTTACTGCCCATGTGTTTATCTTTTTGCTCTACTGTTAGGAGGTTTGACTTTTCATGTTGGCATTCTTTTGACTTTTCATGTCGTTTCTTACTATTTTTTAAAAATTGCTCAGATTTGTGTGTGGGTTCTTTGCTCCCTTTTTTTTTTGCCTCTGTTTCTTGTTACATGGCCGTATCATGTTCTTTTACAGCTCTGAAGATTGGCGGGGGCGGGGTGGGGGGTGGCTTGGAGAGCTGGTGAGCAGTGTTTTTCATTTGTTTATTTGTTCTTTCCTGCATTGCCTATTCTTCTGAGCTTTTTCTTTTTTTTCTGTTGTTTTGATTTTTCATGTTGAACATTTTCTTTTTTTTAACTAATTTTTATTTTATAGTTTGTTTTGCTTTACAATACTGTATTCATTTTGCTATACATTGACATGAATCAGCCACAAGTGTACATGTACTCCCAATCCCGACCTCCCCCTCACCCCTCCCCCCCACACCATCTCTCTGGATTATCCCCGTGCATCCTTCCCAAGCATCCTGCATCCTGCATCGAACCTAGACCAGCGATTCGTTTCACTTATGACATCATACATGTTACACTGCCACTCTCCCAAATCATCCCACCCTCTCCCTCTCCCAGAGTCCAAAAGGCTGTTCTATACATCTGTGTCTCTTTTGCTGTCTCACATACAGGTTTATCATTACCATGTTTCTAAATTCCATATATTATGTGTAAGTATACTGTATTGGTGTTTTTCTTTCTGGCTTACTTCACTCTGTATAATCGGCTCCAGCTTCATCCACCTCATTAGAACTGATTCAACTGTATTCTTTTTAATGGCTGAGTAATACTCCATTGTGTATATGTACCTTTTCCTTAGGTATCTGGAGATCTTTAGCTATCTATTCATATTTAAGAGTGAAACACAGAAATCTGGCAGAAAATTCTGTGGATAAGAATTTGTTCATTTTATATTTACATTACTCCTCTGAGGTACTAGGGCTTCCCTGAAAGCTCGGTTGGTAAAGAACCCACCTGCAATGCAGGAGAACCTCGTTCAATTCCTGGGGTGGAAGATCCACTGGAGAAGGGATAGGCTACCTTCCCCCAGTATTCTTGGGCTTCCCTTGTGGCTCAGCTGGTAAAGAATCTGCCTGCAATGTGGGAGACCTAGGTTCGATCCCTGAGTTGGGAAGACCCGCTGGAGAAGGGAAAGCTACCCATGCCAGTATCCTGGCCTGAAGAATTCCATGGAGTGTATAATCTGTGGGGTCACAAAGAGCTGGACATGACTGAGTGACTTTCACTCACTGAGGTACTTGTTGACTAAGTTAGGTGGAGAGTGGGGAAGGCTCAGAGTAGCATGTTCTGGCAATAGGTGGTCTCTTTCATCAAAAGACTTCCCCCTAATGTCAGAATCAGTTTCTTTTTCTTTAAGAGTCTTCATTTCCTGCAGAGATGCTGTGGTAGCTCCAACACAGCATGAAAGTGTGGCATGTGTGGGAAAGAACATGCTTTTGGTTCTCTGCCAGTGAAAGACTGCTTTCCCTAGTCCCCTATCCAAAACTGAGCAATTAGATTAGGCAGCAGTTGTGCGAACCCTGCCTGAAACAGACGTGCTTTGTTTGCTGGTCTCCGTCCCGGGTCCCCTGACATCAGCGCAGTGTGGACCATACAGTACCCGCTGCCAGTGCTCCAGCTCCAGCTTCCACTGAGGGTCTCTGCCCCTTTACCTCTGAGTTCTCTCCAAAGACCTCTGAGCCCCTCACAGACTCAGCTGTAATGCACAAGGAAGTTAACTCCCAGGGGCCAGCTCTCAACTAATTACTGGTAGGAGGTGGTGAAAAAATGCCTTAGCCTCACCTTTTACAGAGGGACCATTCTGTGACACATTCTACATTTTTCCCTAGGGGTTCCCAGTGGGACTGAGCTCCTGTTTCCCCTAGAAATAACCAGTTCAGTAATGAACTCTTTATTTTTCCTTCTTCCTTCTCTCTCTCTGCCTGCTCCTTCACACCTATGATCTGGGCTCACCTCCCAAATAAACTACTTGCACTCAAGTCCTGGTCTCAGGTTCTTTTCAGCGGAAACCAACTGTGACATTGCCTCTAAATGTAGGATTTTGTGACGCTTCAAGTACTTCAGAGAAATAACATATAAATGTAAAATGACCAATTTTTTAAAAGAAGTATATATTAAATCCTATCTATGAATCTACAAGTAGGTGCTAAATGGATAATATATTTATTAACTGTCTTCTCTGCTTATTAAAAATGCAAACTCTCAGATCACATACTTCTTTGTACTTTTAATATGGGAACCCTGATGATTCTGATGTTGGTGGTCCAAGGACCACACTTTAAGAAGACGAGTCTTGTGGCTTCAGATTAAACACACTTCATTTTACTGAGGAAGAAACAAAAGGCTCTGAGATCATGATAGTGGATGCAGAGCTGGAATTCAAGCCCAGACGTTACTGACTTGAAGCCACACTCTACAGCTACCATCTTCATGGCCTTTTGTTCCTCATCAAGAAAACGAAAATGGTGGCACCTACTCATTGGGTTGTTACTAGAATTATATAAAATGACCCACATCAAGTGTTTGGTGCCAGTGGAGGCACCACTGCAAGTACTCAAGAAGTGACAGCAATGCATGCATGTAGCTATAAATATGTTTGGAATAGAGAAATGCACTGAGAAACTGAGGCAATGCATATTTTCTGTAGCCGTGACTAGTCTGCAGTCTCCCAGTGAAGGATTCCACAAACATTCTCTTGTGTTGGTTCTACAGTCAATAAATACTTACTGAAGGGATTTGATTATGTGATGTAACTCAAAGACTCCCCTCTCAGGCTTCTTTGGGGGAGCCCAAGACAAGGACTAGGAGCAAAGAGACAGTCCTTGTGAATATATTGTGGGTCCACTGTAATGCTTTGACTATAAAGTGTGACTTTTTTTATAAGATGGATTTTTAAAAGATGATTGTTTGAAAGTTGTAGTAAGGTACACAGCAGGGGGTCCAGATTTCTCTCATTCTCAGTCCCTGCTGCACATACCCTGGGATCTTCAATAAATTACTGTTGACTCAGGTCAAATTCTCCTAAGTGAATGTTCCGATTCCCCTTTGCGTCCTCCAGTTTATACTCAACCAGGCGACCAGGGAGAGTCTAAAAACATAGGTCTGTCCAACCATTTCCTACCCTCTGGCTGCTGTGTTTTTTCATCTCACGTGGTAGAACAATTCCAGTCCCTGTGGCCACCATGGCACTGCCTGATGGGCCCTGGCTCATCTTGCCTCCTGCTGCTCTCTCCCACTCTAGGCACTCCAGCAACACCAGCCTGGCGCTGTGCCAAGCACGGGGCCCTCTCAGGGTGTTTGTGCACAGTCTCCTCTCCTGGAATGTTCTTCCCTCAGAGAGGGATTGATTTCTCACCACATTCCAGTCTCCACTCTTTGGAGAGGCCATTCCGGACCTCCTGGCCTAAATTAGCAATTCCCAGCCCATGCCTCTGTCCTGTTACACGGACTTATGATATACATTCTGCATTCATCATGGCATCTCTAGTTATCAATAGCACGAAGCTCCATGGCGGCAAGTAGCTTGTCTCACACTGCTGCATTCCTGGGCCTAGAACAAGACTGCCGTGGTAGGCTTTCCAAAAATGTGGACTGCATGTCGGATGGAGTATCTGTTGGTGGGGACTTGCCCAAGTGTCAAATGTCTTACTCACTTGACAAGTATTTATACACGAAACGTAGTGCCAGCCTAAAAGATAAGTGAGGCCCAGTCCCTCCTTCCAAACAGTCAAGGTCTAACACCGTTCTGTCCAATAGAAATACTGTGAGTCACATGTGGAAGCTTAAATTTTCTAGTAACCATATTAGTAAAAACATACAGTTAATTTTAATTTATTAAAATTTACTCAGCCTAATATCCAAAAATATGATTTTAACTTGTAACAGGTTTACAAAAACAAGGTCTTTTGCATTCCTTTTTGGCACTAAGTCTTCAAATCTGAGACGTAGTTTGCATATACAGCAAATCTCAATTTTGATACAAGTTTTCATTGGAAATGCTTGCCTGGTATTTAGATTTCATGAAGTTTACAGTGGAAAGAGACTCACACCCAAGTTGTTCCAAACATACTTGTTTTCTAATAATCAAGCATCAATTTTAATTTAAATAATTTTTAAAACTCCTCTTTCAGTTCCCCAGTCACACTAGCAATCTTTCAAGGACTTGATGGCTACATGTGGCTAGAGGCTGCCATTTTGGACAGTATACATCTGTTGGGATAAGTAAGGTATATAGACACAAAGTGAACACACTTATAAAGAGTTCATGTAAGGAAGAGATCCAGTGTCTAACATTGACTTTGCATGCATCCTTTTCCTGACAAGAATTTGTATGTTTCTTTAGGACGCAACTTTTTTGTCCGCTTCTCCGAGAAGCCTTCCCTGATGTACACAGATTAGATTAGATCCCCTCAACTGAACACTCTGAGAGCACCCTGTGTGTCTTCCACCTGCAGTCTGTTGTACTAGTTTCTAATTCCTATCTATGTATTTATTTTTGCATTTCCCACTAGTTTATAAATTCCATGTAGTCAGGAAGCTCTCCTTGTTGATTCTCCAGTGTCTGGTCCTCAGTGCATGTTTGTGGAATAAATAAATTAATTATGAATGAATTAGCTGAATGGCCAAACCATGGTGGCAAAGGACCATTCTGTTAGAGCAGCCAGCGTGTGAATAGGGAATTGGGATGGTGTGGTGACAAGGCAGTGACTGAAGAGTTTGGTTCATGCCGGATGCTGAGTCATCTGTGTTGAATGTTCCAGGGAATCAAAGCAGATGAGAGCTAAGGAAAGCTATCAAGGTTAATGACCAAGAGACTGTTTCAACGGGAGTCAACAGAGACTTTCAGAAAAACCTAAGTTCAGCAGGTTGTTTTTTTTTTTCCTAATTTCCCTGGCTTCCCTGAGTTAAGAGTAATAGATACTGTAAGTGTTGTGAGTAGACAGCGTTCTAGGGCCATAACCCAATCTTAAGTGTTGGGTCAACCGTGGTCCTTCCAGTTACTGCAGTCCCTATTATGACAGCAGCTAAATCTGTATGCTAATTGAAACTGTGACTGATTCGTAGCTGGCTTGGGGCGTTGTGTGATTTATGGGCATCTGATCTAAGGATACTTAAAGGATGGAAGTATTGGAGCTAGGAAGAGAGGTGTGATTAATCAAAGAAGACAATTTGCTAAAAGGCTCACTGAAACAGTGCAGTAAAAACTGAAAAAAAGACCAGTTCCATCCCCTAGGCAAGGTGGCGGTGGGAAGCTGGGAGAGTAGAGCGATAAGTGTGTTCAAGATAAAATGTACATGTAAAACGTAAAAGGATGTTTTCCAGCAAATAGAGATTGTGGTTGGGGAATTTTCAAGGGCATATGTTTATCTTTTAAGTTTGCTTACACTCTGAGCTCATGTTTATTTTTTAAGTTTGCTTATACTCTGACCAGTACCAACAGCAAATGTCAAGTTCTTGACTCCATGATTGAATCCCAAGGGCTCCTGCATTTTTGGAGGATAACTGCATAAGAAAAAAAAAGAAAATTCCTTTTATTTATAGTTAAGACCCCAGTGCGAGCCTAAGCCTTTCTATTTCCCTGAATATTTCTTAACTTTTGTCACATTATAAGGCCCAAATTACTGGAAACCAGGAGACAAGTCAAAATTTCCTAGTATCAATCTAAATAGAAAAATGACCATCAATAATATAACTGTCTGTCTTGGATAATTGTTGATTTGTACCATCAGAGTTAAGTGAGACTTGTGTTCCTCCTACCCAGGGGACTATCTTATTTATTGTTGCCCACTTCACTCTGACAGGCCCCTAGACATATTTTTTTCAGTTGCTATAGACTGTCAAAACAACTGGTCAAGTTCAGTCCTTTTCAAGATGAAAATCTGTCTGACTTGTTCTGGGTGCATGCTCCAAGAATCATAGATAGCAAAACACACACACACTCACACACACACAAACACACACCACTTACCTTTCTTCTGCCCCTTACTTGCAGTTGTGGCAGAGTAGGAAGACTTGCAGACTGCAGAAGGAGTATGTTTCTTAGAAAACTAGAAGAGAAGGGAAGCGGGTAAAGAGTGCTTTGAAGTAACTGGTATTGACCCAGTTTAGACCTAACTAAGCAAGACATAGTGGTTCTGCTCCCTTCTCCCCATAGATTCTCAAACTCAACTTCCCCTTCCCACTCCAACACACACACACACACACACACACACGCACGCGTGCACACACACACACACACGCACGAACACAGATGCACACTTGTATTTTCACCCTATCACCACCTTCTTGTGCCAGCAAAATGGAGCCTGAGTTGGTGAAACATACAGAATTAGGACCCGTGGATGGAAGGTAAGGGTGGTCAAGTGAGGGGGACCTGGGTGACTCTCAAAGAGTCAAGTGATGTCCTTACTTTTCCTTTGAATGATTAAAAATGATTGATTTGCTGAGAGGGTGTCAACACCAGTCATATTTGCAGAATGGAAACTGAAGGATGAGACCTGATAAATCAGCTCAGGATCTTTTAAGCACCATTGTCCTTGTGTCCTTATTGGTATGACAGAGGCCAAAGACATTGATGCACCTTGAAAAAGGGTGCTCTAATGATCAGAGTACTGAATGACCTAAGAGAATGCTAAAGATAAGAAATAGCAAGATCAAAACAGTTGTATCTTGTGTTGCGCCGCCATGTGCAAGAGATGTGACCTAAAATTTTGCAGGTAAACATTGTAATGGAGTCACGTTTTTCCATGGCATTTGTTGTTTTCAATCCCTCAGTCGTGTCCGACTCTGTGACCCCATGGACTGCAGCAAGCCAGGCTTCTCTGCCTTCACCATCTCATATGATGTGATTATTTGTAGGTTCATTACTCACTCGCCATGTTCACTCCTTATCAATCTGTAATTCTCACTCAATTAAAACCATCATTCCTTTCCACATCTAGAGATAGAAGTGAGTTCTGTGAATTGTGAAAGAGAAACAGCAAATAATAATAATAATAATAATAACTTTTTCTGAGTACAGCTCTTTTTCTCCTGTGAAGTTATTATTTATTATCTGTGTGCTCATTTCAGATTATAAGTCATTATTGCTGGTGATGCCTGTTCCTTTCTCCAGTCACTGCATGCCTACATGCAGAAAATGACAGAAAAAAATTGCTCCGTACCAAGGGGAGGAAAGTAACAGAATCTGAGAGCTAGGTTGATTCTAACCATCTATTGAGAAGTAGTCAATATGTCCACTTGAATTTAGAATTTCAGTCAGAATTTGTGTAAAACAAACAAACAAACAAACAAACAAAACTGTGGACCAGAAATAGTTTTCTTTCTGTATTAAAACTGAAAACAAACCACCCAGTGCTATTATCATTAGCATCTAAGATTCAATTTGAAAATCAAAGACTATATTCATGTAAGTACTTTATAAATAAGTCGATAGCAAAGCATGAAATTCAAGGCAGATCTCAGCCAGTCCCTCCCCACCTGGTGGGCATTTGATGATCACAATGAATGTGTACCCGAAAACGCAAAGCCAGATTGAAGGTGGAAAGTTAATTGCTCAAAGGCTGGAGAGTTCTTGGCGCAGAGTTACTGATGGCAAAGTTGCACGCGTGTCCTGGGTGCCTTCAGAATGCTGCAGCGCTGCTAACGCTCTTGTGGGAAGAAGCACGTCTTTGTGTGCTTTTGCCTTCCCACTCCTCTGTCGTCATTCAGATGAAGAGCAGACTTGTACTAAAGCAGTTGTGTTCATTTTCTCTGGCTGCCGCAGAAAAACACCACTGACTGAGGGCCTCGCATAACAGAAATTTATGTTTTCACAGTTATGGAAGCTAAAAGTCCTTTGCGTTCCAGGTGTTGGCAGGTTTGGGTCCTTCCGAGTCCTCCCTCCTTAGCTTGCAGATGGCTGCCTTGCTGCTGTGCCCACCCTGTGTCTGTGCTATGTCTAAACCTCCTTTTCTTCCCAGGGCACCAGTCAGATCAGGGCCCACTCTAATAACCCCATCTTTTTTTTTACTTATCACTTACTTAAAAGCCCTTTCTCTAAATGCTGACACATGCCGAGGTACTGGGTGGTAGGACTTCAACCTGCGAATCTGGGAGAGACACAATGAAGAGCAGCCGCCTTTCCAGCTCAGTGCTCTCCGCCCATGGTAAATGATCGCTGAATGACCGAATGAAGAGGCACTCTCCAGAAGCTGTATGCTGAGAGGAAAGAACAGGTTTTAGAGCAGAAATGTGGTGATGCTGTGACTGCAACTGGTCCATCCAGAGAACACAGCATTCTACTTTTTAAAAATAGTTATATCACTGTTCTGACCATGGGGTCGTAAAGAATCAGCCATGGCTGAGCAACTGAACAGCAACGATTAAATTCTAGACCAACTCTAAAGACACAGGAATAAAGGACTTGGATAGGCTCTCTTTAAGGGATACAAGTGAAACCACAAACTGTAATCTGCAAGCTGGCTTCTACCATAAGCCAACGGAGCAGTTAACAGCTGTTCCGAGCTTATAAAATCACTAGGTTGGAAGCACTGGTAGATTTTGTTTCCTCTAGGTTTCACTGTTAATTTTTAATGCACTCACACAAACATTTTTTTACTTATCACTTACTTAAAAGCCCTTTCTCTAAATGCTGACACATGCCGAGGTACTGGGTGGTAGGACTTCAACCTGCGAATCTGGGAGAGACACAATGAAGAGCAGCCGCCTTTCCAGCTCAGTGCTCTCCGCCCATGGTAAATGATCGCTGAATGACCGAATGAAGAGGCACTCTCCAGAAGCTGTATGCTGAGAGGAAAGAACAGGTTTTAGAGCAGAAATGTGGTGATGCTGTGACTGCAACTGGTCCATCCAGAGAACACAGCATTCTACTTTTTAAAAATAGTTATATCACTGTTCTGACCATGGGGTCGTAAAGAATCAGCCATGGCTGAGCAACTGAACAGCAACGATTAAATTCTAGACCAACTCTAAAGACACAGGAATAAAGGACTTGGATAGGCTCTCTTTAAGGGATACAAGTGAAACCACAAACTGTAATCTGCAAGCTGGCTTCTACCATAAGCCAACGGAGCAGTTAACAGCTGTTCCGAGCTTATAAAATCACTAGGTTGGAAGCACTGGTAGATTTTGTTTCCTCTAGGTTTCACTGTTAATTTTTAATGCACTCACACAAACAGGAACTACCCTGTGCCAGATGAAGAGCTTTTTTAAATTTTACCTTGCCCTCATATTCACAAAGTTTAAAAAAATAAAACACCATGAGAAGGAAACTGAAAAGATGCATTATGGTATCCCATCATTCACTGACCATTCCACGTTGGCGCTGGAAGAGTATGTACCCTTGAGGTGTGTTCTAATGTAAGCTGAGGCTTTTGAATAATTGTGTTAGCACCAGCAACTGCTTTTATTAGTTTATTTTTTTATTTTTTTTTATTAATTTTCATTTTTTTAGCCTGTTCTGCTACTTTATAGCTTAAAAAATACACCGGAAATACATTTTTGGGTTTTTAAAATGTGCGTCTGTTCCGATTTCTCTCGACATGGTAGAGCCTTGGCAGGGACAGGACGTCACTGCCCCACTCCGCTTCATGAAGTGGCAGCGGGTGGGTGTGTGGCTGACGCGCACGGCTGGCTGTGCTTCTGTGCGGTGTCATTGGTGCATGGAGCCAGACCCGATCAAAGCCTTCGGAGAGCCACGGGGGTGTATAAATCTCCCGAGTCTCAGCTCTGTCAGCCAGACAGCAGCTCAATTCTGTGCCGCAGTTCTCGTGATGAGATTTTTTTCCAATGGTACCGACTCAGTGTTAACCCTCCGAGGGCCACTGTGGTCTCAGCTACACAACTGAAACATTCTGTTCAGGATGCTTGGTTTGTAGAGGGATCTTTCAGTCTTCCCAACTCGCTTCCTCGGGAAAGCAGAAATCAGGTGTGAAAATAAGTGGTTGGTGACTGTAATTCTTCTTTGTGTCCCCATGGTTCCAAGATTACTTCTTTGGTAAAGAAATGTCAACAGATGCTCAAATTTTTTTTATTATTAGTTCAGGTGTACAGCACAGGATTCAGACACACACACACACACACACACACACACACACAATCTTTTTCAGTCTTTTCCCTTATAGATTATTACAAAAAATTGAGTAGAGTTCCCTGGGTCCTTGTTGGTTATCTGTTTTATATATAGTAATTTGTATATGTTAATCCCAAACTCCTGGAGAAGGCGATGGCACCCCACTCCAGTACTCTTGCCTGGAAATCCCATGGATAGAGGAGCCTGGTAGGCTGCAGTCCATGGGGTCGCTAAGAGTCGGACACAACTGAGTGACTTCACTTTCACTTTTCACTTTCATGCATTGGAGAAGGAAATGGCAACCCGCTCCAGTGTTCTTGCCTGGAGAATCCCAGGGACAGGGGCGCCTGGTGGGCTGCCGTCTCTGGGGTCGCACAGAGTCGGACACGACTGAAGTGACTTAGCAAGCAAGCAAGCAAGCAATCCCAAACTCCTAGTTTCTCTCTCCCCTCTGCTTCTCCCACTGTTCCCTTTGGTAACCATAAGTTTGCTTTCTATGTCTGTGGTTCTACTGCTGTTTTGTAAATAAGCTCATTTGTATCTTTTTTAGATAACCATATATAAGTGATATCATATGATATGTCTTCCTCTGTCTGACTTGCTTCCCTTGCTGTGATAATCTCTGGGTCCATCCATGTTGCTGCAAATGGCATTATTTTGTCTTTTTATGGCTGAGTAATATTCCATTATATGTATGTACCACCTCTTCTTTATCCATCCAGCAGATGTCCAATCTTTGCCTCCCTCAGTTATTTTGACTGTTTGTTTGTTTTGTGTGTTTCAGCTCCTGCTTTTCTTCATATTTGACCAAGATAAGTCTCAACTTAGGTTAGAAATATTATAACAAAAATTTAATTTTTATTTCCTACCTATGTTGTTAACCAAAAACTCTTTATATTTTAAAAGACTGCACTAAAGGTATCCTGTCAGAGAGGCTGTAATGTAAAGCTTGCCGCTTAGGTTCACTGACTTAGGGCTGTGGCTGCTGTTTTACTTTATTTCCTTTGGCGTCCTGTGGAAATAGCATCAAGACCCCATTGACATCTAGTGTTTCTGAACCACTCCTTTCCACTTGCTTTCTAAATGCATTCAATAGATTGTACTGGGGGGAAGGAGCTATGTGTCCACTTGGAAAAAAAAAAGCGAAAGTCAAAAGGATTTCTTGTTCTTGCCCATAAGAGGAGCAGCCATCAGCCCGGGTATCATAGGAGCTCCCAGGTTACACTGTGGAAACAGCTGAGTGGACCCTGCATCCACGTCCATGCAGTCCTCTGTTTACCCTGACCAGCTGCAGACTGATCGCTGCGTATGCACCGTCTGTAAACTGAAAGAGCACTTGCCGCCGCCTCTGGCGTGTCGATACAGAACTAATTCCCATTCAGTGCTTCCTCCTGTGTTCTTCCACCAGCCATTATTCTGGGAAAATCGAGTCCGTTCCCACACTGAAAGCATCCTGAACAGCACCGTCCTCAGACTGTGGCATGTAGCAGTCCCTTGAAGGGCTTGTTAAAATGCAGGGTGCGGAGTCCCATTCCCAGAGATTCTGATTCTGTCCATCTGAGTGGAGCCAGGGCTGTGCCCTGATCAAGCTCTTGGGTGGTGCCCAGGCTGGTGGTCCAGAGACCACACTTGAGAACCAGCGCTCCCCAATGGTTGAACTAATACAAGCCTTGTATGTGTTCATTATTTTATCACTGGAGGCTCAGGAGACTAATGCTTTGAATTTATTAACAAGGATTCCAGAAATTGGCATCACTTGTGGACTTGAGTCCTGGTCTTAGTTGTTACCTTGGACCATCAGTATCAAAAATAGTAATGAAAACCACAGTATCTAACATTGATTCTGATTCTGTCCATCTGAGTGGAGCCAGGGCTGTGCCCTGATCAAGCTCTTGGGTGGTGCCCAGGCTGGTGGTCCAGAGACCACACTTGAGAACCAGCGCTCCCCAATGGTTGAACTAATACAAGCCTTGTATGTGTTCATTATTTTATCACTGGAGGCTCAGGAGACTAATGCTTTGAATTTATTAACAAGGATTCCAGAAATTGGCATCACTTGTGGACTTGAGTCCTGGTCTTAGTTGTTACCTTGGACCATCAGTATCAAAAATAGTAATGAAAACCACAGTATCTAACATTGACTTGAAATTTTACAATTTTCAAAGCTTTTTTACTTTCATTACCTCACTCAGGCTTCCAGATATCCTGAGGATTGTTGGGGGGTGGGGGGTTGTTTTAGTTTGGGGTTTTTATCATTAGAGAAAACTGAGGTTCAGGAGGTGTGAGTGCCTTGCTTCAGGTCACTGAGGTAGTAGAATTAGGACTGCTTCCAGGCTAACTCCAGAGCCTTTTGGTCTTTTGCTAGGGTATGCAGACTCACTCTCCAAGGTGGAGTTATGCTGATAGTTTTCAGAAGCTCTACTTCCATAAGCAACCTTTCCTTAAATTGATCTACCCAAGAACATACCCCTCTCCTGCTCTACAAGAGATAGGTAGTAGTTGCTAGCATCTTCAGTGGGTAATCCCTTAGTGTAACAGGTGAGAAAGTGACTCTAATGAGTATATAATACATTTTTTTTGCAGTCAGATTGTTTTAATTTTTTGCTTTTAACAAAATTGAAGACTCTAACCAAGTAAGCTAGTAGATCATCAACAATGTCTGATGATAGAAAAGAAGGCTCAGAATTCACAGAATTGAATGATGGAGCTGGAAGTAAAACTCTCTCTATTCACATTTACTTATGTATATGGAAAAGAATTAATGATAAACTGGCCTTCCCTGTGGCTCAGATGGTAAATGATCCGCCTGCAATGCGGGAGACCTAGGTTCGGTCCCTGGGTGGAGAGAATCCCCTGGAGGAGGACATGGCAACCCACTCCAGTGTTCTTGCCTGGAGAATCCCATGGACAGAGGAGCCTGCTGGGCTACAGTCCTTGGGGCCACAAAGAGCTGGACATGACTGAGTGACTAAGCACACAGCACAGTCTCATGTTAGCCATAGTATTCATCCAGGGACACATGAGCCAGTTTGGAGGGGAGAAACCTTCCATTTCATGTTGGTAAAACCTTCCAGTAAAACCTTGTTTTTTAGTTTAAAAACTGTCAGAAATTTACAAACTGATACATTTTGTTATATTGATCAAATGTGTAATAATTGTAACAATAGCTAAGTCAATGTGATGTTTTTGATCACTTAGAGACTTGCAAACACAGAATGCTATTAGATATTTTCAATTTAGAACATGTATTTGTTGCAGAGAAGTATATATATCAATAAACTGATCAATAACATCATAACCACACGATTCATGCATAACAATGTACTTACATTAGGTTGGAATCCCATGGGGAAAGCGGAATGGAATTTCAAGTTCAAGGAGATCATGTAAATTTTCCTTTGAATCCAGAGTTTGTCCTTGTGGTTATTAAGCAACTTTGACGACTCCAAATTGTATGGTATTTAGATTCCATTGGCTTTGATTTTAGGAATGACATCATGGTTTTATTTCACATTGCCATTATTTATAGTATGCCAGAAAATTTACCCTTGGCACTAGATATATACAGAGCTATGGTGAAAATGTAAATATCAATTTAGAAATATGGAAGTTTCGATGACCATAGAGTTCAGTTCCACATTTATCGCTGATTCCCTGGAAGGGAATGAATGGCAGGCATCCACATGCAGAGTTGAATATCTCTAGGACAGGTTTCTTCCTTTCCCCACCACATCTCCTCTCAGCCACGCAAAATCTTAACTATTCTAACCATGAGGATTTTATCTTTGTGAAATGAATGTTAATACTATCACTGTGATATTGTGATTTAGAATGAGAAATATATATATATTTTTGGTCTCTGACCCTGCTTCAGGCTCCAAGTTCTTAAAACCCTTGATATTTCTTAAGAGAGTGATAAAGCTGTCTTTTGTTGTATTCATGAGGTGGCTGGACAGCATCTAAGGGTAGGTCAAGCCAACTTGCGACTGGAAATTTCTGTCCTGCCTCAGCCTCTAGGGGAGGGGCAGGGGCTTGCGATTGAGTCCTATCACTAATGGCCAATGACTTAACCATGCTTAATTAATAAAGTTTCCATTAAAAACCCAAAAAAGTTTGGGTTTGGAGAGCTTTGGGTTGGTGGACACATGGAGATTTTGGGAGAGTGGCGAGCTGGGAGAGAGCATGGAACTGAGCCCACCCTCCCAACATACACACACTGTGCCCCAC
>SJXQ01004872.1:251499-268101 GCA_006408695.1 Aepyceros melampus | reverse complement strand
CCCCCCCCCCCCCCCACACACACACCCTGCCCCATGCATCTCTTCTAACAGCTCCTGAGTTCTGTCTTTTACAGTAAACTGGCAAGCTGGTAAATAGAACATTCCCCTGGCTTCTGAGAGCCACTGTAAATTATTCAAACCCAAGGAAGGGGTCCTCCAATCTTTAGCCAATTGGTCAGATACAGAGGACAACAACTTGGGCTTCAGTTTGGCGTCTGAGGTTGGGGGTCGGGGGGGAGGGCAGTCTTGTGGGACGGAACCCTTAACCTGTGGAATCTGATGTTGTCTCCAAGCAGATAGTGTCAGAATTGAGAGAAATTGTAAAGCACACAGATGGCATCTGAGAATTACTTGGATGTGTGAGGAAACACCCTTCTCTCATTGGAATTAATATCAGGATCCCTAATCACCAGGTTGAAATCTTTAAGCTTTACCTACAGGTATAACTTGGGGCTTCCCAGGTGGAAGTGGTAGGTGCTAGTGGTAAAGAACCTGCCTGCCAGTGCAGGAGACTTAAGAGACGCAGGTTAGATCCCTAGGTCAGGAAGATGCCCCAGAGGAGGACAAGGCAACCCACTCCAGGATTCTTGCCTGGAGAATCCCGGTCAGAGGAGCCTGGCCAGCTTCAGTCCATGGGGTCGCAGAGTCAGACACGACTGAGCGACTAAGCACACGTGCACAGGCATAATCTAGTTTAGAAACAGTCCCGTATAACTTAAGCTTCCAGTGTGAGATGAAACACTTCTGCAGACTACTCCCATTGGTGGCTTGTTGTTGTTGTTTAATCTGAATTGCTTTCTTCATCGGACATGGCAGGAAGTGGAAATGTGATGCACCTACAATTCTCGCCAGCCAGTGTGGCAGAGTAATAGCATTAATACGGCAACCCTTCCTCTCTCATGCCTGAGAGGTTTGGTGGAAGCAAGTTCTGAAAGCCCAATTGGAGCACGATATTAACACAGGCATTACTCCAACCTCTGTACTTAGCCTTACAAGGATCTCACTCTCCCAGCCCTTAGGAACTACCTGTTTTCTATGGAAATTTTCCAGCACATAAGGTGTTAAATGACAAAAATTCAACCAAGTGAACTTGAAGATCTAATTGCCTTTTTTAAATGATTCATAAGTTGAGTAGCACCCCATCAAGTCCATAGGAAGGAACTCCACCAGGCTGCAAAATAGGGAAGGTTTTTATAGACAGAAAGTGGTGCAGGAAAGGGAAATTTGCAGCACAAAGTGGATCATTTCAGGCTTACGTCACCCTCTGGGGGATGGAAGGGGTCTTTAGGCCATACCTCACTAGTGCTGACCAGGAAATTCCATGCTGACCGGTTTAGATTATATTCCTGGAGAAGGTTGAAACTGCTGCTAGGTTAGATAGTCTGGTTTGGCAACATGGGCTGAGCACAAGTGAATCCATTTTAGTCCTGTTGTCTCCTTTTTAACAAAGGCCATGACTGATGCAGATGTGGCCGAGTATTGTGTGAATACACACATTGCCCCCAACATGTTGTAAACCAAGATTCATCGTTCAAAACCCTTAGTGAGTAAAGCTTCTACTTTTCCCAAGACTCTTACTAAACCTTCTCATGGCTTAATTAAATGCTAATAATTGTATTAAATCCAAAATGTTAATTATGTTTATCTCTGGGTAATGAGACTTGGGATGATGTGCTTTCTTTTACATTGTAGTGTACATTGCTTGCATTTGCCACTTAAGCAAATGTTTTTATAACTAGGAAATAACAGTAAATGCTCTTTGAGAATAAAGAAAAATGATCAAAAGTGTCCTTTTGAATCAAGTCCACCCTCTTCAAGATCATACCAGACAAATGACACTTCAAGATCATACCAGACAATGATACTCTCAGGGTGGATTTTTACTTGCTTTATAAGCACCCCCCCTCCCTGCCCAGTGGATTTTGTCTACAATTTTTAATATTCACTGTCAGAAAGTTCTCTGCTAAACAAAGATATCTAGCTTTTCCCGAGCCCATGGAAGAGGAAAAAGAGATGCTCAGTGTAATACTAATAATCACTCTTATCATTCAAGGCTACTTTTAAGGTCTGTGGTTCTGGTTACTAATTTCTCATACAGCAAGGTGACCAGATTTTTTTTCAGATATGAGAAAGGCTTTCTCCTGTTGGGAATGATCAGAACCACAATAATATAACTGTAGTAATCCAAGTCTATGCCCCAACCACTAATGCTGAAGAAGCTCAAGTTGAACGGTTCTCTTCTAGAACTAACACCCCAAAAAGATGTCCTTTTCATTATAGGAGACTGGAATGCAAAAGTAGGAAGACAAGAGATCCCTGAAGTAACAGGCAAACTTGGCCTTGGCTACAAAATGAAGCAGGGCAAAGGTTAACAGAGTTTTGCCAAGAGAATGCACTGATCATAGCAAACACCCTCTTCCAACATCACAAGAGAAGACTTTACAAATGGACATCACCAGATGGTGAATACTGAAATCAGATTGATTATATTCTTTGCAGCCAAAGATGGAGAAGCTCCATACAGTCAGCAAAAACAAGACCAGGAGCTGACTGTGGCTCAGATCATGAACTCCTTGTTGCCAAATTCAGACTTAAATTGAAGAAAGTAGGGAAAACCACTAGACCATTCAGGTATGACCTAAATCAAATCCCTTACGATTATACAGTTGAAGTGACAAATAGATTCAAGGGAGTAGATCTGATAGACAGTGCCTGAAGAACTATGACGGAGGTTCGTGACATTGTACAGGAGACAGGGAGCAAGACCATCCCAAAGAAAAAGAAATGCAAAAAGGCAAAATGGTTGACTGAGGAGGCCTTACAAATAGTTGAGAAGAGAAGAGAAGCTAAAGGCAAAGGAGAAAAGGAAAGATATAAGCATCTGAATGCAGAGTTCCAAAGAATAGCAAGGAGAGATAAGAAAGCCTTCCTCAGTGATCAGTGCAAAGAAGGAGAGGAAAACAATAGAATGGGAAAGACTAGAGATCTTTTCAAGAAAATTAGAGATACCAAGGGAACATTCCATGCAGAGATGGGCCCAATAAAGTACAGAAATGGTATGGACCTAACAGAAGCAGAAGATATTAAGAAGAGGTGGCAAGAATACCCAGAAGAACTGTACAAAAAAGATCTTCATGACCCAGATAATCGCAATGGTGTGATCACTCACCTAGAGCCAGACATCCTGGAATGTGAAGTCAAGTGGGCCTTAGAAACTAGCATCACTATGAACAAAGCTAGTGGAGGTTATGGAATTCCAGTCAAGCTATTTCAAATCCTCAAAGATAATGCTGTGAAAGTGCTGCACTCAATATGCCAGAAAATTTGGAAAACTCAGCAGTGGCCATAGTGGAAAAGGTCAGTTTTCTTCCAATCCCAAAGAAAGGCAATGCCAAAGAATGCTCACACTACCGCACAGTTGCACTCATCTCACACACTAGTAATGCTCGAAATTCTCCAAGCCAGATTCCAACAGTACATGAACCATGAACTTCCAGATGTTCAAGCTGGTTTTAGAAAAGGCAGAGGAACCAGAGAGCAAGTTGCCAACATCTGTTGGATCATTGAAAAAGCAAGAGTGTTCCAGAAAAATGTCTACTTTTGCTTTATTGACTACTCCATAGCCTTTGACTGTGTGAATCACCACAAAATGTGGAAAATTCTTAAAGAGATGGGAATGCCAGATCACCTTACCTACTTTCTGAGAAATCTGTATACAGGTCAAGAAGCAACAATTAGAACCAGACATGGAACAACAGACTGGTTCCAAATCAGGAAAGGAGTGCATCAAGGCTGTATATTGTCACCCTGCTTATTTAACTTATATGCAGAGTAATGCTGGGCTGGATGAAGCACAAGCTGGAATCAAGATTGCCAGAGGAAATATCAGTAACTTCAGATATGCAGATGACACCACCCTTATGGCAGAAAGTGAAAAGGAACTAAAGAAAGTACTGAAAGTGAAAGAAGCAAATGAAAAAGTTGGCTTAAAACTCAATGTTCAGAAAACTAAGTTCATGGCATCCGGTCCCATCACTTCATGGCAAATAGATGGGGAAACAGTGGAAACAGTGAGAGACTTTATTTTAGGGGAGGGGGGCTCAAAGTCACAGCAGATGGTGACTGCAGCCATGAAATTAAAAGACACTTGCTCCTTGGAAGAAAAGCTTTGACTAACCTAGACAGCATATTCAAAAGCAGAGACATTACTTTGCCAACAAAGGTCCATCTAATCAAAGCTATGGTTTTTCCAGTAGGCAGTCCTGTATGGATGTGAGAGTTGGACTATAAAGAAAGCTGAATGCCAAAGAATTGATGCTTTCGAACTGTGATTTTGGAGAAGACTCTTGAGAGTCCCTTATGCTGGCAGGAGATCAAACCAATCTTAAAGAAATCAGTCCTGAATATTCATTGGAAGGACTGATGCTGAAGCTGAAACTCCAGTACTTGGCCACCTGATGTGAAGAACTGACTCATTGGAAAAGACCCTGATGCTGGGAAAGATTGAAGGCAGGAAGAGAAGGGGATGACAGAGGATGAGATGATTGGATGGCCTCACCAACTCAATGGACATGAGTTTGAGCAGGCTCCGGGAGTTGGTGATGGACAGGGAAGCCTGGTGCGCTGCAGTCCATGGGGTGGCAAAGAGTCGGACACGACTGAGCGGCTAAACTCACTGTAGCTTTAACTCTAAGAAAAGTTTCTAGCTCAGTCTTTCCTGTTTAGTCTCTGTTTCCCAGGCAAAGATTCATGAGTGCATTTCGCTGTTCTTTGGTTATAATTATTATATCATGTGATTTGGATACCAGACCAGTGGTCTTAAAAACATCTTCTCACGTGGTCCATTTCCTCTGTGTGCCAACCCTCTCGTCTGCCCCAGCCCGTCCATGTTGTTTCTGTCCCTCAGCCCTGACTAGTTTTACTTTTTGTATTTATTATTTTTAAATTAATTTTCATTGGAGTATGGTTGCTTTATAATTTGTTAGTTTCTGCTGTACAGCACAGTGAAGCAACCATACTTATCCATACACCCCCTTCCTCTTGGACTTCCTTCCCGTTCAGGTCCCCACGGTGCATTAAGTAGAGTTCCCTGGGCTACAGAGTAGGTTCTCATTAGTGGTCCCCTTTATACACAGTATCACGTGTGTGTGTGTGTCAATTCCAGTCCTAGTTCCTCCCCCCGCCCTGCCCCTCTTGGTATCCATGTATTTGTTCTCTGTGTCTCTATTGGCCCATACTTTGGAGTTCTTTTCTCACGTGAGTCCTCACAGACTCACACTTCTTTACTGTGACTCCAGAGTTACCCTCAGGCCCCACCGTCCCAGCTTGGATCTGTGTCTAAGTAGGCATTCCTTTGCTCTGTTGAACTCTGCCTACCTACACCCAAGATTGTGGGCTGGTTTCAAATAACCTTTCCATCGCAGCACCATGCTGTGCTCATTAAAACCAAGCCCCCCCCCCCCCCCCCCCCCCCCNCCCCACCGTCCCAGCTTGGATCTGTGTCTAAGTAGGCATTCCTTTGCTCTGTTGAACTCTGCCTACCTACACCCAAGATTGTGGGCTGGTTTCAAATAACCTTTCCATCGCAGCACCATGCTGTGCTCATTACCACCAAGCCCCCCCCCCCCACCCGGCCAGTGAAATTCAGTAGCGACTTCACCTCAGCTCAGCCCCGGGGGATCTGCTGAGCCCTGGGCCTACAGAGGAGTGGCTGGCTCACTTCAGCTCCTCACAGATACCAGGTCCACTGGCAGGTTTTCCCTGATCCCTTTTTAAAAACTCAACACCTAACAAAGAGGTGAGGGTGCAGAGTATATGCTGGGTCTTTTATGAAATAGGGCTTCCCTGATAGCTCAATTGGTAAAGAATCAACCTGCAGACTCCGGTTTGATTCCTGGGTCGGGAAGATCTACTGGAGAAGGATTAGACTACCCACTCCAGCTTTCTTGGGCTTCTCTTGTAGATCAGCTGGTAAAGTATCCGCTTGCAATGCAGGAGACCTGGGTTCAGAAGATCCCCTGGAGAAAGGAAAGGCTACCCACTCCAGTACTCTGGCCTGGAGAATTCCATGGACACAGTCCATGGGATCGCAAAGAGTCCGACAGGACTGAGCGACTTTCACTTCACTTCACTTTCAGGAAATAGTGGGCAAGGGCCATTTTAAACAGTACTCACCTCCAGCCCTGAAGGGCTCCACCTCATACTCTAACCCTCACTGGGGCTGCTTTGTGCTTCCACTGCCCTGGCTGGGTCTTTGGCCCTCGGAGCTGAAGGGCATGCTACCTTTCTAATCTACGGATTTATCCCGCCAGGGAGATATCTTGCCAGGTCGTCTTTAAGAATGCAGCAGCTGACTTAGAACACATGAAGGAGATCCCTGCGGGAAAGAAAAGGCACAGCAGTTTTTGCGGCCTTAGGTTTTAGGACAGGAATGTGTCTGAATTGATAAGAGTTTCCGCTCAAACTTGCAGGTGAAAGTCAGCAGGAAAAAAGGCTTTTAAGAGCACATCCCACCACACTGCATCCTGTGAACCCAGGGCGCCCCCCAGTGTTGGTTAGGGTTAATCACAGTCTACCGTTTTTTGGGGTTGTTTTTTTTTGCTGTTGTTTAGTCACGTCTGACTCTTTGCAACCCCATAACTCCAGCACACCAGGCTCCTCTGTTTTTCACTATCTTCCAGAGTTTTCTCAAACTCAAGTCCGTTGAGTCGGTAATGCCATCTAACCACCTTGTTCTCTGTCATCCCCTTTTCCTCCTGCCTTCAGTCTTTCCCAGCATCAGGGTCTTTTCCAGTGAGTTGCTATTTCGCATCAGGTGGCCAAAGTATTGGAGCTTCAAAATCAGTTCAGTTTAGTCACTCAGTCGTGTCCAACTCTTTGCCACCCCATTGACTGCAGCAAGTCAGGCTTCCCTGGCACCAACTCCTGGAGCTTACTCAAACTCATGTCCATTGAGTTGGTGATGCCATCCAACCATCTCATCCTCTGTCATCCCCTTCTCCTCCTGCCTCCAGTCTTTCCCAGCATCAGGGGCTTTTCAAATGAATCAGCTCTTCGCATCAGGTGGCCAAAGTACTGGACTTTTAGCTTCAGCATCAGTCCTTTCAGTGAATATTCAGGACTGATTTCCTTTAGGATGGACTGGTTGGATCTCCTTGCAGTCTAAGGGACTCTCAAGAGTCTTCTCCAACACCACAGTTCAAAAGCATCACTTCTTTGGTGCTTGGCTTTCATTATAGTCCAACTCTCATATCCATACATGACTACTGGAAAAACCATAGCGTTGACTAGACGGACCTTTGTTGGCAAAGTAATGTCTCTGCTTTTTAATATGCTGTCTAGGTTTGTCATAGCTTTTCTTCCAAGGAGCAAGCGTTTTTTAATTTCACGGCTGCAGTCACTGTCTGCAGTGATTTTGGAGCCCAAAAAAAAGTCTCTCACTGTTTCCATTGTTTCCCTATTTGCCATGAAGTGACACGACCGGATGCCATGATCATAGTCTTCTGAGTGTTGAGCTTTAAACCAACTTTTTCACTCTCTTCTTTCACTTTCATCAAGAGGCTCTTTAGTTCTTCTTCACTTTCTGCCATAAGGGTGGTGTCATCTGCATATCTGAGGTTATTGATATTTCTTCCGACAATCTTGATTCCAGCGTGTGCTCCTCCAGCCCACTGTTTCAGTGTTCAGTCATTGAGTGTTCAGAACTGATTTCCTTTAGGATTGACTGGTTTGATCTCCTTGCTGTCTAAGGAACTCTAAAAAGTCTTCTTCAGCATCACAACTGGAAAGCATCAATTCTTTAGCACTTTGCCTTCTTTATGATCCAGCTCACATCCATACATGACTACTGGGAAAACCATAGCTTTGTTTATAGGTCCATCTAGTCAGAGATTTCTTAGAACACCCTAGAATGGATAAGGGATGCATTTTAGCTCTGAGATTTATGTCTGTCCTGATTTAACATCAGAAACTTTTCTTTCCTTTGTCACCTTTATAAAGTCAGTCTATCAGAGAACCTAAGAGATATTCTTTTAAATTCTCTTTGGTTTGCCTTTGCAAGCTAGACTCTGATAGAAGGAGAGTAGTTTCCACAGAAACTCATTTTCTGGCCAGAATCCTGCCCGCTCCTGAATCTTTTTTTTAATCTGCCCCTCCTCTCAGCCCGCTTTAAAAATGTCACTATGTTGATCTTTTCAAGACTCTCATAAAACTGACCAACACTGGCCAGTTCACATCTTCACTGTGCCCTCAGAAGGCAAAGGATTTTATAAAACAGACTTGACCAACAAGTCCTTCCTTGGTACTAAGCTTGTCAGTCTCTAAAATTGTACTTGACCTTCTTCAACCTGCCTCATGCCAAATGAAGTTGACTGCCCGACTTCTGAAAACCGTTTGTAATCTTCCCTAATCTATCTCAAAGCACACCTCCACTTTGTTTATCCAGGCCGGTTGTCAGACTTCACAGCACACCGAGCTGCAGATATCCATGGTGTTTAGAAACCTCCACAGGTGTCCCATAGGTACCAGACTTCAGGAGTCCCTGAGTTAAACAAAGAAATCCCTTGCTCTCTCCACTGATTTATTGATCTTATTAATTAACATATAATTTTATTCAATAATTTTACAATTATTCTTGCCTCTGGGGCGAAATATGGTCTTTGGTTTGTGTGTGTGTGTGTGTAGGCATTTGTGAGGGATATGGTACAAGGTAATGTCTCATTGAGGTCACCAAAATCAGAACTATCCCTTCTGTGGTTTGACTTCTAAGAAGCAGTAACTCTGGACTGTGTGGTGATTCATTAGGCAGCTGTAGCTTGCATTGGATTCATCTAGAGCACTGCCAGAGACCATTCCAGGCATCGTGGTCACTGTCGTAAGGGCAGCAGCCTCAGGAAGTGTCCCTTTGGCATGGAGGAATGACCCGAGCTTCCTCAGTCCCCAGGGTTAGAATTTCCTCTGCAGGAGTTAACTGTGTCCAGGAGAGCTTGACCAAGAGCATGGAAGGAGCTTCAGTACTGAGCAAGAGCCCTGCCTGGCGGTCGGTCACCTGGGCTGTGAACAGCAAAAGGAATGTCGCCTCTTCAGATGCATCCAGTTGACATAATGCTGATTTGAATGCTTCCAAATCAGATTAGTTTATAACATATCTAGTCCTGTGCCAGGAGCTTTGGTACATTACTGACAATGCAATCTTGCTGCGGTTGCCATCTGACCACTGCTTGTTAAACTGAGGTTATAATTTACGTACAAAAATATTTCTCTTAAGTGTCCCATTGTATGGATTTTGACGTTTGTGTGCATCACAGGTGGTTCAGTGCTAAAGAATCCACCTGCCAATGCAGGAGACACAAGAGATTCAGGCTTGATCCCTGGGTTAGGAAGATCCCCAGGAGTCAGAAATGGCGACCCACTCCAGTATTCTTGCCTGGACAATTCCATGGACAGAGGAGCCTGGTGGGCTACAGTCTGCGGGGTCGCAGAGTCACACATGACTGAGCGACGGAGCACAGCAACACAGCATGTACCTCCGTGTGTGACCACCACCCGAATCCAGATAAATGCACCCATTGTCAGCCAGTCCCTCCCCTCCCCATCCCAGAGTTGACCACTGCTCAGGTTTCCATAGCCAAAGATTAGTTCTGCCTGTTGCTGAACTTCACATAAATAAAGTAGGGAACTTTCTGGCTTCTTTATTTCAGTATAAATTGCAAAAGTTCACTTAAGAATTCACATTGTTATATGTATGAGTAGTTCATTCCTTTTTACTGTAAAATGGTATGCCGTTGCGTAGATGTTCCTCCACTGTCCTGTTCATGAACATTTGAGTTGCCTCCAGTTTTATGTGGGGTTTATGGTTGGGCAAGTGGGGAAGAGAGGGGTTGATTTTAATTTTCCTAGAGGCTGTTTTCTGACCATTTTTGTACAGGTCATTTTTCAATAATTTGATGTATTTATTTTGGCTGTGCGGGGTCTTTGTTGCTGCACGAGCCTTTCTCTGGTTGCAGAGAGTGGGTTTCTCGTTGCGCTTGCTCCTCTGGTTGCAGAGCACACGCTCTGGGGCACCTGGGCTCCGTGGTTGTAGCTTCCTGGCTCTCGGGTCCAGACTCAGTGGTTGTGGCTCAGTTGCTTCACGGCGTGTGGGATCCTCCTGGATCAGGAATCGAATCTGTGTCTCCTGCATTGGCACGTGAATTCTTCACCACCGAGCCACCAGGGAAGCCCTGTGCAAGTCTTTTGAGCAGCTTCAGCTCTGCTTAGATGGTCATTTCTCTTGGATAAATACCCAGGTGTAGGATTTCTGGATCACAGGGTGTGTGTGTGTGTGTGTGTGTTAGTCGCTCAGTCGTGTCTGACTCTTTGTGACCCCATGGACTATAGCCCACCAGGCTCCTCTGTCCATGGGATTCTTCAGGCAAGAATACTGGAGTGGGCTGCCATTTCCTTCTCCAGGGATCTTCCCGACCCAGGGATCAAACCTGCGTCTCCTGCACTGGCAGGCAGATTCTTGACCACTGGCCTGCCAGGAGGCCCCATAGAAGAAAGATGGTTATGACGTTTTTGTGGTAATAGGCATTTATAAGCTGCAAGTATTATCAGAAAGCGTTTGATGGATAGTGCTGCCCTCTACCAAGACCCCAAGGGAACGAAACTCTCCTTTGTTCTTACAATGTGCCACCTTTACTTGTTCTTTAGCGTGTGTTTAAAAGCAGGTGAGGAGAAAAAAATACAAGCCCTATAGATCAATTTCATAGCAAAAAAAAAAAGAGAGAAAGAGAGCTTATAACTTAACAACAGAAACTAATGTAAAAACAAAGTGCATTCATACAAGAATGAGATCTAAGTCTTCTGAAGTCGGTTTTCAAGCCTCTGTTTGAAAACCAGCTTTATAACATGCTTCTTCTCTCTACATTACCTTTGGGTATTGATACCACAGATGGGCCCAGTGACTACGGCAGGATCTCATTGCAGGCACGATTGACATTTGAGCTGGGTGATTCTCTGGGGGCGGAGGGGCTGTCCTGCACATGGTATAAGGTATTAGCCGCATCTCTGGCCTCCACTCACTAGATGCCAGAAGTACCCCTCCTCATCCAAGCTCGTGGTACTCAAGACCGTCTCCAGACATTGCCTGATGTCTCCTGAGGGATGAGTACCAGATTTAGCAAATAACAGTGCAACTCGGGTACCTAGTTAATGTGACTTTCATAAATGCACAGACATAGAAAATGAACTTATGTTTACCAAAAAGCAGTAAGAGGTGAAGGAGGGATAAATCAGGAGACTAGATTAACATATACACACTTCTATAATATATATAGATAAATTAGGTTAGATTCACATATACACACTACGAGAATATATATAAACTAGATAATCAACAAGGACCTACAGGGAACTATACTCAATATTTTGTAATAACCTATAAGGGAAAAGAATCTGAAAAGAAGAGATACATATTTATGTCTAACTGAATCACTCTGCTGTATACCTGAAACTAATACAGCATTGCAAATCAACTATACTTGAATTTTTAAAAAGTGAATATCAGATAATTTTGAAATTATTTGAAATGGTAAATAATTGTTTGTATAAGTATGTCCCAAATGTTGCATGGGACATATTTATACTAAAAAAGTTTAGGTCAGGTTTGACTGGTGACCTGACTTTATCTGGCTACCCTGGACTGGGGATAGGAGTGGGGCTGGCCGGGAAAACAAGATCGCTGATGTATTAAACAAGATGATGTGGTGAGGTGCCCAGCACATGGCGAGTGGGCTATAAATATCCTGGAATCTCCTACAGCCTTGAATGCACTTCATCTCCGTCCCCCTGGGAGGCTTCAGTTGCTCCTCAAAGCTTCCCACGCTTTCCCACAGCTATAATGAGAACGGGTGTGACATCGTGAGGAGAAGGGGAGCCCACGTGGGAACCTGTAGCTGCTGGTTCCCCTCAGAGCCGGTGTGACGGCCCCTCTGCTGGGGCGGTGGTCTGCTGTGCTCTAGGGCTCTGTTGCCCTGAGTGCCCTGAGTTATTACGTCGTTTCTCCTAACAACAGAGAGGGCGACACTGAATGAAAAACTGCTGCGCTCATCCCAGACTCAGTCACTCTGGGTTTGATTTTTGTGGCGCCATAGCCCTAGAAAACCACTCCCTGGGATGCACCAGGACCATCATTTCCCCAGTCGGTAGCAGCAAGGAACTTCTTTCTGGGCCAAGATTAATGACCCAAGCAGTCATCCTTTGCAGAGAGCAAAGGTGAAATGTAACTCTGGGTGGATGCCTGACATTTTGAAACAAAGGGGAAGGGGAAGGAGGGGGCCAAATGAGGAGAAATAGCATTTATGTGTCTCCTGCAGGGTCATAAATCAGGGATGGGCAAGAGTGAATTGGGTTTCTGCCAACAATTGAACTGATTTCAGTTGCTGTGTTTTATCTTCCAACAATCTATATAAAACATGCTTTAAACACATAAGAAGTGCCTGAGTTACATAGTAGTATATTAACTCTTGCGAGTTTTCTTTTTCCAAAGGAAGTCCAGTTTGTGTGGGGGAATTGTTACGTTTGTCCAAAAGAAAATATATACATTGCCCTAGAGGGAAGCCCCCTTTCCATCTAGCTGTTGTCAGGATGTAACATTAGAGACTAGGGAAAATGAAGAGGCACTGGCAAAGTGTACAAACTTTCAGTTATAATATGAATAAGCTCTGAAGATCTAATGTGACCATAGTTTTGTATGTGCCATCGTGACGAGAGATAATGATTCTGTATTTGTACTTGAAATGTACTGGGCAGATATTAATGGGAGTAAATGTGTATTCACTTGATTATGGTAATCATTTCACAAGCTGTACATATGTCAAATTGTCACACTGTATACCTTAAACATATACATTATATACCTTAAATATATACATATATTTTTAACTGTCTACTCATACCTCAATAAAGCTAGAAAAATGAAAATGAACGACACACTCTATTGTAAAGCAGTTCCAACATATTTTTAAAAAACCACCAAGCATGATCTCCTTCCACAAGGAAATTAAGCTAGAAATCAGTTACAAAAGAACAAAATTCCACATATTTGGAAATTAGGCAATATAGTATTATGTTTCCAAAAAGTCACTTTTGAAGGCATTAGGCAAATTCTCTAATCTTAAAGAAATCGAAGAACAGGCTCTTTATAAGTTAATTAAAGAAGCATTTGTCAAGTGACGATTCTTTGCCACATTTTGTACAAAAGATGGATAAGACATGGTCCCTGCCCTCCAGGAACAGACTCACAAACGAATGACCACTCTCTACTGTGACTTCTCTCTCTGTCGGGCACCATGGGACTTCACAGGATCCCACGATAGCTCAGTGGGGGAAGTGAATACTTTCTAATGTGTCTATAAGAATTTACAAAGGCTGGTCCTCTCTGCTTGGTTAATAAAAGACTGAAGTTTAAGAGTTCTCCAAATTGACAAGGATGGGGAGGGATTCAGATTCAAAGATGTTGCACAGCAGGTAGCAAAGGACAGAAAGAGGGATTTCTGAGGAATGAGGAGGGAGAAGTGGGCAGGCACCCAGTGTTGGAGGGCCCTGTGGCCACACTAAAGAATTTAGGCTTATGGAGAACCACTGAAAGGGTTTAAGCTGTAAGTGAATTTAGTTTTTCTCATGGAAAGGTCTTTGCAAGATATATGGAAGTTAGACTAGACTAGGGAGTTTGGAAGCTGATTGAAAGTCTGTTAAAGAGAGGTGGTATTCAAATAACAAATGCTGATGAGGGAGCAGAGACAACTGTACCTGCTGATGGCAGTGTAAATCGGCACAGCCACTGTGCAATCGGCGCAGCCACTGTGCAATCGGCGCAGCCAGTGTGGAAGACAGTATGGCGATTTCTCAAAAACCTGAAAATAGAAACCCCGTATGACCCAGTGGTTCGAGCCCTGGGTATATATCTGAAGAAAACAAAAATGAAAACAATTATTTTGAAAAGATAGATGCACGCCCAATGTACATAGTAGCATTATTTACAATAGACAAGATATAGAAGCAACCTAAGTGTTCATCACCAGATGAATTGATATGGAAGATGAAGTCTGTGTACACAGTGAAATGCTGTTGCTGCTGCTGCTAAGTCGCTTCAGTCGTGTCCGACTCTGTGCGACCCCATAGACGGCAGCCCAGCAGGCTCCCCTGCTAAGCCATAAAAAGTATTTTCCCATTTGCAGAGAAAGGCAAATACTACATTATATCACTTATATATTGAATCTAAAAAATTAAACAGACTAGTGAATATAACAAGATAGAAGCAGACTCAGAGGAAACAAATTAGCAGCTACCAGTGGAGAGAGGGAGGTGGGGAAGGAAGGGCAGGGTACGAGCAGAGTTTTAAGAGATACAAACCACTGTGTATAAAATAAATAAGCTACAAGGATATATTGTGCAGCAGAGGGAATATAGACAGTTTTTTATGACAACTAAAAATGGAATGTAGCCTTTAAAGATTGTGAATCCCTATGCGGTACACCTGAAACTTATATAATATTGTACATCAGCTATACTTTAAAAAATTAATATATGTTCATGGAAGAAACAAGAGAGGTGATACTAAAATCACGTAACAACAGGTCGTGGCCCAGTCAGAGGAGAAGAAAGCCGAAGCAGTGGAGCCAGGCCCCGAGCCCCTGCTGGGCCAGGCAGACCTTTCTGTCGCTGGTCCATGGAGAGGTCCGCAGCTCGGGACTCAGGGCATAGCTGCGACCGGCACGCTTCAGAACTGCAGCCACGGGCATGGCCTGTGCACCCATGTCCGCTGCAGATCACCTGTTAGTGTGGCCTGGGCAGCGGATGAGGGCCTGGACTAGAGCAGAAGTGGAAAGAAAGAGACAGATTTGGGAGAAATAACAGAAAACAACACCCTATATCTCAGTGATTGGCTAGACACAGGGATAGAGGGAAGTAGAGGCTGGCACCCACGTTCCTGGTCTGGAAGGCTATGAGGAAGGAAGGTTGAGTGTCTCCACTCGGGCTGGGGTCTTTCATGAACATCTGATGACCGTGAACATCAGGAACTTGAGATGATCAGCAGGCTCTTCTAGGGGTGGGATTAAGCTGGATACAAGCGAGCGGTATCCAGCTATGAGGCTCATGGAGTAAACCTCTCCCAGAGTCATGTTTCCATCCAGTGTGCCTGGAAGCATGATGTGATGTCCCCTTTCTGAGGTCCCAGGTCACTGTGATCATATGTATTTCCCAGCCAATGCAAAGGGAACTTTTTCAACATAAATGACAAAACTCTAAGGGCCATTTGGGGCCTGAATCATGAGCTAAGCAGCTGTTTCGCTTGTCAAGTGTTAAATGATTTGTTCTGGATGAGAGGCTACAAGGCAAGAAACAGGGCTAGAAAAACAGGAGCAGGTAGAGGCCAGCAGTTAGTGGAGATGTATGAGGGTGACCTTTGGCACCAGCAACAGAGAACGCTCAGGCTGACCTCTGTTGTCATAACACGAAAAATATTACAACCCCTTCCTCATCCCCAACCAGGGGAGAAAAACTTTCTTCTAAGAATGGGCTCCTTGAGCATTTCTGTGCTCTGTCATTAAAAATCTGCTGGGAAGGAAGAGAGAGCCTTTGTTGATCATGAGCAAAATTTTGCTGACACCATGTGCAAAGAATAAAAGGAAATCTTCATCTGAAATAGAATAGCGGCCATGAAGTTGTATGTATGTTTTTCTAATTTTTTTAGGAAAAAAATAGTATTATAAGGACTAACTAATTTGAAAGCAGATTGATTTGCTAATATAGGGAGTAGGTATCACTTTGCTACAAGTTTTCTACCAAGCCTTGAGCACACGTTTCAGTACAAGCTGTGGTTTACAAGTTTGTTTTGTTATGTTCAGTTTTGAAAGCGTTCCATTTCTTACCATGGTTCTATAAGGAGAGGTTTTCCTGTGACTTCATCTGGTGCAGGCACAAGATCTTAGAACCTTAGCCCCCGCAGGGGCTTTTAGTCCAAATTAGTCCCATTTTCCAACCAACATAATTCCAAATATTTATTTTTATTCGCTTTTCGGTTTCCTAAGACAATGTCTGTTCACAAAATGAATACAGTTGATTTATTATTTGTCCATGAACATCAGCTTATGTAAGAGTTTATGTATTAATATGTCTCTAAACATATACAGTTCCTTTTAAATAAATATTTATGTAAGTAAAATAGAGAAGAAAAGTTAATGCGTGCTTATATGTGCTATAAGATAATAAATATGAAATATAGTCAATGTGTATTTACAGAGTAATGAGCTGCCTTTATATGCATTTATGATATAAGCTTCATTTGTATATGGTCAAGATTTGACCATCCTATAGGCTATTGTGGTGTATATTTTTATGAAAATCTTTGATAAAATTTTAATTGACCTATATTATCATTATACTAGTACTATGTTATTGTCTGTCTACAAAGAAAATTCCAAGGACCTTTGTTTGAAACAGATACATACTCACATCTCTCTCTCTCTCACACCCACCCACCCACACACACCCACACACCCACCCACACACACACACACTCTGATGGCATTTGAATGAAACTCCTGCCACTCAAAGAAC
>SJXQ01004872.1:180764-250733 GCA_006408695.1 Aepyceros melampus | reverse complement strand
CTTCACGCTTGAATGAGTCTTACATGCTTTTACCAGGAGCTCTTTCTGGAAAGGTCCTCTCATTCTTTCTTTCAATCTTTGGCACACTCACAGCAGATACACCCTGAAAAATAAGCCCATGAATTTCTGTGTTGCAAAAGCCATCAGGAAGCTTGCTTCTTCAAAAGTGTGCGTAGGATCACAAGCCAGACTCAGGAACCAGGGCCATCATCTAACTTCCTGCTGCTGTTTGCCACTGGCGCTGTGCATTCTGAATGGTAGGACCAGAGCTTGGAGATGGAGACAGAGAGAACTAGTAGGAAAAGTCTGCTTGTTGCGTGGCCAGCTCTTACAGATGGATCCCCTTGGGCCATCCCCCTCAAATGTGGAACTCCAGTTGAACTGACTCTCTCTTCTTAAAGGCATGATTATGTACTGCAGAGGGGTCCTGGCCAGGTCTGTGTGCGTGTGTGCGTGTGTGAGATTGCTCTGTGTATCCCCGTCGGCAATGGTGCTCATGCTATTACTGCTTGAGAGGTAACTAGCCTTGGCCCGAGAATCCAAAATCAACCTATAAGTGATTAGTTTTAAAGATGAAAAGTCTGTAAATACCATTTCCTTTCCTACTCAGAAACACCGGGGCACTTCCTCACTGCTCTCCATAAATGAGCCCTGTGGTGCCAACACTTGGATGCATCACAGTCACAATTAACGTTAGTTTAGTTCTGAAAATTGTGTGAATGCCAAATAGTGTAGTGGCAATCATTCGAGTTTCCTTGTCTTCTCTCTTCTCCCATTGGACCTTACATTTCAGAAAAACCAAAGGCTTGCAACTCTTTGAAAAGGTTTTTCCCCCTTTGAGTTAAAAGTAGTAGAAAGTGACACAAAACTCAAAAATTAAATAATGCCAAAGCAAAAGGCCCCTAAGAGCTCCCACTCCTTACCTTAAATAGCCATGTAAAGTGGTTGGGTGTCTTTTCCTCCCATTTGTATTCTAGATATAATGATATAGTCTATGTGTATATAAAAGTGAAACCACTACTTTTATACTGTTTTGAAGAGAACTCACTGAGCAATGTAACTTGGACAGTTCTGAAATCAGTTCAGACAAATCTGCCTCATTCTTTGCCAGTAGGTAGATGGTCTTCCATAACATGGCTGTACCATAGTTTATTTAACTATTTCGCTCATCCTCACATTCTCCTGCTTCCACCCACTTTTTTTTTAAATAAATGAGAAGAAAGTGAAAAATCTTGGTTGATATCAGCCACAAGAACTGTCCAGCTGCACCTGGTTAAATCTTACGACATCACAGATGATTCTAGACGCATGATAGTCTAAGTTTCTAGCTGAGGACTAATGTTTCATGCTGATTAGACAGTGTTTATACTTTAAACCACTGACAGGTTGAGGGGATAACATTTTATTTCCATAAGAATAAAAGCAGAAACTCATCTGATCCTTGTTCACTTCCTGAGCTTATTGACCACTTGAGAAAAATGGATTTGGGAGCCACTTTTCCAAAGAGAACTTTAGTTGGCAATGTGCCTTGTGAGTTAACACCACGGACACATAAATATAGGTGATTTAATTCTTAGCTATTGAAAAGTGATCTGACCTATAATATTTATTTTTATTAATTAATAGTAATGTTTTAGAACATTGGATCTGTGTTTTATCCCTAAACTCTACCTACTTACCAAAGACTGGATCATTGATCATATCAGATAACTAGCAACCAAATGTGAGTTAACAGAGTAGGTACCAACTCACCCATGCTCAGAGAAAAAACCCAGAAAAGAACATGAAAGCTAGCATTCTTCTCCATGAGCCCCACACTTCTGTCTTGGCACCTTGAAAGATTTCAGACGGTCAGGCAGCTGGGAAGGCAGCTGGTTTCTGCAGTCCAAGAGCATATCAGCTTGAGCCTGGTAAATGGCCTTGACTATCACGCAAGACACAGAACATTCTTATCAGTGCTGCATTGACTAGCACGGTACGGTCACTGCTTTCTGTAATACCCTAACTGAGGCCCTTCCTTGCATGCAGTTTACATTATGTATAAATAAATCCCTCAGTATGACATTTTAATAGGTATTTTTAAACAAAGTCCAGAGGACAATTAGAACCACCATCTCTGCAAGATTTTTTTTTTTTAATAAGACAAAAAAGGCATGATGCCAACATGAAGAAAAGGATCCATTTTACTAAGTGTGGCTGAATATCCTAAGGCAACAACCACTTTCCCAGTTGCATGTGGTTCAAATCATGGTCTGGTCCTTCACTCCACCCTGATGGCTCCCCACTTCCTGATGTCTTGGTTTTATCACGCAAGACACAGAACATTCTTATCAGTGCTGCATTGACTAGCACGGTACGGTCACTGCTTTCTGTAATACCCTAACTGAGGCCCTTCCTTGCATGCAGTTTACATTATGTATAAATAAATCCCTCAGTATGACATTTTAATAGGTATTTTTAAACAAAGTCCAGAGGACAATTAGAACCACCATCTCTGCAAGATTTTTTTTTTATATATAAGACAAAAAAGGCATGATGCCAACATGAAGAAAAGGATCCATTTTACTAAGTGTGGCTGAATATCCTAAGGCAACAACCACTTTCCCAGTTGCATGTGGTTCAAATCATGGTCTGGTCCTTCACTCCACCCTGATGGCTCCCCACTTCCTGATGTCTGTGGTTTGGGCTTTGCGTCCCTTGCAAATGCAAATATAACTCATCTTGAAATGGAGCTGGAGAGGGGGAGTCCTGAGAATTCATGGCTGAGGAGTTATGGCAGCCAGTGTTTCACCCCATCATTCTTTCATTCGTGTTTAATCTTGATAGTGGTATTTTAGTTTTACAAACCATCTGCAAGGTCATTTCTCAAAACCCTCACTCTGTCGATCCCTCACTCAGGCCACAGAAGGTCACCCATCAGTCTCCCCCTGCCCCAGCCCAGGGCATATCCAGAAGGTCAAGGAGGGGTGAGCTCCTTTTCTGGGACTCGCACTCGGGTCAAAGGCTCTCGTCCTCTCTCCAAGTCAGAGGGCTGTCAGGTAGTAGAAGAGAGTTGGGGGTCGGGCATGGCACAGTTAGTCTTGGCCGGTCTCACCTACTTCTTTGGTACTGATTTGAACTGTTTCTCTCACTTGAATGTTAGAAACTTAAGAATTTGCTCTCTGTGTTCACAAACCTGAATCAGACAAGAAATTTGGCAAGGGCTCTTAAGAGGAGACTCCTTCGGATTGATACCTCTGTGCCTTCTGTACTCCTTTTCCCCTTTTTTTTAGAACCTGTTCTAGCATGAATCATACTATTTCTCATGTCTGTTAACACATCTGCCTCCTCTTTTGGACTCGGACTCGTTGAGGGCAGGGAATAAGTGTTAGCCTCCACTTCTCAGCACTGTGACTGGCACATAGAGGCACTCAGTAAAAGTATAAATGAATGAACAGAGAGAGAATTAAGGGATCACTAGACATCAGGGGAGTGCAAGTTAGAACCATGATGAGATACCACTACACACATATAGAATGGCCCAAACTTACCCCTCCCCCAAAAAAACTAACAAAGAAGTGGTGGGAAGTGTGTGGAGCAGCTGGACTTCAAACACTAGTGGTTCTGTTCATTTCAGTCGCTCAGTCGTGTCTGACTCTTTGTGACCCCATGGACTGCAGCACACCAGGCCTCCCTGTCCATCACCAGCTCCTGGAGTTTACTCAAACTCATGTCCATCTCGTCAGTGATGCCATCCAACCATCTCATCCTCTGTCGTCCCCTTCTCCTCCCACCTTCAATCTTTCCCAGCAACAGAGTCTTTTCAAATGAGTCAGCTCTTGGCATCAGGTGGCCAAAGTAATGGAGTCTCAGCTTCAACATCAGTCCTTCCAATGAGTATTCAAGCCTGATTTCCTTTAGGATGGACTGTTCCTAAAAGATGATACTGTGAAAGTGCTGCACTCAATATGTCAGCAAATTTGGAAAACTCAGCAGTGGCCACAGGACTGGAAAAGGTCAGTTTTCATTCCAATCCCAAAGAAAGGTAATGCCAAAGAATGCTCAAACTACCACACAATTGCACTTATCTCACATGCTAGCAAAGTAATGTTTAAAATTCTCCAAGCCAAGCTTCAGCAATATGTGAACTATGAACTTCCAGATGTTCAAGCTGGTTTTAGAAAAGGGCAGAGGAACCAGAGATCAAATTGCCAGCATCTGCTGGATCATGGAAAAAGCAAGATAGTTCCAGAAAAAACATCTATTTCTGCTTTATTAACTATGCCAAAGCCTTTGACTGTGTGGATCACAATAAACTGTGGAAAATTCTTCAAGAGATGGGAATACCAGACCACCTGACCTGTCTCTTGAGAAACCTGTATGCAGGTCAGGAGGCAACAGTTAGAACTGGACATGGAACAACAGACTGGTTTCAAATAGGAAAAGGAGCACGTCAAGGCTGTATATTGTCACCCTGCTTATTTAATTTATATGCAGAGTACATCATGAGAAACGCTGGGCTGGAATAAACACAAGCTGGAATCAAGACTGCCTGGAGAAATATCAATAACCTCAGGTATGCAGATGGCATCACCCTTATGACAGAAAGTGAAGACATACTAAAAAGCCTCTTGATGAAAGTGAAAAGGTGAGTGAAAAAGTTGGCTTAAAGCTCAACATTCAGAAAACTAAGGTCATGGCATCCAGTCCCATCACTTCATGGGAAATAGATAGGGAAACAGTGGAAATAGTGTCAGACTTTATTTTGGGGGGCTCCAAAATCACTGCAGATGGTGATTGCAGCCATGAAATTAAAAGATGCTTACTCCTTGGAAGGAAAGTTATGACCAACCTAGACAACATATGAAAAAGCAGAGACATTACTTTACCAACAAAGGTCCATCTATTCAAGGCTATGGTTTTTCCAGTAGTCATGTATGGATGTGAGAGTTGGACTGTGAAGAAAGCTGAGTGCCGAAGAATTGATGCTTTTGAACTGTGGTGTTGGAGAAGACTCTTGAGAGTCCCTTGGACTGCAAGGAGATCCAACCAGTCCATTCTAAAAGAGATCAGTCCTGGGTGTTCATTGGAGGGACCGATGGCTGAAGCTGAAACTCCAATACTTTGGCCAGCTGATGCGAAGAGCTGACTCATTTGAAAAGACCCTAATGCTTGGAAAGATTGAGGGCAGGAGGAGAAGTTGGTAATGGACAGGGAGGCCTGGCGTAGGGTTGGAAAGAGTCAGACATGACTAAGCAACTAAATTGAACTAACTCAAAAGGGGCAGCAGGAAGGAATGTTCTGGGGTGATGGAACAGTGTGTATCCTGATTATGATGATGGGTACACGACGCTGGCATTTATCATGCTCACAGAACAATGTAGTTTAAAAAGTTTGAATGAATTTTTCTGGATACAAACTGCAAATTTAACTGAAAAAGTAAATCAAGGTTGTTTTTTTTTCAGTGCAGATTCAGAAAAAAATGTTCAAAGGAAAACCTGAGTAACTAAAGTCTTAGTAGCCTTCAGTGATTCTGTGTATGTTCATGTATACATGCAGACACACAACAGAGTATGCGTGTGCATGTGTGTGTATGTGTGCTCATTTGTTTAGCAAATATTTAAAGAATGCATCCTATGGACTAGGACTTGCTAAAAGCACTGAAGAGTGTTGATGAACAACAAAAGCAGAATTTCTGCTTTCAGGGTGTGGAAAGGGATAGACAGTAAACAAATAAGCAAATCAGTGAATACACCACTTTACATAATGGTAAGTGCTGTAGAGACAATAAGACAGGCCTTGAGGATAAAGATGGAATTGAGGGTTGGGTCCTGTCTGAAGAAATGACCTTAAACTGAGACCTGGAAAGTACAAAGGAGGCATCCACATGTGCAAATGCTCAGAAAATGTCAAATGCAAAGACCCTGAGGGGACTTCACTGAGGACCAGAAATACTAAACAGTCTCTCACTCCAACACTCTTAGAAAGGCTGGCTGACGTACAACCACCATCCTTTCAGTGCAAGGCTGGGCTTCCTGGGAAAGAAGGCAAAGCCCTTAAAATGGAACTCAGCTTTGTGCATTCAGAGAGCCAGCAGCCTGTTGGTGAGATGGACCAAGGGAGTGAGGGAGCCACAGCAGGTGAGCTCAGAGACATAGGTGGGGACCCATTTCTGTCGGCTCCAGCCCTTTGGAAAAAGAATTCCTTTACATGAAGCTCTCAGATCCAATGTGAAGTGAACACGGTATGTTTTCTTAGTTCCACCATAGAATTTCCTCTGTATTTTGGATATTGGAGACGTTTGAACTTCTGCTACAGAAAACATTGAGCGTAGACATCCCCTCCCACTGTTTACGATGTAGTTAATTTAGCAGTCCACAGAGTCCTCATGTGTTAAATTCCCAGAAAATGCTCATGAATCTAAGGCTGATGTCACATGGCATTGGTGTTTACATCATTTATCAACAAATCTCATGTTTAAGAGTGAGCACAGGGATGAGGACATATATGGCATAAGATTCCACCTCAAAACCCGGTGGAGAAGGTTCTGGTATATAACTTCAGCTGCCTGGCCTGGAGGAACTCACGTCACCTTCAGAATCTCTCTTGGCCCCTGGGCAAACAGTGAATAATTACAGTGCTCTCCTGGGGATGGAGTGTAGACTATCTGACTTTTGCTCACAGCAGCCTCTAAATACCAAGCATTGCAAAAATTAGAATTTTGCCTCACCATAATTCATCCCTGCCTCCGTAAATTTCTTCTCTGTTTTCAATTAGATTTGATATGCTTCATTATTTCTCCTTTAGAATCATGGTGGAATGTTGCTTTCAACCATTTTGTATTCATCCAAATATTGGTTTTCTTGTAGTTCTTGAAGAGGTTTCTGTTGGTATCCCATTTGCTTGTTTTCATTATATATGGTATATGTGTGTGGAAGCACGGGCAAATGCCGGGTCTTAATCATTGTGCTGGTCAGCATGCTGGAAGGAACCATGATGCCCTCAGCAGGAGTCACTGAAAAGAGCTGTGTGGGAACAGTTAAGAGAAACCCACACAGAATAATAAAGCACCTTGGAGCTAGTAGCAGAAGGGCCTCTTGTAGTCACTTATGCCTCAGAGGTCAGGAGGAGAGTGGGATTGCCAGAACCTGACAAGAGCTGTGGTTCCACGAGAAGGTTCCCAGGGATGAGCATACCCACTGTCAAACCTCCATGCGACCAGGGGGAGGGGAGAAGGGAGGGAAGGGGAATAAACATCCTGAACCCTGATCCCACCCTCTGTTCTCCTGCCAGTGCTTCCTTCATTCAGCCCAGCTGGGAGCCGGTGGACCAGGCAGCCAGTTGGTGTGGCGCACGGAGGGCCGGTTCCTGGCTCACAGCAGAGGCAAGGGTCCAGAGTAATCTGAAGGAGCAGACAGGGGATACCCAGCCCAGGAGTCTGCTGGAGAAGGCACTGTCCCAAATTCATTGACCTTGGTCTTTGCAGTTTGCTTGTCCAGAAATATACATGCACCTCCGACCCCAGCCCCAGCCCACTTTGACTGCAGGCTCCTTTCTTCTCAGCACTGTTATTGGCCATCTTCAAGTTGAGCTGGTCGCTGTGGCTAATGCCCAGATCAGCTCACTCTTCTGGGGGTGCTAAGAGTTGACCGTTAATCAGTTCCAGGTATGGACGCTCACAGTGGCGTGGGGTCCTCACTCCCGCTCACCCCCCCCTCTTCCTTTCCCAGGGTGGAGCTTCAGCATGGGGTCAGCCTACCAGTTCCACAGTTGGCGTGTGTTTGTCATCGTCTGCGCGCTCCCCTGCGCCTCCTCGGTGGTGGCCCTCACGTTCATGCCCGAAAGCCCACGGTTCCTGCTGGAGGTAACGTTCATCATTACAAATACTCAAGGAAGCCAGAGACATTGAAACAAGTTCCTTTTAATCCGAGGAGAGTATGTTTGCCTCTTCAGGAGGGACATTTTTCCTTCCTAGTTCTGTAGAACTATGGAGGGTTTGGTTTCATGGAGACATAGTTTCAACAACCAGCATGTGAAAAGCCTGCCTCGTGGCCTGAATGCGCTAATGTTCCTCCTCAAACAAGTGGTTTCCCTCAATGAAGAAAACGTGCCTTATTGTTTTATAAAGGAAACACTATTCCTTGAGCTGCTGCTGCACTCAGGGTATCAAGGTGGTCTGTGTTTCCGATGGGATGAAGCTAAACCATTTACACTGTTGCACCCAATGGGATCTGTCAATATCACATGGTTGCTGGAAAATTAGGGAGCACGTGTGTTTCCCCTCCTGGCCATTCACTGTCTACTCATATTGCTTAGGTTGGAAAACATGATGAAGCCTGGATGATTCTGAAGTTAATTCACGACACAAACATGAGAGCACGGGGTCAGCCTGAGAAGGTCTTCACGGTGAGTACTGCTTCTCAGTGAACCCTCTCTGCCAAAGGCCAAGAAACCTTTTCAGAAAAGGCCTGGTCGTAAATTCCTTTCTCGCTGCACCAGCCACTCATTTCTCAGTATCTCATACTTGCTGTTTCACCTGCTGCACTGCTGTTGTATGTGCTTGTACCTCTGCGTGGAATGGTCTTCCATCCTCCAGTTACCAAATGTATTCTCAATGGGAAAACTCATCTAAACTAATAAAAAATTGAATGCATAGTATTTTTTTTGGAAAGAACAGCATTTTTTTTCTCAGAACCTCCACCAAAATAAAAAAGAGTGGTTTTTAAATCCTTTGTGTAGGCAACATGTAATTACACCAAAAATGTCTAAGTTAGGTTGAAAGATGATATAAGCAAAATATTCAATGTCTTATAAACAGTATCAGTTATAGTTCTTAAAGTGAGTGAAATAGTTCCTGATTAAACAATCCCTTGACACTTATTGACTCATTACATTTTTAATATGAAACAGATTTTTTGTAATATGAAAGTATAATTCAGTCTGGCCTCTATCTAAACGATCACAGATTCTTAGTTAATATCAATGTTTTCTGCAGTGTAATGGAGGAACAAAGGTAAATAATGGATGTCCACCGTTGAGGACCTGGAATCCTTGAGTGAACCCTTCTCTTGAGTAGATGCACTACAGAGGAAGAGTAAATTAAAGGATCATAAGGCAAAAGGAGTCTTGAAGTGTCATGTAGATACTCAGTGTAGATACCTAACTCTTCTCAGCCGGTTGAGAACAAACCCTCTACCCAAGATTTCTGAGAAGGTGTCTCTGTAGAACCTCATTGTCCTGCTAACCTGCTTTTTCTTCCAGAAGGTCTGAATTACCAAGTTCATTTATGATCGTCTATGTTAATATGACTGTATAAAGGTTAGGTGGGAATAAGATGGGACCACTCTAAAAGAATGGGCCATCTCAGTCATTTATATGTGACTTCCAAAGTCATTACAGGATTCCACCACGACACATGTGATCTTTTTCTTATTATGTCTACAACATGGCGAATTCACATGCCTTCCTCAAAGGTCTTCTTCCTGCGTACCTAATTTGAATACTGTTTTTCAGGATGTTGTTTGCAGCAAACTCCTCTTTTAAGTTCATTCACATTCTCCTTAGCTGATCTCAGCTACTTCCCAGATCTTTTTCTCCAAATGGACAAACTGAGCTCCAGACATACATGTTGAAGGGCTTTGTGGCCATACTCCTATGTACTAGAGGCCCTTCACATTCTGAATTTCTAAATCTGAACTTCTCACCTGTAGAGTCTCTAAATCTCTTCTTTGTGTGAAGACTTATCAGCAAGTGCCACAGCACCACCAAAACTAGACCCCTGAAAACTGTCCTATTTCTTTCCTTCCTTTAACTCTATTATGTCCAAAAAATCCAGTATGTCTTATTATTCTCCATCCTAAATATCTCTCATCATTGTCTCTGACTTTCTACCCTTATTGCCACTAATTTGGTTCATTCCTCCCTACTCCCTGCCCTCTGCCCTTGCACCATTCTTCAGGAATCACAAAGATTCATTGCAGTTTCCAGTGCAGTCTTTTCTCTTACACCTCTGGATGTTTGCATGTGGTATTCCTCCCACTTGGAATGCCCTTCAAATCGTTGATAACACATGGCAAATGACATACTTCTCCATAAGCTCCAGCTCAAATTCCACGGTCCATCAAGTCTTCTGTCTCACTCCCAGGTCAGCTTGGGTGTTCTGTACAGTGTGTCTCTCCCACCTGATGCAGATTTCCACTGGGATACTTTCTAATTTATATGTTAATTGCTTAGAGAGCATGGTGCTTTGTGATTGCATCTCCAAGGTCTATACCAGTCCTGGCTCCCATGGGTACTGATGAAAGAATGTACAAACAAACAAACATTAATGAATGGAGAAGAAGCCTCTTAAAAGTAATATATTGAGTCAGAATGGCCTTCATCAAGAAAACACAAATAACAAATGTTGGTGAGAATGTGGAGAAAAGGGACCCTTTGTACATTATTGGTGAGAAGTGTAAATTGGTGAAGACACTGTGGAAAACAGTAGGAAGATTCCTCAAAAAACTGAAAATAGAACTACCATATGACTTAATAATCCCACTCCTGGGTATACATCCAAAAAAACTCAAAAATGTTAATTTGAAAAGATACATGAACCCATGCAACCCATTGTTCACAGCATTATTTATGATAGCCAAGATACAGAAGCAGTCATGTGTCCACTAGCAGATGGATGGATAAAGAAGATGGTATTATAAACAGCAGAATATTACTCAGCCATAAAAAAGAATAAAATTTTGCCATTTATAGCAATATGGTGAACTTGGAGGGCATTGGCTAAATGAAATAATTCAGACAGAGAAAGACAAATACTGTGTACCACTTTTATGAGGAATCTAAAAAAACACAGCAACCTAATGAATATAACAAAACAGAAGTGGGCTCACAGGTATAGAGAACAAACTAGTGGTTAGTGGTGGGGAGGAGAGAAGAGGGACAGTGAAGGGGCAGGAGAAAAAAAAGGAATTATTATGGGATTATATGAGATCATCTGCATGAAACTTCTGAAATTGTAAAACACTATAGAATTCAATGAATCTTTCATTCAATACAAAAAAAGATTTGTTGTTCAGTCGCTAAGTCATGTCCGACTCTTTGCGACCCTGTGGACTGCCACATGCCAGGCTTCCATGTCCTCTGCTATCTCCTGGAACCTGCTCAAGTTCATGTCCATTGAGTCAGTGATGCTATCTTAAAAAAAAAAAAAAAAAAGAATACCCCTGTGATTTAAAAAGAAAACAAAACTCTAGAGTGCCACAAAATAATGAATGGCTTGTAGCTGACCCTATTTGGAATCCTGCTTTTAACTCAGACATCATCGTCACTAAATACAGACATCTTTTTTACATAGCCAGGGAGAGGCTACTGCCCACCTGGTATAATTTGAAAGATACTGAGGGTCCTCAAATCACCTCTGTCAAAAGCCAGTCTTGGTACCTGGTTTTGTGCAGTAGAAGTACTGCTTCAGATGTTGGCAGTCTCTCCAGAAAGATCTATTCAGAAGTTATCCCTGGCAGGGATAGCGTGTGTGAACATTCCTGTCCTCTCTCAGGTTTGTCAAAAGCAGATAGATTCTGACTAACAAGGTAAGATGAGACAGGTCCACAAAGGAAAAATGCTTTCCTTTTTTTACCCCCTCTTTTCAGGCTTCATTCTCTGTGCTGAAAGCATTGCTTCTCCTGACTCTTGGCTCTTTCCTTAGGAGAAGGAGGCTAGCTTAAGTCAGGGATACAGGCTATACCTCCATCATTTGTTCCCCTTCTGTCACTGGTGCTTGCAACTTAAACTCATTCATTGGCTTCACCTTCAGGTCACCTGTGGGTATTTGCTGACTAGTCACTGTGGGTTTGGGCTTCCCAGGTGATGGTAGGGATAAAGAATCTCCCTGCTAATGCAAGAGACATCGGTTTGATCCCTGGGACAGGAAGATCTCCTGGAGGAGGAAATGGCAGCCCACTTCAGTATTCTTGCCTGGGAAATCCTATGGACAGAGGAGCCTGGTGGGCTCCAGTTCATGGAGTTGCAAAGAGTCAGACATGACTGAACACGCACTATTTGGCTGTGAGAGAAGGAAGAGAGGGTCAAGAATGGAAGTTATATGGGAAAACTCTGAGAACTCGGTTTAGGGGCCAAATTCATCAAGTAAGTAGGTTCCAAAGAGAAGTGTGTTCAGTCACTTTTGTCTAAGCAAAGTAATTCTTAATCCACAAGTGACTCTATCTGGAGTTTTATCTGCTAGTGTGTGCCTTTTTTAAAAAGTCTATTTTATTGAAATGGAGTTGATTTACAATGTGTTAATTTCTACTGTACAGCAAAGGGATTCAGTTATGCATGTATATGCATTCTTTATCGTGTTCTTTTCCATTATGGTTTTCCCCAAGACATAGTTCCCTGTGTCATACAGTAGGACTTTGTTGTTTATCCGTTCCCTTTGTAATAGCTTGCTAATCCCAAACTCTCAGTCCTTCCCTCCCCCACCTCCCAATGTGTGCCTTTTTAGTCATGATTCAGAGAAGGGCATTTTGTTTCATTTAATTCCATTACTTCTTAACTCTTCCCCCTCTGCTTTATGGTGTTCACCCTCTCATTCATTCTTTATTCAGTTCTTTTACGTGCCTTTGAGTCTGTATACTGACACCAGGGGCCTCATATTTATGGATACCTGCTTATGTATCAAACACCTGCTTCCTTTTTGTTGGTGTCAGCTTTCACTCCTTTAAAAACAAATTGTAAGCCTAAACATTACAACTTCAGAGACGAAAACTCAGCACTTTGCCCTCTGTTGCTCCTTACAGGTAAACAGAATCAAAACCCCAAGACGATAGACGAACTGATTGAAATTGAGAGCGACACGGGAACATGGTTCAGGAGGTGCTCTGTTCGCATCCGCACAGAACTGTATGGCGTAAGTAACAAGCCCGCCCTGACTCGCGGGCCCACTTGTCGCTGGAGGTTAGTCAGAAACAGGGTTGACAGAATCTGCCCCGTGAGTGGGGCTCTTCCCCCTTGTGCCCAGGGCGCCTGACTCCTGGAGTGGGACCAGGTAATGGGATTCCCTTGTGATCAGCGGGGTAGCCAAGACGTTGCTTTTGGAGGGGAGGGAAGGTGTTAAACAAGGAGTCCTACCAGTGACAGGTACACCAACATCTCGAGTTACTTTGTCTGTTGGAAGCTGATAAATTCACATTCCAGCATTTGGTTTCCTGTAGCCTTTAGCTTTGGAGAAGGCAGTGGCAACCCACTCCAGTGTTCTTGCCTAGAGAATCTCAGGGATGAGGGAGCCTGGTGGGTTGCCATCTATGGGGTCGCACAGAGTTGGACACCACTGAAGTGACTTAGCAGCAGCAGCAGCAGCAGCCTTTAGCTTTTACATTTTAAGTCCACATGAATCCAGCCCAAAGAAAAGGCAACATTTTTTTATAATTTGTCAGAGGGGGTTGGGAAGTAGAGTTGCCTAGGGACTGGCATAAGAAAACTAACTCTCTGATATTTCACAGATTTGGTTGACTTTTATGAGATGTTTCACCTACCCAGTCAGGGAAAATACCATAAAACTCACGATTGTATGGTTCACGCTGTCCTTTGGGTAAGTGATCCTTACATTTTTGGTGAATGAAATCTTTAAATTTCCGTACTGTAACTCCCAACCTTGCTGCTTTCTTCTCTTATACTGTGTGGTGCTATTGACTCTAGGGTTTTTTTTTTTCTTTTTAGATTTGCTAACAGTTACAGCTTTTATCAAGCAACCATTTTATTTATGTTGTCATAAAGCTGGGGTGGCAAAACCAACAGTGTTTGGAAAGTTCGATAAGACCAAGGATGCTTTGCTCTCATGATTTCTCACTCTCTCCTCATTGGCGGAGCTCCATCTCTGCTGGCCTCTTTGTTCTTCCTCAATATGCCAGAACTTTCTTGAACATGTCCTATCTCGGATCTGTGCCCTGCCTCCAGACATGGACCAGCTCGTTTCTCTCCTCCCTTGAGGCTTTCCTCCTATGCCAGCTTCTCAGTGATACTTCCCCAAGTACCTTTTTAAAACTGCAGCTTCTCAGTCCCCCTTCAGATTCCCTGTCCGTTTCTCAACCTTATTATTCCCCATTGTGCCTTCTATCATCTTCTAATAGACAAAAAGCTTTTTCATTCTTTAGGAATAAAGAAGGCTCCGTCTTCCTCCTCTGGAAGCTCTGTGAGAACAGAGATTTTAAACTATTTTTCTCACTGATATATAGCCCTGGCACAAAATAAGTGCTCAATAAATAGTTGTCAGGGCTTCCCAGGGGGTTCAGTGGTAAAGAATCATCCTGCCAATGCAGGAGACAAATTTGAATGCAGAGTTCCAAAGAATAACAAGGAGAGATAAGAAAAGACTTCTTCAGTGATCAGTGCAAAGAAATAGAGGAAAACAATAGAATGGAAAAGACTAGAGATCTCTTCAAGAAAACTAGGTATACCAAGAGAATATTTCATGCAAAGATGGGTACAATAAAGGACAGAAATGATATGGACCCATCAGAAGCAGAAGATATTAGAAGAGGTGGCAAGAATACACAGAAAAACTATACAAAAAAGATCCCCATGACCCAGAAAACCACAATAATGTGATCACTGACCTAGAGCCAGACATCCTGGAATGTGAAGTCAAGTGGGCCTTAGAAGACATCACTACAAACAAAGCTATTAGAGGTGATGGAATTCCAATTGAGCTATTTCAAATCCTGAAAGATGATGCTGTTAAATTGCTGCACTCACTATTCCAGCACTGGAAAATTCAACAGTGACCACAGTACTGAAAAAGATCAGTTTTCATTCCAATCCCAAAGAAAGGCACTGCCAAAGAATGCTCAAACTACCACACAATTGCACTATCTCACATGCTAGCAAAGTAATGCTCAAAATTCTCCAAGCCAGGCTCCAATAGTATGTGAACCATGAACTTCCAGATGTTCAAATTGGTTTTAGAAAAAGCAGAGGAACCAGAGATCAAATCACCAACATCTGCTGGATCATCAAAAAAGCAAGAGAATTCTAGAAAAACATCTACTTCTGGTTTATTGACTATGCCAAAGTCTTTGACTGTGTGGATCACAACAAACTTTGGAAAATTCTTAAAGAGATGGGAATACCAGACCACCTTGCCTACCTCCTGAGAAATCTATATGCAGGTCAAGAAGCAACGGTTAGAACTGGACATGGAATAACAGACTGGTTCCAAATCGGGAAACGAGTACATCAAGGCTATATATTGTCACCCTGCTTATTTAACTTCTATGCAGAGTACATCATGCGAAATGCCAGGCTGGATGAAGCACAAACTGGAATCAAGATTGCCAGGGGAAATATCAATAACTTCAGATATACAGATGACACTACCTTATGGCAGAAAGTGAAGAACTAAAGACCCTCTTGATGAAAATGAAAGAGAAGAGTGAAAAAGTTGACTTAAAACTCAACATTCAGAAAACTTAAGATCATCGCATCCAGTCCCACCACTTCATGGCAAATAGATGGGGAAACAATGGAAACAGTGAGAGACTTTATTGAGACTTGATTTATCCAAAATCACTGCAGATGGTGACTGCAGCCATGAAATTAAAAGACGCTTGCTCCTTGGAAGAAAAGCTATGACAAACCTAGACAGAATATTAAAAAGCAGAGACATTACTTTGCCAACAAAGGTCCGTCTAGTCAATGCTATGGTTTTCTAGTAGTCATGTATGGCTGTGAGAGTTGGACTATAAAGAAAGCCGAGCACCAAAGAACTGATGCTTTTGAACTGTGGTGTTGGAGAAGACTCTTGAGAGTCCCTTGGACTGTAAGATCTAACCAGTCCATCCTAAAGGAAATCAGTCCTGAATATTCACTGGAAGGACTGATGTTGAAGCTGAACTCCAATACTTTGGCCACCTGATGTGAAGAACTGACTTATTGGACAAGACCCTGATGCTGGGAAAGACTGAAGACAGGAGGAGAAGGGGACAACAGAGGATGAGATGGTTGGATGGCATCACCAACTCGATGGACATGAGTTTGAATAGGCTCTGGGAGATGGTGATGGGCAGGGAAGCCTGGAATGCCACAGTCCATGGGGTGGCAAAAAGTCAGACAAGACTGAGCAACTGAACTGAACTGAACGTGGAAGATAAGGAGATGCAAATTCAGTCCCTGGGTCAGGAAGATTCCCTGCGGGAGGGGGGGCGGGGGGAATGGCAACCCACTGCAGTATTCTTGCCTAGAGAATCCCATGGACAGAGGAGCCTGGCAGGCTACACTCCATAGGGTCGCACAGAGTGGAGACAACTGAAGCGACTTAGCATGGATGCGTGCAAGTTTCTACTATGTGCTAAACACTGGCTAGATCCAAAGAAAAAGCAAAACAGACGTCTTGCTCTTGAAATATGAAGAGTTACAGGATAATATCTATGATTTATTTTGTTTACTTACCTGTTATTGACCACATTTTAAGCCTTATGATTTCCTTATACAGTCCCTGAAACTTCAAACACTGTGTAGCATTCAGTGGCTATCCAGTAAACACTGGCTGAATAAATGGAACGTTGTAGAAACTCCTCCATGTTATTGATGATGAATGTTCCAGGGTGTCATGCTTCCCTCATTGTTGCCATTTTTGAAGATTTGTGTCCTCTGGATATGAATAGAGAGCCCTGCAGAGTTGCTGCCTCCAGAGTCATTTCATATTCAGTGGCCACCACTCACACCCCTGCAGTAATTATTTCATGATCTGTGAAGACAAGAGGTTGGAATCTGTGGAATCCTGAGGCAGAGATATTTCAGGAATCCTGATGACAATGCTGATGATAAAAAACGACTTAGTCTTTTGAGCACTCGCTATGTGCTGGGTATTTTGCATTCCATTTAATCTAAGCAGTTACCCAAGGAGGTGGTTACTCCATCATTCTGATAGTAGAGATAGCAGGTAACTGATGCTTTGATAACTTACCCAAGATCACATGGCTGGTAAGTGGCAAGGCCAGGATTCTAAACCCAGCTTGTCTGTCTGCACAAGCGATTCTCATAACCGCTTCTTCCCCTGTGTAGTTCAGTGTAACGGGATAAATCAGAGCAGTGGTTCTCGAACTTGAGTATCAGAAGAGTTCCTTGGAGGACTCCACCCCACAGTTTCTGATTCAGCAGGTCTGGATGAGGCCCAAGGGTCTGCATTTCTAACAAGTTCCCAGGTGATGCTGATGGTGCTGCCCCAGGGACCGTGCTTTGGGTGGGAAGCACCAGTTTAGAGCTGCGTTGTCCAGTGAAGATATAACATCAGCCACATGCATCATTTTAAATGTCCTGGCGGTCACATTTAAAAAGGGGTGAAAAAAAAGAAAAGGAAACTGGTGAAACAAACTTTAATAATATATCTTATTATATCTTATTAATAATAAGAAAATAAGAATTAATTAGTTATTACTTTAATAAACAAACTTTAATAAACAAACTTTAATAATATATCTTATTTCACTCATTTTGTCCAAAATATTATCGTTTCTTGACATTTAATCAGTATGATTAATGACTTAATTTTACATTTTTCCCATATATATGTCTCATCTGGACTGGTCACATTTAACTGCTCATACCTGTGGTTAGTGGCTACTGCTCTGAAGATCATGGCAGCGTGGCTGAGCTGTAACCTGTTAGAATGACATACTAGAGGCGAGAGGTTGAAAGTGAGCAATAACCTGGCTTTTCCAATAAATACTGAAATGACCTTTTTCCCAGCCTTGAACCTCGGGGGCATGGGCTAGCAGGCTAGCAGGACCACAGTAGTGAAGGAACCAAGAAAAAGCATCCATTAATAAAGAGGTCATTCTCTAAGGGTCCGCACAGTGTGGGGACCCCAGGAGTTTGTAGCTCGAGACTAGGAGATGGGGTTCTTCAGTGCAGCCTAAGGGGATGAGGAGAAGCCTCCNAATTCAGAATAATGATAGTAAAGATGATCAAAAACCTTGAAAGCAAACACCTTTACAAACTCACATTTCTTTGTCTTTGCAGGTACTACGGATTATCTGTTTGGTTCCCCGATGTCATTAAACATCTGCAGTCAAATGTGTTGAAAAATGTTGATGAACCAAAAGTGAAATTTTCAGATGCAACTATTAACTTTACAATGGCAAATCAGATTATTACTGGAATGGAATGCGACAATGGCAGGTCCAGAAACTTTTAAATCATTTACTTGCCTACCTCGTCTTAAAAATGTGTTTCTTATTTGCCTTCATGACACTAAAATATGCGTATGCATAATTTTTTTTCAGCTGGTACATGTAGTCATTTTCAGGCTGAATTCAAATGCTTCCAAATAGCCTTTAAAGAAAAGATACACGTATATCAGTTAATTCACTTAAATTACTTCTTAAACTGAGCTACTTCCCGTTTGTAAAGGAGTGGAATTGACTGGTGTTAAAGGAAAATTCAGAGAGGCCTTGGAAAGTGAGCAAAATAAGTTACAGAAGGGAAGAGTAAGGGTTATGAGAAAACTGGTTATAGTGTTATTTAACTTAAAGAGGAAATCTGACAGGTAATTTCATGCCTGTTTTCTGTCTCTGGAAAAGGGGACTACTCTTCAGAGTTCCTTCCTTCTCCAGTATGCTGGTTCAAGAATTGGGGTTAAGTTGTATCAGAGAAAGTTTCAGTTAAAGAATGGGAATGATTTTCCAAAGTTAAGGGCTAGAGAGGCCTTGGAAAGTGAGCAAAATAAGTTACAGAAGGGAAGAGTAAGGGTTATGAGAAAACTGGTTATAGTGTTATTTAACTTAAAGAGGAAATCTGACAGGTAATTTCATGCCTGTTTTCTGTCTCTGGAAAAGGGGACTACTCTTCAGAGTTCCTTCCTTCTCCAGTATGCTGGTTCAAGAATTGGGGTTAAGTTGTATCAGAGAAAGTTTCAGTTAAAGAATGGGAATGATTTTCCAAAGTTAAGGGCTTTGAAAATAGGAGATAAGTTAGCAAAGGACATTTTTGAGTATGGATTGTGGAACTCCTCGTGATGAGGAGGATGAACTTTTTCAAGAAATGGTCATGGTTTATTTTTTGGAGATGGAAAAGGGCAGACAAGGCCCTCATTTCTACCCATTATTTATCTGAGCAAATGGTTGCTGGTATGACTTTCTGTTGGTTTAATTTACATCATTCTTAGGAAATTCTCCCAATTTAAAGAGAGATCAGAGTAAAAATCTAACATAATTGATAAAAGTTTCTCTGGGCAAAAACCAGTTTGGAAAGATGAAAAATGATTCTGTGGGATGCTTATGGTTTGTGTAATGAAAAGGAGAGTTACCAACTAAGAGGTAACTGTGTAGATTGGCAATTCCCTGGGAGGCCTGATCCACAGAGGAGCACCTTTCCTCTCCCTCCCAAAATACCGACCTGAATCTGTACTTGTTTTTCCACGGAAATCTTGGAGTCAAGTGCTCTATTTGATTCAAGAAATGGTCATGGTTTATTTTTTGGAGATGGAAAAGGGCAGACAAGGCCCTCATTTCTTCCCATTATTTATCTGAGCAAATGGTTGCTGGTATGACTTTCTGTTGGTTTAATTTACATCGTTCTTAGGAAATTCTCCCAATTTAAAAAGAGATCAGAGTAAAAATCTAACATAATTGATAAAAGTGTCTCTGGGCAAAAACCAGTTTGGAAAGATGAAAAATAATTCTGTGGGATGCTTATGGTTTGTGTAATGAAAAGGAGAGTTACCAACTAAGAGGTAACTGTGTAGATTGGCAATTCACTGGGAGGCCTGATCCACAGAGGAGCACCTTTACTCTCCCTCCCAAAATACTGACTTGAATCTGTACTTGTTTTTCCACAGAAATCTTGGAGTCAAGTGCTCTATAATTCTAGGTTGAAAATTGACTTCATTATTTAAAAATTGTTGTAATCTCGTTAGAAATTTCTAGTATGTCATATTTTTGATAAATGGTCATGGTTTATTTTTTGGAGATGGAAAAGGGCAGACAAGGCCCTCATTTCTACCCATTATTTATCTGAGCAAATGGTTGCTGGTATGACTTTCTGTTGGTTTAATTTACATCATTCTTAGGAAATTCTCCCAATTTAAAGAGAGATCAGAGTAAAAATCTAACATAATTGATAAAAGTTTCTCTGGGCAAAAACCAGTTTGGAAAGATGAAAAATGATTCTGTGGGATGCTTATGGTTTGTGTAATGAAAAGGAGAGTTACCAACTAAGAGGTAACTGTGTAGATTGGCAATTCCCTGGGAGGCCTGATCCACAGAGGAGCACCTTTCCTCTCCCTCCCAAAATACCGACCTGAATCTGTACTTGTTTTTCCACGGAAATCTTGGAGTCAAGTGCTCTATAATTCTAGGTTGAAAATTGACTTCATTATTTGAAAATTGTTGTAATCTCGTTAGAAATTTCTAGTATGTCATATTTTTGGAAAAAATTCTAAGCTGGTCAATCATGGAGAGATTTTTTACTTTGGCAATATAATGATTAATAATTTTAATATTAAAATCCTTGTAAAGCCTGTAAGTTTATTTTAGAAGGTGAAAGAAAAAAAATTTTTTGTCTTTCACGGAAATTTGGAATACCACTAACTCACTCATTTTTTAAAAATAGTTTTCCTATTCAGCATTCTAAAATGGCAGTTCTTCCTGTACTGATAAGGAGTGGCCTCTGAAGTAGACTCTGAGGAAAACAAAGCAACGTGTAGAATGGTGTTCTCTTTGCTGGCATGCTGAATGCAGAGCGCTCCATGACAACAGTGGTCCTCTCTGGGAAAAACCACTGGATAGCCTGAGGATGGGAGGGAAAAGACTTATTTTCTCCTTTTTGAACATTTTGAATTGTTCTCCATGTGTATTCTATGCAGATAGCATCCACTGAAAATAATAATAATAATAATTGTTTCCCCTTTCCAAATGCAGTTTCATTTCAGAAAATTAGTGACTTCTTAAACTGTGCCGTGATTTACCCTCCTTCGGTAGATAGATTTATGGCTTAGGTGATCTTACTCTGAACTCCTAGAGTAGGAGGTGAATTTTTTAAGGAGGTTGATCTCATAGGCACTTAGTGCATTCTGAGCTGACAAATGCAGCCTGGCATTAGAGTGAGGACGATTTTTAAAATCTCAGAAGTGAATTACTTTTAAGTCATCTTCCTTGCCTAGGAGGATTGGGCCCTTTCTGCCCTAATAACACTGGTATTTGGTGTATTAACTTCTTCCCTAGTTGAGCAAGCATTTTCCTCTCAATAACTGGTGAAGGATACATTCTCAGTCTCTTAATAAATTACCAAGACACATTGGTGGATATGTATACATGTCTCTGAAGGGTCTTTATCAACACTTAATATCTGAACCATAAACTCTTCTAAGATGTCAGAATGATTGTGCCTATTATCATCTCCACCTTCCCTCTTGCATCACCCAAATGAATCGGAGCAAGTTTCATCATTCTACCATTTCCAAAAGTAGGCTGAGCTATGGTCATTCAGCTTGGTTTGAGGAAAACCTCTTGGTGCTGAGTTGACTTCCCTGATGGCTCAGACGGTAAAGCGTCTGCCTACAATGTGGGAGACCTGGGTTCAATCCCTGGGTCAGGAAGATCTCCTGGAGAAAGAAATGACAACCCACTCCAGTACTCTTGCCTGGAAAATCCCATGGATGGAGGAGCCTGGTGGGCTATATAGTTCATGGGGTTGCAAAGAGTCGGACACGACTGAGCGACTTCACTCACTCACTCACTCACTCTTGGTGCTGAGAAGAAAAATATTCTTGGATATGACTGTGAACTATGAGTTTCTTAACCCTTGAGATAATCATTCCTCACATAAGTGATTCTCCCATCATCTCTTCAAGATAATTGGAAGTCCCTACACTAGAATAAAGAATCTTTGGGTTATCAGCTTGGGAAATAGACATTCATTAAAAGTAAGCATGGGAGCACATGCTCAAGTTACAGCTGTTAACCCAAAAAGAGAATTTTAAAATAAAGGCATACGTGAAGGAGCAAGAGGGAGGATAGGATTAAAAAATAAAGAATCGGTAGCCACAGGTAATCTCCCAAACTCAATGCCTTCAACTGTATACCCTACAAACACCCTTTTTACCAACATTGCTAAAAGTTATGAAGTTATTTAGGATGCCATCTCTTTTTCTGGTGGAAAATAATATTGGGGAATAATGAGATAGTCAAAAGGACAGGCTCCATGAGGAAGAGGGGGGAAAGCTAAAAGTTTAGAAAATCCAGAAGCCACTGTCCTTTCTAATTAAGAGAATCCATAGTAGAACCTCAGGTAACCCTCTTCAGTATTCTTTCCTGGAGAGTCCCATAGACAGAGGAGCCTGGTGGGCTACAGACCATCGTGTCTCAGAGTCGGACACGACTGAAGCTATTTAGCACGGCCCATAGTGGAACATCACATCTCTAAATCTGTTTGACTTAACTTTGAACCCTGATAGACACAATCACTGACATGAATTTTTTGTGTGTGTTGGACAGATTTGCAGGGATCAGGTTCAAATCCATAACTTTCAAAAATTCAGTTTTTAAGTCCTGCACCTTTGAGGATGTGACTTCAGTCAACACCTACTTCAAGAACTGCACATTTATTGAAACTGTTTTTAACAAAACAGGTAGGTGTACCACTTAACCCTGCCTGGATCCTCTTCACAGCCCTGGTTCTTGGCAGAAACATGATACCTATTTGGTGATAGGTGTGGGCAGACGCTTACGGGGGAAGTGAACGTTGAAGTACAAATGAACAAACTCCCTCCATCAGGTTGGGTCAAAGCTGAGCTTGTAGCGCTGTTTTTGTCAGATTTAATGCAGATGGAACGGGCTGAGCTCAAAGTTGACCAAAAAAAAAAAAATAGTAATAATAGTAATCCTGTGGTGAATAATTTTTAAAGCAGAGAATTAACCTGTAGTCATTTGACAGTCTTCATTTCAAACTCTGCTGTTAGCTTAAGTGAGCTGTACAGTATACAGAGTGGACAGTACTTGCTCAGTCACGTATAGTCTTTTAGTTCAGTCCACTTAATGGAGTCTGGGAAACACCCCAGGGAAAAAGAGGAGGGAAGCAAACATTGACCGAACCCTGACTGTATGCTGGTTCCTCCCTCGGGTTATTAGACACTCATTGTCTTGTTTAATTTTCACAGTAGCTGAAGCTTCAAAAACTGCAGTAATTTGGCCACAGTTGTACAGCTGGTCACAGCTGACACATGAACCCAGGCTCATCTGTTGGCACAGCCCCTGCTCCATCACCCCACACATTGGTCCATCTGTCCCATGAGGTCAAAATACCAACACCGGCAGAGGGACCAGCGCTGCTTTGTTACCAGCCCTGCCTTCTTGATGCTCAGACAGGAGCCACCTCTGCCTAGCTCCAAGTGAGGATGGGTCAGGGTTCTTAGGGTTTGTTTAAACAGTGGTCTCTCACTGTCTTCCAACCCATTCAACCTCAGAAGACCAGCTTTTTAGGCCAGTTTTGATCAGCGAGGATAACTGTCTTGATCCTCATTACCTTTTAGCAGAACCCACCATCATCTGCAACTCCTTTTGGCTAGATCCAAGATTCAGGGCAAAAATCAACAGTGAATGCTGGTGACTGTCCAATGAGACCAACTCTGGTTCCTCCGTGGGTTCCTCCACTTAAACCTTCACTTGCAAATTCAGCTTCAAGGACCCAAGGAAAGTCCTTTTTCTTCTCACTGCCTCAGGGCCCTATAAAATGGCAGTAATAAAGCTGATTCATGCACATTTTAGAACATGTTATTTTTGTAATTGTAGTGTAAAATCTATTAGTACTCTAATGATGGTCCTTATGTAACATAATAATCAGAACAAAGTAACAACACAAAGGAGTCAGCAAGCAATATAATTAGCAATGACCAACCATAAGAAATCAGAAGATAATTGGACTCAATTTATTCCTTTATGCAATAAAGGTATTCCTTCCTTCAGCTGCATTGGGACCCTGTAACGCAGGGTCCTTGACTAGACCTTGTGCTTGGCCAGCTCTGAAACCCTCAGGGAGCTTCCAATACCATGTTTTTTTCTTCTGAATTCTTGGCAAGCTTGCTCATATTGATGCACTGAACTGTCTTTCTTTGTGTCCACAGATTTTGAGCCATATAAATTCATTAACTGCAGGTTTCAAAACAGCACATTTTTGTACAACAAGACAGGATGCCAGTTTACCTTTGATGATGACTATAGTGCCTACTGGATTTATTTTGTCAACTTCCTGGGGACACTGGCGGTGTTGCCAGGGAACATCGTGTCTGCTCTCCTGATGGACAGAATCGGGCGCTTAACGATGCTAGGTATGTGCTTGCTTTCATGGAAAACACAGGAGCCGCCCTTGCGATCTAGAGGGAGCCTGTCTCCTGTTATCCTCCCTACCCCTCTAGGATTTGCATCCCACAGAAATGAGGAGAAATCTCCTAAGACCCTTCATTAAGACTAAATTTTAGTTAAAAAAAAAAAAGTCTCTAATTACATCTCATTTGAACCGCTTCTGTGAGTTAACAGACTGAGAAACTAATTATGTGTGACTAATGTCTATTTTTCTACTTAGGTAGCTGAGTAATTGGTGATGTGTGTTTCATGCTTGCTGTGTTCAGAAGGTAGTTGAGAGGTAAAGCTTATATAGAGATAAATACACCTGTAGCTGAGCTTTTTGAACCCAGAGTGCAGTTTCCTCTTGGGATTCAGTTTTGCTGTGAGATCTCAGAGAACCAGGGGTCCTTGCTCTACTGAGATGACAGGAAACACCCCCACCTTTTGTCTGCTACATTGGCAGGTGGCTCTATGGTGCTTTCGGGGATCAGCTGTTTCTTCCTTTGGTTTGGCACCAGTGAGTCCATGATGATAGGCATGCTGTGTCTGTACAATGGGTTGACCATCTCGGCCTGGAACTCTCTGGATGTGGTCACCGTGGAGCTGTACCCTACAGATCGGAGGTATGTTGAAATGGGCCTCCAGCAAGAGGTGCCCTGAGCCCCATGGGACAACCGAAAATCAGCCAAATTCTCATTTCCTCCCCAAAGTGAAATTCCAAAGGAAAAAAATCTGGCTTATGAAGTTGTAGGTTCTATTCATATCTTTCATTTATTCTTCATTTTTTTAATAAGGCCAAACATGATTTCTTCTTCATTGACTATTACACTCAGTACCATAAAAATGTTATTACTTTGAAAACAGTTTGTAGATTAGTTTCACAATTTGAAAACATTCCTGGGGATTCATGATGATTGCTGAGAAGGGAAAGTCATGAATTCAGTGCTAAATATTACATTGGAATAGTTACAATAGAAATTGTTTCCAGATCTTTACTGCTTTATTTTATTTACAGCTAGATATTTTTATAGCAATATATGTATTATATAGTTAACTATATGTAATATGTTTATTATATAGTTAAACATATATTCAGTATTAGCATTAAATATATATACTAAATATTATAGTTACATTTAACTAAAATGTGGTATGGGAAAATCAGGTTTGCCTAGGAACTGTGAAGGCTTTTGAGTATACACGAGCATTTGATTTATTAGACATTAATAACACATTGAAGTAACACTCTGAAGATTTGTTTTATTTCTCTTTACTTTGGCTGTGCGGGGTCTTTGTTGCTGCGCAGGCTTTTCTCTAGTTAGGGGATTGGGCACTCTCTAGTTACGGGCAGTGGGGGCAACTAGAGAATGCTGTGCCCGGGCTTCTCATTGCGGAGGCTTCTCTTGTTAGGGAACATGGGCTCTAGGGCACGCAGGCTTCAGTCCTGCGGCATGTGGGTTTAGTAGCCACAGTTCCCCGGCTCTCAAGCACAGGCTCAACACTTGTGGCACCTGGGCTTGGGAGCCCCAATGCTCATGGGATCTTCCCACATCAGGGGTTGAACCCATGTCTCCTGCATTGGTAGGTGGATTCTTTACCAGTGAGCCACCAAGGAAGCTCTGAAGGTTGTTTTTTTTTTAAACCTGATTTTTTTTTTTTTGAGGTTTAGTTGATGTTCAATATATATGTTTCAGATGTACAACATAGTGACTACAACTTTTAAAGGTTGTATCCATTTATAGTTATTAGAAGATATTGGCTATATTCCATGTGTTATGCAATATGTCCTTGCAGCTTATTTATTTTATACATCCACTCATATATTTAAAAAAAAAACATGTCAGGGAATATGGTTGCTAGCAGGAGTTACTCGGGCGATGAAGCCAGTGAAGGGAGTTGACCGTGACCATGACTTAGCTTGCTGGCTATGAGGAAGATGTAGTGAAGCAGGGAGGGATCAGCTGCAAGAGCCTCTGTGGACCCCTCATCTGTCCTGAGAGGGTCTTTACCTCATGTTTGCAAATGCCTAGATGAGCTCTGCATTAAGGCAACACGGAGAGGTCTCCAGAACACACCTCTTGGCCTTGCTGGTCTTTTGAAGGGAAGCCCAACACGTTTGCAGTAACCACAAAAAGATCACCATTAGACTAAAATTACGCCTCTGTTCCCAAAATGGAGACATACAGACTCTGCACTTCATATCATAAAAAGGACAAGACAGTAGGGCTTTGGGGTGGGGCTTCAGCAGCCGATTCATGAAAAGAATAGGAGCGCTGTTTTGCCATTAGCCACACGTGAAGACAAATGGCCTTTGCCTTTTATTTCGTGCCTGCTCTGTCTCCATGGCGCCCTGTCTGCTAGAGCATGGGGTCAGGACTCTCTGGACTTTGAAGTGGAGGAGGGTTTTTCCTAGGACAGTGTAGAGACATTTGGGATATCAATTTTCACTGATCCTGAGTCCCTTCTTTTATTTATTGGCCACAATGGGGTACAGTTGCTGCACGCCCAGACTTTCTAACTTATATTTCTTCTTCATGATGTTCTGTTACCAAGCTTACAGGAACCCTATATGTTCTCCTGTATCCACCTCCCTGCAGACCATTGGGAACTCTGATGGACTTCTCCTTATCAGATATTCTAATCAGTAACCTCCTGTTGATGACTTAGGCTCTGAAAGGGACCATGCAACCCATGTCCAGCATCTCCTTCCTTCTTTCAACCAACAGTAGTTCTCTTTGTGGGCAAGCTCCTGGGATGGATGTCATGGATCTTGGATGAGGGTGCTGCCAAGGCAAGATCAAGACTCTGTGGCTTTCTTTCATGCTCATTCTGTAAACTGGGCCCAGGTGTGAATTAAACTAGAGATTTAAACTAAGCCCCTCCATGTTAAAGCAAAGTTATTTCATAGACTGCAACCTTTTAATTTTGCATTATAAAAGTTTGATACTATTTTAGATGAATCAGCCCCTTCCCTCTGCTATAGAATGGAAGGATGAAGGGTGAGTACTCTCCTGTGGCAAGAACCTGGCTTAAAAACAAAACACCATGAACTGGGCAGGTCGTCCATGAAAATCATGGACCTGCTGTGTTTCTGTTCTCAGAAAGGTTAAACATCAGCAAGATAAAGATAGAAATTGCTCTGTGTATTAGTTCAGGATCTCTGAGAAGCAGCAGACAAAATGGGGTTAAACATGCACAGATTTTGTTAAAGGAAATGCAAGTTATGAGAGAAAGGAGGGATAGAAATGTTGTCTGGCCACAACGCGAGCCTGAGCCCCATGAAAGAGTGAAGAAGGAAGACCAGTTGGGTGGAAGTGTTCCAGACCACCAGTGAGCAGTCTCAGGAAGGCTTGGCATTGCTGTGCTAAAAGTCAGCTTCGGAGCAGTCCTGCTTGTCCTGGGGGCACCAGCCTGCCATAGTATTCCTCTTACATTCAGTTACTGGAGCAGTGAAACATGGAAATTCATCTCAGAGCATGCAGCTGGACCAGGACTCAGAAATTGGCAAAGTGCCTCCTCACTTTGACCATGCTGCTGCTAGCAAATATTCTCCACCACTTAATTTGATGTTACCAGATAACATACAGGAAGTCACTTTGTTAAATGATGGAGAGATAACTTATCTGCCAGAGCTGCATTGCTAGCACCATGAGTTAGCTGGCATGACCTATGCTGTTTCAGGCTAAAACCTTCTCTTCTGTCTCCACTGCGGTCCTCTGGGTCTCATGGGAGGGCTCCACTGAACTGTGGCTCAGCGTTAGAGGTAAACCCCAAGTGTTTTGTGTGTGGTAGCCTCTGGCTTCCTCTCCCCGTGGAAGGTGAATAGAATACGTCCTGACAAACACTTCTGGTTAGAGGCTATAATTGTTTCATACCAGAACTTTAGCACTGTCAGCTCCTTGCCCAGTTTCTAGAATCTGTCCTTAATGATCAGAAAAGAACACTCCAATTCCAGACCCCAGACTAAAAAGTAGCCTCTTGAGCCATTTAATAGCCAACTCCTATCAGAATCCCAGGGCAAATGATTCTATTCAGGGAACATAATTTAGGATATAATCTAAGCGCTATGAAAGTTGCAGCACTTGGAAGCCACACTTGTCACCCACAGTATGGACTTGATCTGTGATGTCAAACCTCTGGCTCTTGGTAGGGGTTATATTTGCGTTTACTGTGAAAGAGCTGACCACTGGATCTGCAGGGCATTTCAGGACCTACTCTGGAGAGGCGCTCTGTCTCTTCATATGATAAAAATTAGTCATTCCTCACATTCCCTTCCCTGCTGTGCATCAAGAGACAGAGTGTCTGTGTCAATGTTACATCTCCAGGGTCCGGATGTTTGCTTTGCTCCTTCTCATTTTTTTTTTCTTTAATTAATTTTTATTTTTTAGTTTGTTTTGCTTTACAATACTGTATTCGTTTTGCTACACATCAACATGAATCAGCCATGAGTGTACATGAACTCCCAATCCTGACCCCCACCTCCCCCCTCCCGCCCCACACCCTCTCTCTGGATTATCCCCGTGCATCAGTCCCAAGCATCCTGCATCCTGCATCAAACCTGACCTGGCTATTCGTTTCACTTATGATATCACACATGTTACACTGCCACTCTGCCAACCCATCCCACCCTCTCCCTCTCCCACATAGTCCAAAAGGCCGTTCTATACATCTGTGTCTCTTTTGCTGTCTTGCGTACAGGTTTATCATTATTTGCACTCTTGTATTCCTGTGTTATTAGTTTTGTCTTTTATGCATGCATACTAAGTTACTTAAGTTGTTCCAACTCTTTGCAACCCTATGGACTATAGTCCACCAGGCTCCTCTGTCTATGGGATTTCCCAGGCAAGAATACCGGAGTGAGTTGCCTTGCCTTTATCCAGGGCATCTTCCTGACCCAGGGATCGAACCCACATCTCCTGTGGCTCCTGCATTGCAGATGGATTCTTTACTGCTGAGCCACCCAGGAAACCCTTTGTCTTTTATAAGCTACTCTAAATTGTGTAATAAAGAGGCAGGAAATGTTGAAATTAAAATGGTGTGTACTTACTGAGCAGCACCTTTTCTGTGCCAGAGAAAATAAAGCTGAACAGTCACTGCAAACACTTTTTAAAAGGGAAAGTTGTTTTTTTTCCCTCCATGCTCAATACTTTACTTTTGGCCACCAAATATGGAGCTTTTTTTTCCTCAATACCAAGTAATTCTTTAATTCCCAGCAGACACCAATGGGATGTTCTAAAATGTAACTCAGTTCTGATATAATCTACCATGGAGAAGGGCATGGCAACCCACTCCAGTATTCTTGCCTAGAAAATTCCTGGACAGAGGAGCTTGGCGAGCTACAGTCTATGGGGTCACAAAGAATCTCACATGACTGAGTGACAAGTGTGTGTGCGAGTACGTGCATGCATGCACACACACACGCACACATGCATGTGCACACACACACACACACACTTGGAGATAGCCTCAGATTCCACAGGTTAAAGACTCCATTCTCACAAGAGTGCCTTCCCTTCAGACACCAAACACAAGTCAGATCATCACTTGTACATCTGACCAACTGGCTGCACATTGGAGTTCTTATGACCCCCTCCTCACGTTTGATAACTTGGCAGATGGCTCACAGAACTCAAGGAAACATTTCCTCGCATTTGCTGATGTGTTATAAGAGATTCCAGCTCAGGAGCAGCCAGACAGAAGAGACGCACACACTGGGCCAGGCATGAAAGGCAGGGGAGCACAGCTCTCTGTGCCCCTTCCAGGCCCACCCCTTCCCAGTGCTTCTGTGCACTCACCAACCGGAAACCCATCAAATCTTGTTGTTCAAGAGATTTTATAGAGCTTCATCTCCAGCCCTGTGTCCCCAACTCTCCAAACAACCCCTAGTCACTTGCTCTTTTCTGGTAATGATGCCAAAATTCAGCTTTTGTGCACTGGTGCCTTATCAAATCTCCAAGACAGAGTTTTGGGTGAAGTAGAAAAGAGTGAGTTTATTGCTTTGCTAGACAAAGAGGGACACACAGGCTCTTGCCCTTGAAAACTGTCCCAACCCCAGAAGATTTGGTGAGGAGTTGTTATAGCAAGTTATTATAGTTCAAGGGCAGGTCTGCTGATAAGATTAGACTGTGTGATTAGGGCCTACACTCCTTTATTCTATTTTTAACACCAAAAACATTTGTGTTGGGGTATCGCCCTTTAACAATGTTGGGATAGTTCCAGGTGAATAGTGAAGGGACTCAGCCATACACATACAGGTGTCTATTCTCTGGCCTCAGGTAATCTAATGAGTTCTGGCCTCAGGTGGTCTTCTTGAAGAGCTTCTCTGGGTCCTTTAATCTGGAATGAGGAATGCTGACATCTTCCATTTGTTGGGGGTTTTTGTTCTCTGTGTTTAGTGTGTCCTACTCTTTGCGACCCCATGGACTGTAGCCCACCAGGCTCCTCTGTCCATGGAATTTTCCGGGCAGGAATACTGGAGTGGGTTGCCATGTCCTGCTCCAAAGGACCTTCCTGACCCAGGGATCCAACCCTAGCCTCTTGCATCTCATGCATTGGCAGGTGGGTTCTTTACCACTGCATACCTGGAAGGCCTTCAAGATATGTCTGTGTGTATCCTTGAGGGAGAATCAGGACCCTGCCCCAAGCCTGCACTACTGTTTCTTGGCTCCTCCCTTGTCTCAGCATCCCTTCCCTTCCCTGATTAGCAATAGTTTGAATCTGCCCCTGAGACTCAAGGAGACCTCATGGAGGCTGGAGTCTATTCCCTACAAACAAGGAATGGGGGACACAGAAAGGCTTCAGTGCTCAGAAGCCCCATGGGGTCTGCTAAGTTTCAATTACAGATCACCATAACAGATGTAATAGTAATGGAAATATTTGGTGAGCATTACCAAAATGTGACCCAGAGACATGAAGTGAGCAAATACTGCTGGGGAAATGATGCTGATAGACTTTCTAGACCCAGAGTTGCCACAAATGATCAATTTGTTAAAAAATACAGTATCTTTCAAGTATAATAAAATGATGTACAGTAAAATGAGCTATGTCTGTACCTAGGGTAAGGTCCAGAAGACTCCTGAGTACAGGAGCTTACATCATCCTGGAGTTTGGGGTGCACTGCCCTACCAGCATGTGGATGCATTCACCAGTCTGAAAGCTCTCTAGATTTATGAAATGTAAGGCTCGGAGAACCGCACTCTGAAAAGGACACTCAGGGACAGCCTCTAATGGACTTACAAAGTTTATTATCTAACTGCGCAGTTTTATAATTCTCAGGGAATAGAGCATAAGGCAGACTTGCACGTAGCCATTTCAGATAAACATTAAAGCATTTAAGCATAAAATACAGTTCCCATTGCCCAAGACATAACATAGCTTTGGCGAAACTCTAAAGGGAGTCTTATCATGAAACAACAGTCCTTGCTCTCAGAAACAGGTGGTCAGAAGGAAGCCTCCGAACGCCTCAAGGCCGGGCGTATGACCCTTCCTCACGCGTTCCCAGCCTTGGGCACTCGGTAAACGCTCTTAACCCTTTGTTATGCTCGTCCTAGCTTCCAACCTTCGTCATGAGTGGAGCAAGTACATTTTCAGTATTTGCTCAAAGCCTTCCAGCTCCTCCACAATGAAGAGTTCATTTTGTGAGCATAACTGATTAAATCATTGGCCACTTGTAATTGAACTCAATCTTCAGCCTCTCTCCCCTCCCTAAGGTGGGATGGGATAGGCTGAAAGTTCCAAGCCTCTCATCATAGGGTTAGCTTTTATGGAGACCAACCCCATCTTGAAGCAAACTAGGAAGCCCTCAAATTAAAGCAATGGTAATAAATAATTTTCTTGTATTATGCGAAAATCCAAGGTTTTAAAGACTGATAGAAACTCGGTGTTAACTGGAAGGGGTGATGGTGAAATTACTGCTTAGAGGCTGTTGTGGGAATTCTAGAAGCAGGTGCAACATTTTGGGAGGGGAGAATCCAGCAACCTGCTGTTTCTCTCTGTAGGTAAAGTGCGCCCTCTGGCAGCTTTCAAGACTTTTCTCTTTGTCTTGGTGTAGATTTCTTTGCGTTGTCTCATTCGGGATTCCTTCAGCTTCTTGGATCTGTAGATTTGTGTCTCTTGCCAAATTTGTGAACCATTATTTCAAATTTCAGCCATTATTGATTTGAATACTTTCTCCTCTCCTTCTTGGACTCCAGTGACATACGTATTAGATCTCTTGTTATGGTCCTGCAGGTTGCTGATGCTCTGTTTTTAAGTCTATTTTCTGTTTTCCAAATTGGATTTCTATTGTTCTACCTTCGATTTACTGATTCTTTCACTTCTCTCCTTCATCCTGCTGTTGAGCCTGATCATTAAGATTTTTATTTTGGTTATTGTATTTTTCATTTATTAAATTTCAATTTGGTTCTTCTTTATGTCTTCTGTTTCTTTCCTGAGACTTTCTATCTTTTCTATTTTTTGATGATGTGTTCTATATTTCAGGAGAAGGCAATGGCACCCCACTCCAGTACTCCTGCCTGGAGAATCCCATGGACGGGGGGGCCTGGAGGGCTGCAGTCCACGGGGTCGCTGAGGGTCGGACACGACTGAGCGACTTCACTTTCACTTTTCACTTTCATGCATTGGAGAAGGAAATGGCAACCCACTCCAGTGTTCTTGCCTGGTGTTCAAGAGTTTCAAGCATGTTCATAATACCCAGGGATTGAACCGGGTCTCCTGCATTACTGGCAGATTCTTTACCATCTGAGCCATCAGGGAAGCCCTCATAACTGCCTACTGAAGCCTTATTATGATGGCTTTAAAATCTTCATCAGATAATGCTAACATCTCTGTCATCTCAATGTTGACATCTTTTTATTGTCGCTGTCTATTGAGATCTTCCAGGTTATTCAGATGACAAGTAATATTCAATTGAAAGCAGTCATTTTCTTATTAGGTTCTGAGGCTTCTGATCTTATTTAAGCCTTTAGTTTTGGTTGGCTTCCCCAGACACCTCTCTTGGAGGAGAAGGGATGCCACCCATTACTGCCTGGAAGTAGATGTCCAGGTTCCCATTCAACTTCCATTGACACCCGAGAAAGGGTGTCCTCATTCCTGCTGCACAGGGGTGGGAGTCCAGGCTCCCCTCATGATTATTGATACTGTGAAGGGAAAGAAGAGGCAAGCTCATTACTGGCCAGGAGGGATAAAAATCCTAGCTTCCTACTTAGCCTCCCCCCCAACACCACCCCAGTGGTGATGTTGAGGCCCCTCATTACAGGTCCATGAGGGTGGGAGTCCAGGTTCTCCACTCGACCTTTGTTGGTGTGGCTGGCAGTTGAGTTACAATTTTTTTCTGGTATTTAGTTGGAGAAGAGAGGTTATCATCTAAATATTTTCTGTCTTGCTAGGATGCCTCTATCCTGGCCCTTTGGGTAGTGAGAGTAGGCTTTGGTTTGGGTGTTACTTAAATCTGTACCTGCTGGTATTGCCTTTTGCCAGCTTCTTAAGTTCCAAGTTTCAGATCTATGAAGCAAAAAGAAAATGCAGGAACTCACCATTACCCAGGCCTGTAGCAGCTCTGCCATTTTTCTTTATTTTCCAGAGTTGTCTTAGGTTTATTTTATAAACTTGAGGACTTTTAGCTATGTTTAATAGGAAGAATAAGAAAAATATGTCTATCCATCTCAGTATGAATTTTAATATTGTTCATTTATTTACTCAGTAACTTTTTTGGGAGTGTCTGTGTTACAACCCAGATGTATGACTGTCTGCTGTGGCTCTTAGCACCCTCCCATTAGGTCTGAGTGGGGCTCTGGAAATCAGTTTCTAAGAAGCTTACCTGATATTTGGAGGTGTACAGACGCGTCCATCAACTATGGCCTTAGATGAACTCCAGGTTGCCTTCCAGGGTCACTTTCATTCTGTCATTATTTATCCCAGCCCAGGGACTCACTTCCTAGCTGAGGTTTATCAGATAAATGATAAGACACAAAGACTTCCATTATGAACTGTCTGTGAATATATTTGCATTTAAACAGGAACAAGCAATAATACAACCCTTGGTGGTTGTAGGCTGGGAGGGAAGTGGAGGCCCACTTTGGGCCCAGGGATTCCTTCAAGCTCACAGCTGCAGGGAAGTCCTCCGCTTGTTGGTAAGGAAGGCCCTGCTTGCCGTAATACAGGATGCCATCCCCTAGGTTAAGGAGGACACATAAAAACACCACACACCTACACTTACTGCTTAGGTGAGACAAACTTTCTCTTCCTTTGAAAACTAGAAAGCAGTTGAATTTAGTCTTTCCTGACTTCAGAATGTGAAACTTGGGTTTTTTTCTTCTGCAAAAGCAAGGTGATAGTCTGGCATCAATAAACAGACATAGACCAACTGATGTCCATTAAAATGCCCGTTTGGGATTAGTAGATACAGGTGTGTTAGTTGCTCAGTTGTGTCCAACTCTATGCGACCCCATGGACTGCAGCCCACAGGCTCCTCTGTCTGTGGAATTCTCCAGGCAAGAACACTGGAATGGGTTGCCATTCTCTCCTTCAGGGGATCTTCCCAACCCAGGGACTGAACCAAGGTCTCCTGCTTTGCAGGCAGATTCTTTACTGTCTGAGCCACCAGAGAAGCCCAGTAAATATAGACTACTATATATAAAATAAACAAGAAGTCCTGCTGTATCACACAGGGAGTTATACTCAGTATCCTGTAGTAAACCATAATGGAAAAGAATATGTGTGCACGTATGTCTATACACATATGCACACGCATATATATATATTTATATATATATATATAAATCACTTTGCTGTACACCAAAAACTAGCACAACATTGTAAATAAACTTTACTTCAGTTTTTTTTAAAGGCCCATTACAGAAATATACTTCCAGTGTATTTTGAAGATATTAGAAAATTCCTTAGTTCATTTCCAAGCATCCTTTGTATCCTTGTGCCAGTCCTGACAGAAGTTGTGATGAGTCTATGTAAGAGGCTCCACAGCTCTACCCTAGAGATGTAGTCAGGACCTAACTAAGGCTAAACCCCAAAGGGAGAGCCCTGAGGTTTAGGAGGGGAGCAGGAAGGAGGCCAGTCCAGCAGGGAGAGCTTTCACCGCTGTCCAGAGTCCAGCTAATAGCTGGAAGGAAAGGAAATGATGCAGGTTAGATGAGAAACTGATTGCCTCTAGTGAAAATGAGCTGTGCAAAGCAGCATAAAGTAAGACAGCAGGTGCAGGGAGAGGGCAAGAGAAGAGGCCATGCCTGGAGTGGCCTCCCCTGAGGACCATGGTGTGCCTCGCTGTCCTCAGTCTCCCCACGCCACATCATGAATGTGTCCTCTTGGCTGTGTTGTACTGTGTGATATTTCCTACTGAACACATCCAAACAAAGAAGATCCTGTATGTGAAGGGCACTTCCCAGGTGGCGCTAGCGGTAAAGAACCTGCCTGCTGACACAGGAGACATGAGACGTGGGTTCAGTCCCTGGAGAAGGAAGTGGAAACCCACTCCAGTATACTTGCCTAGAGCATCCCATGGACAGAGGAGCCTGACAGGCTATAGTCCACAGGGTTGCAAAGAGTCAGACATGACTAAAGTGACCTAGCACACCAGCATATATGTAAAGGTGTTCGTTGCAATCTTGTTCATGTTCCCCCAAGTTTGGAAAGCTCTAATTATCCAATGTTATGGTTATAGAAATAATGGTTCTGTTCTAAATCATTTCATTTTAAATAAAACATAAACAACCTGGGACAAGCAGCTTTATGACTGATTGGGGGAAAGCAGAAAAGGAAAGCTGTAGAAATCCTGTGATTTGCAAAAATATGGATATGATTGGATACTAAAGGGAATTCAGAAACAAAAAGACATTTGTTGGAGAGGTGGAGTGGATGTTTTTCTTTTGTAGGTTCTGTTAGCATGTAACAGTAAATTGAAACCAATTCAAAAGTGCAGTATTTCTGGAAGAATTGCAGTCATGTCCGACTCAGTTTTATTTGGCAAGCAAAGGAGAATACATCCTCGAGGTGTGAGGGTCGGCCTACCGGAAAGAGGCAAGAGAAGAGAAGCCAGAGGCTCAATTTTGGCTCTTCTTTTTATCTGTTGTTTTCTCCTCCCCTTGAGCCTGTCCTATATAAACTGGGCTAGCTAGGAGGGCTGTTTGCTTCACCTGAGGTTCTCACTCTGGTCCTCGGACCTGCCTTTGTTCTATTTTTGTGTGCTTTTTCCTTTCTTCGTCTTTTAGCCACCACTATTTTAGACACCCTTTCCTTATTCTAACTACGTAACACCACCCTCCAAAGACTTGAGCACAAGGTGACTTGTGCGTGGGGTGTTTGTGGAAGTTCATGGCTTCCTTTAAACAAGAACAAGGAAACAAATGAACTAATAAAAAGCTTGTTTACGTATACACAGATAATCCCAAGGAAGAGCCACTTTGAGAATGATTTTTCTAATACAACTGTGTCTGCTGTGTGTAGAAAAGCACACCCTCCAGCTTCAAGTATTTGAAGAGATAACTGACCTGTTATTTCACACAGTCATGTTTTCTGGAGTGCCAGCACTAGTTTAAGGAGGCTGTGTGCTTTGTATCCACACCAGATTGTCATCTAAACAACTGCCGCTGCTGGATAAATGGAAGCAGAGATTCTAGGGAGATAAGAATTTGACCGTCTTATTTAGAGGCGTCAGATACCAGATGCTCCTGATGCGTCCCACTCACTGCTGCTCTGAGGTCTCAGGAAGTCATCTATTCCTTGTTACAGTTTCAGCAATAAAAGGAGACAGCTGTCTGTATTTTATACCCCATTCTGAGTTGTGCCAGAGCTTGATAGCTTGGCAAAATGCAGTTATTTTAGCCCCAGTGCAAATTCTCCCTGGCTCACTCTGCAGTTTTAGCATCAAGAGACGTCTTCATACACAATGTTTCCCATTCGCTTATCAGTAACACACACGCCAGCCATTTTCCTCAGAACAATCAGCTTATCTCACTACCTTAAGATGTATTGGGTAATTTATACTTCTAGAATCTAGAAACTAACATGTAGTTTAAAAAAAAAAAAGTGGAAGAAGCTAGTCTGAAAAGGCTGCATACTATATAATTTCAGTTATATGACATTCTGGAAAAGACAAAACTATGGAGATAGTAAAAGGATCAGAGGTCGCCAAGGTTTCTGAGGCATTGAAACTGGTATTCTGCATGATGCTGTCATGGTGGATACATGTTATTATACATTTGTCAAAACCCATAAAATATACAGCACAGTGAGTTATACTGTAAACTATGGACTTTAATTCATAATAATATATTAATTTTGGCTCATCAGTTGTAACAAGGGGCTTCCAAGGTGGCTCGGTGGTGAAGAATCTGCCTGCCAATGCAGGACACACAGGAGACACGGGTTCGATCCCTGGTTTGGAAAGATTCCCTGGAGGAGGGCATTGCAACCCAATCCAGTGTTCTTGCCTGGAAAATCCCATGGACAGAGAAGCCTGGTGGACCATAGTCCATGGGGTCACATGGAATCGGACACAACTGAGCAACTGAGCATGCATGCACTCATGAATTATAAGAAATTAACCACACTAAGATGTTAACAATAGGGGTGCAAGGCTAGGGATGACATGGAAATTCTCTTTTTTTCACTCAATTTTTGGAGCCCTAAAACTGCTCAAAAAAATCTTTTAATTAAAAAAAAAACAAAAATAGTTTGGCCTTATGGCATCTCCACGGATCTAGGGAAAGCCGAAGATGATGGTGTCATTCTACTTAAGTATTCTGTGGTACCCAACATGTAACCTTCAAGCAATTTCATTTGAAAATAGTTATCAGTACATTAAATCTCCTATCTCTCTGGTGGTTGCTGCTATTGCTAGTCTCTTTCTTTAAAAACAAACCAAAAAGAAAAAGAAGAATACACAATGAGCTTACCCTCTTCTCGAGAAGTTCCTGTTTTCCTCCATCAGAGATTCTGTTACACCCCTTCCAAGATCCAAACAGTGGCGACTTTGTGACACTGCAGAGGCTGCTTACTCGACATTCTAGGTGTTTTGGCCAAAAAAGAAAGGTAGCGCTTGCTGCCGTTTGTAGGTCTGTTCTAACCAGCAAGATGAATGGCTTGGTTCCTTCAGCACAAGAGGGGTGCTCTTCCCTTTCCTGTGGTGTGGGAAGGGGGATGGCTGTATAATCCCTGTAGTAAATACCTACACATTGTAGAAAGTATCCCTCGGAATAGCGTAAGTCATGATAAGTAGTTGTCCTGGCTAGCCAAAGGAAAACCTACACTTAACAAATTTACAAATCAGTCAAAGAAAGAAGTATACTAAGTACTGCATTTTACAGCATATAAAATACATTTCTCTCTAGAGGGGAAAAAATGTATCCAGCAGTTACCCTGCATTCAGTGTGCCTTTATTACACATATGTACCCAGTGACAGGCAAAAAAACAGTGAGTTGGCATAAAGGCAGAGGAAATCCGTATTATCTCATGATGTCAGCAGCATCGGTACTCTCACGAACAAGATGAAATTTCTTGCCTAGAAGACCACAGTAAAATTATATTCAACACCCATAAAGACAGTAAAAGTTTTCTTTTCTGAAGAATGTCTTAAGAAATGGGATGTGTCTTATTTATATACCACCTGCACATATTATACATCAGCAGAGTTAAGCATGGTTTTCTATGGGCCTTCAATCTGATTTTCCTCTGTCTTAGGCTTGATTATTCACCTAGAACTCTGATGAGGGTGCAAGAAATGTGTCCCTAGCTCATTTGAGGCCACCAGGCTCAGGAATCAGTTTCTACTTGCTACCAAAAACGTGTGGGATGAAGTCATAATAGTTCACCTCCATGGTTCAAGAAAAATGAATGCAACCCAGTCATCCTGGATTTTCGCTGAAAGTTCCTATGCTCTATAATTATTTACAACATCATAAATGAACTAAACTAAGAGGAAGTAGGGAGTAGAAAGTAAAATTTAAGGACATATATGGTCATACATTTTAATTTAGTTCTGGAAGAAGAAGAAACTTTTCTGACTCTCTGAATGACCTTTCTCTTTCTGTTCACTAATAAGCTCATGGGTAGAATAAGAATCAGGCAAGGTGGCAAGAAAGTCAACAGAGGGCTGAAGGACCAGTACCAGCAGCTGGGGCTCTCTGCTTCCAGATGTGCTGACAGATATCTGATTACTTGCTCAAAGGACATACAAGGCTTCCCTGGTGGCTCAGTGGTAAAGAAGCCACCTGCCAATGCTGGAGACGTGGGTTCCATCCCTGGGCTGGGAAGATCCCCTGGAGAAGGAAATGGCAACCCACTCCAGGATTCTTGTCTGGGAAATCCCGCAGACAGAGGAGCCTGGCTGGCTCTAGTCCATGGGTCACAAAGAGTCAGACACGACTGAGCGCCTAAACAAGGACATACAGAATCGTCTGCATGGAGATCACTGATAGTTCTTGTAGGAGACACTTGTGTCTAACGTTGGACTCTGGGAAGACACTTTCTCAGCCTTGTTCATGTCTCTGTCCTTTGCAGGGCAACAGGCTTTGGCTTCCTGAATGCACTGTGCAAAGCAGCGGCCGTCCTGGGAAACTTGATATTTGGCTCCCTGGTCAGCATCACCAAAGCTATCCCCATCCTGCTGGCCTCCACCGTGCTGGTGTGTGGAGGACTCGTGGGGTTGCGCCTGCCTGACACACGAACCCAGGTCCTGATGTAATGGGAAAAAAGCCATCCATCTTATACTTCCTTCTCCTGCCCTGGGTCAACTCCTCCTGCTGACTCAAGGCTCCAGAAAGGTGGTCAAATACCAGAACACTAACCTGCTGTGAGGACAATGTAGATGCATACTGTCTCATCCCTTCAGTGTGATTGTGCAGGGCTTGGGGTGTTTTTTTTTTTTTTCCATGCATTGTTGACTTTCCTAACTGTGATGCTACTGCCTTCCAGAAATCAGAATTTTTTAAGTGTCTTGTGAGTTGAGCCTTCCCAAGATACTCCTCACTGAAGGTTCAGAAGCTAAGAAGAGGACTGGACTGCTGTAAAAACAATCCTGCTCCTAATTCAGCATTCACGGGAAAGATAAATTGGCATATTAGTGCTTCTGTGCTGAGGGGAGAGATTTTTTTTTTTTTTTGCAGAGATATTTCCTGTTTACTTAGAAAAGGACACCCATCAATTCTTGCTGTTACAGCAGGGCCTTTCAAAAGGAAAAAAAAAAAAAAAAAGCCCTGCGGCACCAAACTGAGCTGGGTGGGGCTCTTTCAGGCTTGACAATTAAGATGACTCTGCTGACAAGAAAAATAGAGGCTCTGCAGTCGGCAACAAAGATCTGTGAGAGGCATGAGCAAGATTTCTGCCAGGAAGCGTGACGAAGTTCTGCAGAATACGAGGAAAGGGGCCTTTAGTCGTGTCTGTGATTGTGGCACGTGGCTCAGAATGTCAGATGGTCAGAACTCAGATCTTCAGCCTGCCTTCACCCCCGCCCTGCTCCCACCCCTGGCTGCCATCCATCTTGCCAGATAACACAATCAGTGGGAAAAAGCCACTTTCTAACTGGGTCTGCCCACCTGATTCCGCCATTCAAGCAAACTCTCTCAAGACTGTCAGCCATCTCAGATGCTGTAAGTTGAAAATGAGTTAGAAATTCAGACCAAAAGCCATTTGTAAATGCCGAATGATACCTCGAGAGGACCAGTGTCTTGGGGCCAGTGTCCCTGGGGAAGTGACATTGGACTTTCTAACAGTGGCCCTGGCTGGAGCCAGTCAGTGTGTTCCTAGCCGCTGCCTCTGTGTGAAATGCTGCCTCGGCGTGAAATCGCAGCCTGCTGAGCTCCATGGAGCCCTTGGGCAGACAAGGGTTGCATCTCCTGGGGGCTTTTGGCTGCTCACTTTACCTCTGGAATCCTCCTGGCCTGCAAGAGAGAGGTTAGCAGGACATTCCCACAGGCTGTCAGCTATGTGACCTTCTCACCCCTTGGGGCCACCCCTCCTCCATGCTGGTCTTTTTTACTCATCTTCTTTGAAATCTGAGACCTCCAAGTCGACTTGCAGTGATGACCAGCAGCAGGAATAAATCCCATATTAAAACAATATTCCTTTTTTAAATTCCCGGTGTCTTGTTAGAGGGTTATCCTTGTTACTTATTATAGGCATTTCCAATAGGTCATGGCCCCGGGCCTCCAGGAAGGGAGAGCCTTTGTTTCCAAGAGTCTTGACACTCAAAGATGTCTTCAGCCCAGAGGGCACTCCGCCTCTCTCTCCCCTTCCTCCTGATCCTCCTAGAGCTCCAGACTGCAGAGTTCGGACTGTGAAAAGCTGCTTTCATTAACATAAGCCATTAATCGACTCTCCCTTGAAGTAATTCAGGCCTATATAGGGCGGCGGCCTGGTGTGGGGGTGCTGACAGGAAGAGGGCAACTCGCTGGGGATTCAGGCTCCTGGCCAGAATATCAGGAAAACTCAAACCCCAAACTACAAAGGCGGCTGGAAGAAGACAAACCAGTCAAGACTAGACGGGATCTGGTAGAACAATGTCAACAAATCTATTAGAACACTGTCAACGGAAAGAAGCAGAACTCTCACCTCTGCCTTCTGGAATATTGTTGGAAAACAAAGACAAGTCAGACAACCCCTGAACATATCCTGGATGTTTTTCATTATGTACGCTTTTCCCCACCTACCCCTTGGCTTATCTTTTTCAAAGAGACATATCTGGGGACCTGAGCAGATTTTTTAGTTGCATGTCACATGTGCAGTGCTAACTGCTCAAGTGACAAGCGTATCTCCACCAACCCATTCAAAAGAGAAATAGAAACTTGCATGGATGCTGCTATCTCTAGATCTTCTGCCACAGTCAACTTTGCTTACTGTACTATCTGTAGTTTTAGAAATGTCTCGGTTGTCTGTGATTGTTTTAAATGCATCAAATATGCAGAGCACAGTTTACATAGAATTTTATCTGAATGCTTGATGGATCAGAATAGGATTAACCAGCAGAACCACACTGGATGAGACCTGCCTGCATGCATCCCCTTTGGAATGACCTTTCTTGACCTTCTTGTCACTTGAATCCAAACCTCCCAGGTGCCCAAGAGGGATCTCTTCTAATCTCCTGGACGGTCTGCGGTCACAAACCTTCTCGGTCACCACCTTCCCTGCAGTTTTCCCTGCCTCCTCCACATTGTTCCCCGCCCACACTGGCATTTTCTATGAGAGAGCTCAGGTTCTTCTCCAGCTATGTGGTGTGGCCTGTCTGGCTTGTTGTGGGGTGAGCAGGATTAAGATAGAGCTGTGCGATTAGACGGAAACTCTCAATTCTATCCAGTGCAGCAGGCTGTTGGCACTCGGACGCGCAGCCAGCGTCTCGTTTCATCTGCAATAGAAAGAAAATGAGAGTGCATGCGTAAATGGAAGCCTGGGAAACAGTCCCACTGGCTCCTAGGTTTCTAACTCCTTTTCTATCTAAAATTTCCTCACATGCTTTGAATCAATCCAGAATGATCCCGAATCCTGTTATTATCACTGATCCTCTCAGTAGGAAATAAACCCAGCTGTTCCACTCTGTAAGTCCTGAACCACATTATACCCCTAGTAATAGGTTTTACCTTCCTCTCATTTAATCTCACTGCCTTGGAAACCGAACCCAGCAGCCAGGGATTATTTTACAGCCTAAGGACTAACCCTGGGAGATAAGACAGATGGGTCCTAGCCCAAACTCTCCCACTAACCGACAGGGAGACCCAGATCTCGCTGAGGAGGACGTAAGTCATTGAGCATCTCTGATGCTCAGTCACCCCATCTGTGGAGGAAAAGACTGGGACTAATTTGCTTCTGGGACTAGTCCAAGACTCTAGAAGACCCTCACAAAAATAGGTTCATCTTACTGTCTACCTTCTTCTGATGCTAAACTCATCTTTACAAGCACCAAACAGGTTGAATTTAGAAACTGAAAAAATAGGCAAGCTTGCAAGAGCTCAGGAAGTTGATTGGGAAGGCCCTGTGGGACAGGCGAGAGGATGGCTCCCGTGGAAGTTGATTGGGAAGGCCCGCGTGGGACAGGCGAGAGGATGGCTCCCGTGGAAGTTGATTGGGAGGGCCCACGTGGGACAGCGAGAGGATGGCTCCCGTGGAAGTTGTTTGGGAAGGCCCTGTGGGACAGGCGAGAGGATGGCTCCTGTGGAAGTTGATTGGGAAGGCCCGCGTGGGACAGGCGAGAGGATGGTTCCCGTGGTGTTTGCGCTGCAGCTTCTTGGAATCCCAAGCATCAACTGCATTCACTGTTGGTTTGGTGGTTCCCAGTGCCTGCTTCGGAAAGGGCCTGCCCTGCGGGACCCAGACATTAGAAGCCCCGCCCATGGGCCTGTGAGAAAGGATGCCCTCAGAGCTCTCTGGGCTCTACCCCATTACATTGATGAAACATGGTCTTACGTGACTTTACCTGAGTTGTCAGATGCACCTTCATTTACAAATCTCACTGCATCTAAGTTCAGGTTTGCACTAAATTATGTCCCTGCTCCTGGGTGTCTTGGGATATCAAGCGAGAGGTGGGAAAAGAAATGCAGTGACAGAGAGGAGAGTCCAAGATCCTGAAAAGGTTCTAATGAAGAGCTTAGGGCAGAATCAAGATTTCCCAAGGCCTGGGGTCATTTCTAAAGCATTCCGTGGAAATAGCTTCTGATTCCCTCTGCCAGTCAAAACAGAATATGATATTCTCCAGTTTTTTTCTGTCTCATATCCAAATAGCTTTTACCTATTTATCTTCAGTAAAACCCCTCACTTGTTCATGCATTCAGGGTTCTCAAGCCAGAAATGCCTGGATTTGGCCTTCACCTGGTGTCATGGAAAGGCAATCGGTTGATTGTTAAGGGCATGTTGCCTGGATATTTGCATTTCCATTAACTCCCATATCACTCTGTACTTAGTCCAGGTACCAAACCTACAGGAATACCAGTCAACTTGCTGCAACCAGAAGAAATCTACAGTAGGGCACTCTGAAATGGACTGTACGTTTCTTACAGTTTTTGTTTCTGCAAGCAAGTGTGTTTTGAGTAACGCTTCTCTCACAACCTGTAAGGTAGACAGTTTTCAGTAGCTTCTTGATTTGTTGTGTGTCCTTTCCTTGTTTCAGGCGGGTGTGACAGTTCTCCATGTGATGTTCTTTTGCTCTAAATACTGACTGCTCTTCCTATCCAGGACTGACTTTCATCTCTCTACAACAAGACCTCCTCAATCTGGTTTAGGAATCCCAGGATTTGAGTGGCAAGAATACAGTTCATGGGCCTAGTTTCAGGTCATTAGCACTGGATGGAGGAAGGGCCTGGGCAGAAGATTCACGATCACTTGTCATCTCATGAATAAATATTTATTAACTTGCATGTGCTGTTGAATAGGTTGAGGCACTGTATTGTATGCAGGTAGTTAACCCTTTGCAGGACTAAATAATGACAGGGAAACAGGAAGAATGAAAGAGAAAACATCTGTAATGGTTAGGGGGGTGTCTTATATTGATTTCCATTACCTGTTGATACCTCCTCCCCATAAACACAAAATGTAATTTTTCCAAATTTAAAAGAAGTAATAGCCTACTGTGGGCATTGCAGAAACTACTCAGAAATTGGCACTGTCTTTGACAATTGCTTGGCCTTTGTTGGAGGGACTACTGACTAGTACCTACTTGGAAAATGAGGAAAGTGGACCCATACATGTGCCGTTTCTTTAAATATCCTGGCAAGAAGCTGTGCTAAGGTGTTAAAGGCAAAGAATCAGCAGCAAAGATGGCCCATAGAGGTGCTGGTCTGTAAAGTTCTGGTTTATTCTGGGGCCTTCTTTTTCATGGCCTAAACTCCTGGCGGTGCTGGGGAGTCTGTTGAGAGCTGCAGAGTCAGCAAATCCCCCAGCTGCTGCCAGTCCCGCCTCGGCTTCCCAGGGTGTTTCCCTTCTGATGTTGAAGACTCGTGATGAAGTCAGCTGTCTGCAGATCCCCTAGAGCAGCTTTCCTCATCTTTACTTTCAGCAGATAAGCCGGCCAGAAAACAAGTTCTGACAGTCGGTGGCGGGTGATGTTCAAACTTCAGTTTAAGGCCAGCACATGGTGTTGCAAAGTGTCTGGAAGTTGCAAACAGCCTTTGGGGGCTGGGGCCCCAGGTGCAAGCAAAAAGGTGGTTGTCGGCAACCCACCTCCTCCCCCTCCCAGAGTCTGCACTTCCTTTTGTTCCACTTTCTCCTCCTTCCCTCCTCCAGGCAGGACGCGCTGACCTCCTCTCTCTCTTCTCTTCTGCACCTGCTCTTGCCTCCTCTTGACTCTCGCAGCATAGAAATCGAGGCTGAGCTTGACTGCGGGCCTTAGGACTAAGGAATGTGATGCTGTGCTGGCTGGAGAGGCCCCGGGAAGGTCAGCGGGTGTCAGCAGGCATGAGCTCTTGACCATTGGGTTTGACAAGCTCTCCATGCTGGGCAAGATTTCCAGCTGCTTCCCAGCTCCTGCACACGATGGGCTGGGCACCACTGGCATGACTTCTGAACAAGGTCCATCTCTGAGGCAGAAGTCTTAGAGCTCAAAGCTTGACTCCTGAAAAGCAAGAAGGCTTGCAGTGAGGGGCCTGGAATTCATAGACCCAGAGGTGGTAGACACACCGTCATACTTGGTGCAGAGGCTGGGTGCCTTCCACATAGGTGGGGGTGGGGTGGTATTTATTTATTTATTTATTTATTGACATACCTTGAGACATGTGGGATCTTAGTTCAGCAACCAGGGAGCAAAACCATGCCCCCTGCATTGCAAGCGCTGAGTCTTAACCACTGGACTGCCAAGGAAGTCCTGGGTTTAAGTGCTGAAGCTGCAGAGGGCACCTACTCTCTGCCTACCCTACCATGTCTGTGCTGGCTTCATGACAAGAGTGTCCAGAACTGGAAGGAGGAGAAAGCAGACCCCGGCCCTCTGTTCAGACTCTCACAGGGCTTCACAGCAGCTAGCAGCCCACCCTGGAAGTTGGGATGCAGAGTCCTAAGCAGATTTCAGGTGCCTGGAGAGTAACTGACAGAGCCACTCACAGGGGCCAAATCATCAAAAGCCAGGAAGGGAGGGTCTGAAGCAACTGCAAACCAATTCCTCAGAGCCGACCATTTCAGGAGTTTTATGAGCCAGTTGAAAAACAGTCATTTTTAAAAAAAATTTTGTTAGAGGATAATTACTTAACAATATTGTGATGCTTGCTGCCATACATCAATATGAATCAACCATAGGTACACACGTGTCCCCTCCCTCCCACCCCACCTCTCTAGGCTGTCACAGAACACCGGCTTTGGTTCCCTGCGTCATACATCAAACTCCCACTGGCTATCTGTTTTATCTATGGTAATGTATATGTTTCAGTGCTCTTCTCTCAAATCAACCCACCCTCTCCTTCCCCCACTGTATCCAAAAGTCTGTTCTCTATGTCTGAGAAGCAGCCATTATTAAACATTAACACATGTGAACTTACAGTCATTATATTTTAAAGCAAAGTAAAAAAATATTCAGAACTCATCACTTTCTAATTATTTTCTTCCATTTTAGTATTATCTATGCCCTTGACATAATCGACGGCTACTGTGTCTGTGTGATAGAAATACCATGTGATGCTGGGTTCCGTAGCATCTCTTCCCAATTGCAGGTCCCATGATTTCACCTTTGTAACTTGAAATCGGCCATGGTGGGAGTACTTCCACCACAAATATTGAGAGATGCTACAAATCACTCTCCTCCCACCAGACAGTGGTGTGCATACCACTACCTAAAGCCCTGGCCAGTACATGGCCACCCACTCCATTGACCTGGACCACACCAAATTGAGTCCCCTGGGTTTGCAGGTCAGCATTGCCCAGCAACCCAAGAGAAGGAAAAACTGAGCAAGTTCAACCTCACGTCAGTATGCAAAGGTTACTTTCTGCATTTGTGTTGATTCAGAATAACACCCGCATTGCAGAGAATCCACCACTTCTTTAAGTATTGTTCCTTCCAGGGCAATGTACAGCAAATTGGCTATTTATGCTGTGCAAACAAAAATAAACTTGTTTGAAGTTACAAAGCATCTCCCCTCTCACACCCAAGTAGGTGTTGAAGAACGACAACTCCTTCCTTGCCTTTGACATTCAGCAGGCCTGACTAGATAAAACCGGACAGCTTGGCTTAATCTCATTTCCTCTGCTATTGTTATACTTTATCGTACTGACTCTGTCCTAAATCAAAAGAAAAAAGAAATGTTCTTTCCTGATATGTGTTTCATACTATCCAAAATGTGGTTATGTATCCTTGTCTTGATCCAGGAACACATTGAACAGACCATACATCCTTTATTAATGTCAACATCCTGTAAATAAAGTCCTAGAAGAGCTTTTTCTTTCAGGGGGATCTCCATTTCAGACATGTGAAACCCAACAGTTCACTCTCCTTTGCGATGAGACCTTGGCAGTGGTCCTCTTCTTGGTTTTGGCGCTGGGCGTTGTGTGATGTCTTGCTTCTCGTCTGTTTTTATGCTCTGTGAGCCTTGCTGCTGTGAATGTTCCCTTTACCCCCAAGTGTACTGTATATATGTGCTGCATGTGTGAACCCCAATAAATTCTGTTTCAGGTTTTTGGAGTTTTCCTCCTAAGTACAGCTGGTCCTCTTGTGAACTCATCTTTCTGGTATGCTCCTCTGCGTCTGATTCCCATATTGCCAAAATGTTTGACCAAGTGTGTTTTAACAAATGCCCAAGACAGCCATGTGTAACCTTGTGTGAGTCAGGGCATGCTCTATCGGGTGACCTGTGTACAGCGTAAGTCCATCAGCTGTGGACGTGTGTATACATTTATGTGCCAGACAACTAACATTCATGTAACAGCTGCAAAGATATTTAGTGGACATCTGATTAATAAAAGAGCATTTTTTGCTCCATTATATTCAAATAAAGATTGCCGTGTGACTGACTTCCCCTTGCAAATGTGAACTGACCCTTAAAAAAATAAGTACTTTTAAAAATGTCTTGCGCATAAAGAAAAACTGTTTCCTTTGATTCAGACTTATTTGAATTGTTTCCGCGGGTTGGTATCATGGGTACTGATGTATTGTTTGATTTCACAGGAATACATTCTAATTGTTAGCCAGGACCAATGGGAAAAAAGTATTTGTGGGGGAGTTGGTGGCAGAGCAGATGCGGTATTCATCTGCCCCAGAGCAGGAATGGCAAACTGATTTTCTCTGCACGTTAACGCCAATGGGTTGGTAGTATCTGCTTGGAATATTAGTTTGAGAAGCATGATATGAAAAGATGCTGTATTCTATAGCATTGGCATTGGAAGCTGAAACACAAACTGCCAGCTATAGATTGGTAATCCCCAAAGGATACTTTTCACTGCATTTAACCGAAGACCCAGCTTCAAATATCTTTACTGATGAAGGGAATTGTTATTTCACATAACAAAGGAGAAAAGACCACCCTAAGGTTGGGTATGATGTGGCTTGGCAACATCACTGAGACCTAGGTTCTTTACATCTTTTAGGTCAGCCATGCTCAGCATTGGAGAAGGAAATGGCAACCCACTCTAGTATTCTTGCTTGGAGAATCCCTTGGACAGAGTAGCCTGGAGGCCCACTGTCCATAGGGCCATAAAGAGTCAGACACGACTGAAGCAGCTTAGCATGCTCAGCATACTGGCATTCGTCCCCTTGAGGTGGTTCCAGCAATTCTTTTTTTTTTTTTTCAATTCTTTTTAAAGTTATTCTTTTTTTATTTTTATTTTTTTCCTTTTTTTGTTTCAGTTTGGCTGTGCCAGGTTTTAGTCACAGCACATGGAATCTTCATGGCTGAATGCAGAGTCTTTGTTGTGGCCTGTGGGATCTAGTTCCCCAGCCAGGGATCGAACCCAGGTCCCCACTACTGAGATCATGAAGTCTTGACCACTGCACCACCAGCGAAGTCCCAGTTCCAGCAATTCTCAACATCACATTCTCACACAAAAATCGAAGGCAGAAGAGGGGCCATCCCCTGTTTATGATCCTTTCTGAGATCAGGGAGACCGTTGTCAGATCCCGCCCGCAGACTCCCCCTCTATCCCATTGTCTGAGCTTGCCTCATTTGCCTGCTCCTAAACTAATCACTGACAAGGGGAATATAATTACCATAACTGGCTTAGACTAATCAAGAGTTACCTCCCCCCAGAGAGTTTGGCGTGTGTGCTAGGTCACTTCAGCCATGTCTGACTCTTTGTGACCCTGTGGACTGAGCTCGCCAGGCTCCTCTGTCCATGGAATTTTCCAGGCGAGAATACTGGAGCGGGTTGCCATGCCCTCCTCCAGGGCACCCTCCCGACCCAGGGATCCAATGGGTGTCTCTTATGTCTCCTGTACCGGCGGGTGTGTTCTTTACCACTAGTGCCCCCTGGGACATGGAGAGCTTGGCAGGAGCTCACGCTCCCTTGCAGTCCATGGCTTCCGACTGTCTGATCAAACCTGGGAGAAGGTAACGTTGAGTGCAAGCAGCAAGCCCATGAGCTCTAGAACCGTGCTGTCCAACACTGCCACCACATATAAATATTTATACTTAAAATGGCAAAAATTAAATTAAGAGTTAAGTTTCTCAGTCAGTTCCACGTAGTCACATGTCAGGAGCTCAGTGACCACAGGACTAGGGGCCGCTGTGTTGGACAGCCGGAATACAGAGCCCTTCATCAGGGTCACGCACGCACTCGCCTCTGCGGCTGTTCCTTCTCCTGGACCCTGTGCGCCTCTCCCAGTTTCTCTCCTCGAGGCTAGACTCTCTCTTTTGCTGCAGCAACTGTGTTCCCCCTTTTCCTACCCCCAGCAGACTGGAAATCTCCAGCCCATCACGCCCCACAGGTCTTCATCCCTTCTCCAGACCCCCAGCCCACCGGATCTGGAACCTAGTCAGTATTGCAGAAAAGTTGCCCTCTGCTCTTCTTTTCTTCCTGTTTCGTGATGAGGATCTTACAGGAGTCAGAAAAGACTCCAGAGGCTTAAAAACTCCTAGTGCTATCAGGAATGATGACTAGCCCAGGAACCCGCCAGAGGATGCTAGGGTGCAGGTGAGCTTGGCAAGGAGCATCTTGTATCCACAGAGCTGGCCTGGACCATGGCTGCAAAGTCCTATACATGACATTCCTAGCAGGCAGTGTGTTAAAACAAGGCAACGTGTCTTGAGGAATATCTTTTCCTGCTTACTGAAGTCCGTTGCAGTGAAGTCACTGTCATTATCTATATCAATTTGCTAGAGTTGCCTTAACAAAAACCACAGATTGGCTCAGGCTCACACAACATGAACTGATTTTCTCACAGTGTTTAAGGCTGGAAGTCTGAGATTAAGGTGTGGACAGGGTTGGTTTCTTCCGAGGCCTCTCCTTAGTTTTGGATGGCTGTGTTTCTGTGTGGTCCCATAATCTCCTCTTGTGTCTTACCCTCCTTTTCTAATAAGGGCACCAGTCATGTTGGATTAGGACTCACCCTAGTAACTCATTTTAACTGAGACACTGGCTCAATTCCTGGGTCAGGAAGATCCACTGGAGAAGGGATAGGCTACCCACTCCAGTATTCTTGGGCTTCCCTTGTGGCTCAGCTGGTAAAGAATCAGCCTCCAATGCAGAAGACCTGGGTTCCATCCCTGGGTTGGGAAGATCCCCTGGAGAAGGGAAAAGCTACCCACTCAAGTAATCTGGCCTGGAGAATTCCATGGACTGTATAGGCCATGGGGTCACAAGGAGTTGGATACGACTGAGCGACTTTCACACCTCTTTAAAGACCCTAACCCTAATGCAGTTGCATTTTGAGGAAACAGGGCTTAGGATTTCAACATGAATTTCGAGGGGACACAATTCAGCCCATAACATTATTCCTGGCGCTGCTTATTTTGGTGTGTGGGTATCGTGTGTAGAATTGTATTGTGTGTCTACACGGGTACAGAATAGGATTGAGTGCACTGTGGTCACACGGGAGGGTGGCACAGGCCCTGTGGATGTGTTCCCTCATTCGGGTGCTGCCCCTTCAGAGCGGGGAACATAAAGACCGCAGTTGAGGAACAACCTCGATTCTGGAACTCAGGCCAGAAACAGCCAGCGCTGCGGGCCACCCCAGGACAGGCTGTGTCACACTGCTCTTAGACCCCTGACTGCCATCTGCTGCCCCTCTGCTCACTAGAATTCCAAATGAGATCTTGTTGTCCGTACAGTTTTCTCTGATCCTGGAGTCCATGGACTCATCGCTCCCGCCCAGCACAGCAGCCTCCCAGCAAAGCCCCGCTCTGTGGGGCTGTGCCCGGATCCTCCTCCAGCCTGTGCCGGTTTGGCTGCCAGGAGGCGAGAAGGAGGAGCATTCCAGGAGCTGGGGTAGCCCAGGCTGCCTGCTATCCCCACAGTCCCTTTGTTCAGTGGGGAGAAGAGAGGCAGCCTCATCGCCTGTAATCTGCAGTCCGGACACCAGGTGGAGAAGTGAACATCGTGAGGCAGACAGTTCCTGGGGAGGCGGCCCGCTCCAGCCCTGCGGGGGAACGGGTGTGGCCTGGGATCCTGGAGCAAGCAGCGGGCTCCAACCCCGACCTCAGGTGCCCCAGCTGCCACCGGCCTTCAGCCCTACTTCCGCCTGCAGGGCCTGAGGGCCCGTGGGGTGGCAGAACAGACCAGGTGTGCCTCAGTCTCACTCTCACACCTGCTCACCTCGGCACCCTTGCTCCTCAGGGGCCACCAAAGCTCCCTTTGGATCAGGACGGCCAAGAACATCTCATCTGGAGATCCAGTTTGGGATGAGGCTGTGTGGAAAGCTGCTGCCTATTGTAAAAGGCTAGGTGACTTGTAAGTTGCCCCCGGCCCTCTTTTGTGTTATGCAAACGTTGCACGGATCCCGCTGCAGGCTGGGGCCACCTCCTCTCAGGTGCTTGACTGTGCTGTTACAGCCTCTTCAGCCTCCTGCCTGCCCTTGAGGATACCTGCAGCCTCCCACCTACATTACAGGATGCCTGTAGCACTTTCTAAAGTGCTGGGAGCTCAGGCTTTTCCAGAACTCAGACCCCCCTTTCTCCGTCCACACTGAGGACTAGGGGACCTCCCAGTTGGGGCAGAGTCAGTTCCTGGGTTGTGGTAGGTGGAAACGGACGGGTCCTCTTTAAGAAAAATGATACCAAATTTCAAACAAAAAATTAGCTACAAAAGTAACTGTTTAGAATGAGAAAAATCCCCACAACTTTTACATTTTTAGAAACTGACAAATATCACAAACCATAACAAAATCCAGAAAAAGAATATAATCATTTCACTGCCTGACACACCTGTCTCATTTTTGTCCAAGTTTTTGGCTGCGCACTCTTGGATTGCCTTTTTTATATGACAACGGTTTTGCAATATCGTTATAAAGGGAATAGAAAGATAAAACGTAGCTTTGATTACTAATAGTCTTTCTTGAAAGGCTCCTGTTTCTTCTCCATTTCCGCATACTTCCTGTGCCGAAGACACAGGCCACATTCATAGTCGCAATCCAGTCTCTGCCAGTGTGTTTGTGCCACAAGGCCAGGTGAGTGGGCACAGAGGGCAGGAGCATTTCTGGAAGCCAGTCATTCATCGAAACAGCTGGGGAGGACTTAACAGCCACAGGAGTGATGTCCAGACACGTCAGAACAACCCATAACCTATGCCTGTATAGGGAAAGAATCTGAAAAATAATCAGTTCAGTTCAGTCGCTCAGTCGTGTCTGACTCTTTGCGACCCCATGGATTGCAGCACGTCAGGCCTCCCCGTCCGTCAACTCGATTACAATAAACACAAAAAACGAATAACCCACCAAACCCTAACTGAGTGCATCCCAACTCCAGTTCCTCTCAGTCAGATCCCCACACTGCCCAGCTCTATACCAAACCAGGGCAAGTTTGAGGAAGGGAAGGCAAAGTGGAAGGAAATGGTAACTAGGGAAATAATCTATCCGTTTTGCAATTTAGTTTTTTGTTGGGCAAATGTTTAAAAAACATATGCCCATGTGAACACATTGCTAGGACCTTCCCAGTGCCTTGGAAGGGACCCACAAAGGTGGGAGTTCTGAAGCTGGGGCTTTTTTAGCTTGCGGTAAGTTGTGTTAAACACTCCTGTGAGTTTAGATATCACACAGGTGTGGGTTTGAATCCTGACTCTGCCACTTAGCGGCTCTGAGGAGTGTTTATTGCCACGGCTGTACACTCGAAATAATGATCATTTGTATTTCACAGAGTGTTGTATGTACTGAGAAGGTGTATGTAAAAAGTTTACATATATATACATTTTTGTTGAGGCAAAGTGCCTGGCACCTAAATCCTCAGTAAACAGTACCACAGTGATTAGCTGACTGGCTCAAATCTGCAGCTGGAGGCAGGTCTGCAATTCCCTTTGCAGGAGGCTGCTGAGAGGCAGCGACCCTGGGAGGCAGAGGCCCTGGGCATGCTCGGATAGGGTGGAGCCCCGACTCTCACACTTCTCACAGGACAAGGCAGCCTCTACCTTCTGTTGTCATCAGCCTGCATGGCAGGTGCCTGGGTGTGCAATGACCCCTGGGCGCAACTCCAAGTGACTCACCCATGGCCCCCAAACCTAGCTCTGCGTCCACTTCCCACAGACGCAGGCTGCGCCCGGCCCTGCTGAACCCCCGGATGCCCCAGGGCTTCTGGCCCCAGGAGGGGAAGGCGGCAGAAGCGGTGAAACACGCACCAGGATGCTGGGGCTGTACGGACTCCTGCAGCCCCTGAGTACACAGAGCAGGGCCTGGCTGTCCTGGCACTACCCACAAGAGCCGCCTCTTCACTTCTTTGCCAGGGCTCGGCCATTCATCCCGCCAGATCAGAGATGCTCCAGACGCGGAATGGCTGCTCACGTCTCGCCCAGGTGCAGCTGCAGTGAATCGCACCCACAGGACTCTTGCTTCCTTGGAACTGAGACAAAAGACCAACAAGCAACTGCAGACCACGCTCACAAAATGGTGATGGAGGAGCGAATGATTTACAGGGAGGGATGCACACAGGGAGACACCGAGGGAAGCCAATGGCAGCACAGGTCCGGAGCCCGACACCGCGCCAGCCCCACAGGGAACATTTTGGAGGGAGTGAAGGAAGAGGCGCACCACCAAGAGTTAGGAGCTTGGTCTCTAGACTCCACCAGACCTGAGTTCGAACCTCAGCTCCTCCACTAGTAAGCTTCGTGGTCCACGGCAAGTTCATTAACCTCTCTGGGCCTTAGTTCCTCAATGCCTTGTCTGTAATGCAGGGATGTTTGAAAGGATTAAAGAATATAATGCAAGATAATACACATGCCAAATGATCTCTACTAATCCCGTCACTTAGTGAACAGAAGTTACTTGTTTTAATATTATCTACTTATCCACCTTTCCATTTTAGGTTGGTTGTTTTTGAGAATCAAAGAAATCTTTGTCCTAAAATCGTGATGACGTTTTCCTCACCTGGATTCTCTACTGTTTCTCATCTCACGTTTAGATCTGTATTCAGCTGGAATTCATTTTTGTGTATATTTAGTATTCATCGGAAAATCAGAAGACACCACTGAAGGAGTGAAAGGGCAAGCCATAGAGAAGAGATTGGCAATTGAATAACCAACAAAGGACTTTTATCAAGAATAGATGTAGAACTCCTACAAGTCAGTTCAAAAGAATGTAACTCAACCACTAATTGTCACAATGATTATTCCCCCTCCCAATCTTCTTTCCGATATTCACTCATCCTCCTGCACACCTGACCTATTTTTCTGACTTTTCCCTTTTTGCCAGCATATTTATGATCTAAATTGGATTTCACCTGTTTCCCAAATAAGTATGACTTTAAATGGCAAAGTCACCAGAGACAATTATTCAGAAAAGGCAACTTGCTTTTAATTGGTTACAGAGAAAATGAATCTCTGTGGGAGAGGGGCATTCTCTTTTCTAAGACTTCCTTAGAATATAATGGCCACCATTGGTGGGGCTCCACCTATGGTAGCTGGTGCTTTACAAACATTATTTTTATTCTTTTTTTTTCCTGGTAGCACACTTTTATTGAAATCTTACATAATTTAAGCCTTATAAAAAGCCAACATAATTGAAAATTGGATTCTCCCTCTAAAACCCTCTCTCTAAAGGTTAAAAGCAGAGATGCTGAAGTCAAATGTTCTGTATCTACTTCCTGGCTCCATCCTGTCTAGCTGAATGAGCCCAGCCAAGTTGCTTAACTGCTCTGTGCCTCAGTTGTTTCATCAGCATAATCAAAACAGATAGTAACTACCTCTTAGGACTGTGAGTTCATGTAAAGTGCTTAACACAATGCCAGACACAAGCTTTCAATAAAGGTAAGTAGTGATCACCAAAGATATGCTTATTTTCGTATTGACCATCTGGTGACGTCCATTGTAGAGTCGTCTCTTGTGTTGTTGAAAAAGGGTGTTTGCTATGACCAGTGTGTTCTCTTGGCAAAACTCTGTTAGCCTTTGCCCTGCTTTATTTTGTACTCCAAGGCCAAACTTTCCTGTTACTCCGGAATTTCTTGACTTCCTACTTTTGCATTCCAGTCCCCTGTGGTGAAAAGGATATCTTTTTTAGGTGTTAGTTCTAGAAGGTCTTATAGGTCATCATAGAACCATTCGACTTCAGCTTCTTTGGCCTTAGTGTTTGGGGCATAGACTTGGATTACTGTGATACTGTATGGTTTGCGTTGGAAACGAACAGAGATCATTCTGTCATTTTTGAGATTGCATCCAAGTACTGCATTTCAGACTCTCTAGATGACGATGAAGCCTACTCCATTTCTTCTAAGGGATTCTTGCCCACAGTGGGCAGTAGATGTAATGACCATCTGAGTTAAATTCACCCATTCTTGTCCATTTTAGTTCACTGATCCCTAAAATGTCGATGTTCACTATAGCCAGATCGTCTATACAGTCAGCAAAAACAAGATTAGGATCTGACTGTGGCTCAGGTCATGAACTCCTTATTGCAAAATTCAGACTTAAATTGAAGAAAGTAGGGAAAAACCACTAAACCATTCAGGTATGACCTAAATCATATCCCTTATGATTATACAGTGGAAGTGACAAATAGATTCAAGAGATTAGATCTGATAGATAGACTGCCTGAAGAACTATGGGCAGAGGTTCATGACATTGTATGGGAGGCAGGGATCAAAATCATCCCCAAGAAGAAGAAAGGCAACAAGGCAAAATGGTTTTCTGAAGAGGTATTACAAATAGCTGAGAAAAGAAAAGAAGCTAAAGGCAAAGGAGAAAAGGAAAGATATATTCATTTGAATGCAGAGTTTTGAAGAATAGCCTTCCTCAGTGATCAGTGCAAAGAAATAGAGGAAAACAATAGAATGGGAAAGACTAGAGGTCAAGAAAACTAGATACACCAAGGAAATATTTCATGCAAAGATGACTCGATAAAGGACAGAAATGGTATGGACCTAACAGAAGCAGAAGATATTAAGAAGAGGTGGCAAGAATACACAGAAGAACTGTACAAAAAAGATCTTAATGACCCAGATAATCACAACAGTGTAATCACTCACCTAGAGCCAGACATCCTGGAATGTGAAGTCAAGTGGGCCTTAGAAAGCATCACTACGAACAAATCTAGTGAAGGTGATGAAATTCCAGCAGAGTTACTTCCAATCCTAAAAGATGATGCTGTGAAAATGCTGCACTCAATATGAGAGCAAATTTGGAAAACTCGGCAATGTCCACTGGGCTGGAAAATGTCAGTTTTCATTCCAATCCCAAAGAAAGGCAATACTAAAGAATGTTCAAATTTCTGCACAATTGCACTCATCTCACATGCTAGCAAAGTAATACTAAAGATTCTCCAAGCCAGGCTTCAACAGTATGTGAACATCTGGAAGATATTCAAGCTGGGTTTAGAAAAGTCAGAGGAACCAGAGGTCAAACTGCCAACATCCGTTGGATCACAGAAAAAGCAAGAGAATTCCAAAAAAAACATCTGCTTCTGCCTCATTGACTACACTAAAGCCTTTGACTGTGTGGATCACAACAAACTGTGGAAAATTCTTCAAGAGATGAGAATACCAGACCACCTTACCTGCCTCCTGAGAAATCTGTATGCAGGTCAAGAAGCTACAGTTAGAACCAGACATGGAACAATGGACTGGTTCCAAATTGGGAAAGGAGTACATCAAGGCTGTATATTGTCCCTTTGCTTATTTAACTTATATGCAGAGTACATCATGAGAAATGCTGGGCTGGATGAAGCACAAGCTGGAATTAAGATTGCCAGGAGAAAAATCAATAACCTCAGATATGCAGATGACACCACCCTCATGGCAGAAAGTGAAGAGAAACTAAAGAGCCTCTTGATGAAAGTGAAAGAGGAGAGTGAAAAAGCTGGCTTTAAACTCAAATTCATAAAGCTAAGATCATGGCATCCAGTCCCATCAGTTCATGCAAATAGATGGGAAAACAATGGAAATAGTGACAGACTTTATTTTCTTGGACTCTAAATCACTGCAGATGGTGACTGCAGCCATGAAATTAAAAGATTCTTGCTCCTTGAAAGAAAAGTTATGACCAACCTAGACAGCATATTAAAAAGCAGAGACATTGCTTTACTGACAAAGTCTGTATAGTCAAATCTATGGTTTTTCCAGTAGTCATGTATGGATATAAGAGTTGGACCATAGAGAAGGCTGAATACTGAAGAACTGATGCTTTTGAACTGTGGTGGTAAAGACTCTTGAGAGCCCTTGGACTGCAAGGAGATCAAACCAATCAATCCTAAAGGAAACCAGTCCTGAATATTCATTGGAAGGACTGATCCTGAAGCTGAAACTCCAATACTCTGGCCACCTGATGTGAAGAACTGCTGCTGCTACTGCTAAGTCACTTCAGTCGTGTCCGACTCTGTGCGACCCCATAGATGGCAGCCCACCTGGTTCTGCCGTCCCTGGGATTCTCCAGGCAAGAACACTGGAGTGGGTTGCCATTTCCTTCTCCAATGCATGAAAATGAAACGTGAAAGTCGAGTCGCTTAGTTGTGTCCAACTCTTAGCGACCCCATGGACTGCAGCCCACCAGGCTTCTCCATCCATGGGATTTTCCAGGCAAGAGTACTGGAGTGGGGTGCCATTGCCTTCTCCGGTGAAGAACTGACTGACTGGAAAAAGACCTTGATGCTGGGAAAGATTGAAGGCAGAAAGCAAAGGGGATGACAGAGGCTGAGATGGTTGGATGGCATCACTGACTCGATGGGCGTGAGTTTGAGTAAGCTCCAGGAGTTGGTGATGGACAGGGAGGCCTGGCATGCTGCTGTCCATGGGGTCACAAAGAGTAGGACACGACTGAGCAACTGAACTAAATTGAACTGACATTCCGATGCTAGGTTCCCATTTTGTGGAATCAAGGAGACATTATTCCCTTGAGGAATTTTGTGAGCTGTTTAAAATGATGCAAGAATTAAGCAACCACAATCTGCATGTCCTGAGTGACCACTTCCCCACCCCAACCTCCATGCATGCCCTTCTCCTTCCTGAGGGCCCTCCATCTGCTGGAGGTACAGGTACAGAGATTGGCTTCCCACTTGTCCAATTGCTTACCTGACTGCTGGCCTTCCTTCTCCAGAGGCAAAGGAAAGGAACAGAAGCAGGAAGAGTGAGGATATGAGACACAGGGGGCTTCTCAATGAAGGGAGGTGAGACAGGCTCCCTTCCTCCCCAGAGCAAACCTTTTCCTAGGGCCCCAGCTAAGGTATAGCTCCTGCTGAGTTGCTAGTGAAGACAGCAGCCAAGTTCCCTCTCATTTTCCAGTGTTAGACCCTTCATCCAGACTGGCTTAAGGAATGACATCCAGATGAGCTGAGCTGAGGGGCCCAGAGACCTCAAATTGCTGATTGTTTCAAGTCTGTTTGTTAATTCCCTAAAAAAATAAATAAATACTGAGGAATGACTGTGCCCTGGAAATCACTGTAGGCATGAATAGGAAATGACAGACATTGTCCTCCCTGTCCTTAAGAAGCCCACATTATTTTGTTTTGTTTTTAATATTTATGTATTTATGTGACTGCCAGGGAAGCATGCAGGATCTTCAGTCTTCACTGAGGCACGTGGGATCTTTAGTTGTGACATGTAAACTCTTAGTTGTTGCATGTAGGGCCTAGTTCCCTGACCGGGGATTGAACCCAAGCCCCCTCCCTTGGGAGCATGGAGTCTTAGCCACTGGACCACCAGGAACGCCCCAAGAAGCCCACACTCTGATGGAGAAAGACTGACAGTAAAGGAAGGCACAACTAAATTAACAAGAGTCTGTAAGACTGTGTACAGAACTAACACACAGAGCCCAACCCAGGGGGTGTGTCCAGCATCACTGGGCGAGACATGCTTTAGATCAGGTGACTTGGGAAGCCCTCTCTGAAGAGATGACTGTTGACCTGAATGAGAAGAACATGTCTCAAAGCTCAATGTCAACCAGACAGCGCTTTTCTTGGAACCCTATCGCCAGGCACCTCCTCACTCCACGAGGAGACAAGTACAAAATTAGATGCCGGGCTGCATCAGGAAGGGTGTGGGACTGTCACAGCCAAGAGGCCTTCTGCCCTTCTGTGCCCTTGCCACAGTGGGCGCAGCAACTGACAGCTCTCGCTGCCTCTGCAGGAGCTGCCGTCGGGTTTCTGTCCCATCTGCTGACTCTCTCTGTAGAGCAGATACCGCTGCTGCTGCTGCTGCTAAGTCACTTCAGTCGTGTCCAACTCTGTGCGACCCCGGAGACGGCAGCCCACCAGGCTCTGCTGTCCCTGGGATTCTCCAGGCAAGAACACTGGAGCGGGTTGCCATTTCCTTCTCCAATGCATGAAAGTGAAAAGTGAAAGTGAAGTCGCTCAGTCGTGTCCATCTCTTAGCAACTCCATGGACTGTAGCCTACCAGGTTCCTCTGTCCATGGGATTTTCCAGGCAAGAGTACTGGAGTGGGGTGCCATTGCCTTCTCCGAGAGCAGATACTAAAACTATAGTAAAGCACACCGTATCGTCCCATCGCCCCAGTCAGTGTCAGCCCGACTGTGCCCCGTGGACCCCACTTGCAGTGTTCTCGCATCGCACGACGAGTCTGGTGCTTGCGCGAGAGCCCTGTGCCTTTCAGCATCATGAGAAAGGGAAGGTACTTCACAGGTGGTAAACCTCAGCTTAAAAAAAATCTGACACATAACCCAACCCCAGAAAAAATTGAGATTCAGCTTGAGCCTTAGCAACTCCACCCAAAGAGAGCTGACTGAACCGTAGATTTCTTTGTGTCCCTCCAGATTCTCTCTTGGTCTCTGTTTTTTTGGATGAACATAAATCCATAGGTCTGTAGCTTGTTTTTCCCACTTTACAGGTTTCATGTACATTTCCACTCATCAATGCTGTTCTTGCCTGTCGTTTAACAGCTTTATAGAATCCAAGCATGGTGAAATTCATTATTTGTTTATTTTGCTTCTTTTCATCCCGTTTTTGAGGGTTAAGCTTGTTTGAAATTTTTGACTGTATTGTACCAGGCCCTGCTAAAAACATTTTGGTAGATTCAGGCCTTTTCCCTCCTCTTTTGCCTTGTAGAAATATTCCAGAGTGAAGTGACCACGTCATGGGCGTGAACGGTTTTATAATGCTTGTTAAATTTACTAGACAGCTCTCAGGAAAAATGGAGCCAGTTTATGGCCCCGGACAGCTAGTGGGTGTGGAACTCCTTTCTTAGATCTGGTTTTTAAACTGGGCTTCAGCAATATAAAGAGATAAAATTGCTGCAAACGATTTGAAGGAATTCTTGTTTTATTTTAAAAAATTTCTCAGAGCCATTTTCAACCCCCTGTAGTAGGAATAGTTAACCCTCCTGCTCTAGTTCTGTGAGTGCTGTTCACACCCGCCTCGGGCTTCGTTCTTGCCTCACCTTCCTGCGAAATGCTCTTTCCTGAAATGTGCACGGCTTGCTTCTTACGTCATCCAGGTCTCTGCTCAGGTAAAATCTTAACAGAGAGGACTTTACTCTTTTACTTTACCCCTTTACTCCCCCTAAAATGCCCCTCCGCCCCACCTTGTCACTCCCTCTCAACTTGCATGGCCCTCATCATCATCTGACATAATAGACACCTTCTTTTTATAGACATTATCTGTGTCTTTCCACTAGAACGTACATTTCATGGGAACAAAGACTTGGTCTCTTTTATTTGCTTCTATATTTCCGGTGCCTTGAAGGTGCCTTGCGCATCATAAACGTTCAGCAACTCTTGCTGAATGAATGAGGGGACCAAGCATCTGATCACATTATCACAAACTGCTTGGCATTCTGAAAATAAATGCTGGTAACATGGTGGGTCTTAAAAGTTTGTGAGTCATGGGTTCTTAACTTTGCTGAAACCTGTAAGTCCTCTTCCCCTAAAATGTATGCTCACAAAACTTGGTGTGTAATTAATGGGGAATTTGACCTGCTGAAGCTCTTGGCGGGTCAGAAATCCTGACTTTTTAGAATTACTGCTCCAGGGACCCAGAAACAGTAAGTGGGCCCCCCTAAAGCCTGTTCAGGATTCACTGGCACCAGGTTTTTTTTTGGAAAGATTTGAATGAGTTGCTTCCAAACCTGAAAATAGAAAATTTCACAGAAGAAAAAATCCCTGTTTCTCAAGTTAGTTGAAAATGCAGAAGACCTAATGGCACTTGGCTCACGTTCCTCACTGAAGACAGCAGCCCCACCTGGGAGGGGCCTGGCGTCTGCAGGTGACTCCAGTTCCCACTGCTCCCTGGAGCTCCTCTGGTTTTGAAGCTGAGTGATGGTGACTGTTGATCATTAGGCTTACATTGTTTTCCTTAAACCTGAGTTCAGAGAAAAGCAAAGCAGACCTCTGCTTCTGATTTTCTTAAGCCAAGGTCCACTTCGCTTACTTGGGTTATGTGCCTAACCACTGCAGGAATTTGACTTAAGACCCCGTACCTAACTCAACCATAAAGCATGCAGTTGAGCAAGCCGGGCTCCAAAATGGTTGAGAGAGTTGCCCAAGAGTACACGGGGGCTGACGTGAACTCCAGCTTCCAAACTCACTGCTCTTCCTCAGCTAAATGAAAAGCCAAGAAATCTGTAGAGTCCGTAGGATCCATGGACACATGCAAATCTGTCAGAATTCACCAGGCTTTTCAAGGTCATCACTGTAGACCTGCCAGTGTGCAGAGTCATCCAAGCAATGCTTGACCTAGTGAATCAACAAGCAAAGGAATGAATCACCTTCAAATTACAGTTTAATTGGGGAAACGTAAGCTTCATTTAAAAGCCACTTTCCACTAGCAACTGAAGGCTTCGGTTTTTTTTCCGACCACTGATCTTTATTTTCAATGGAATAAATTCTATGGTATGAAATAACAGCTCTAACCCACCATGTGAGGTGGGAGCCCAGCAAGATGAGGAGGGATTAGACGCTCAGTCTCTGGAGGATACTGTGTTTTATTACCCCAATCTGCTCATCTGATTTTAAACTGCAGGCTCCTTTAAATTTCCCATAGCCCAAGTTTCAACTCATCAAAACATGATTTGTCCTGATTCCAGAGATAAGAATCAGGTGACCTGAGCAGCTGGTGCTGGGAACTGCCGTAGAGGAGGCTGTGTCTCCTCTGTCTGCCCACTGATGCTAACCAGGCCAGACAGCGGCCCTGATTCTCCTCTGAAAGTTCATTCTCCCTGTCTCCAGCTAGCATTGCCTCTCTTTGGGCAGTTATTCTCCATTAAAGCTAGTGGCAATGTTATGCCCTGTAGTAGTAAATGAAAGTCACTTGACCTTTTTAGGGGAGTCAGTATCATTATTATGGGATAATTTTAAAAAGCACTTCCTCCTGAATTCATATCATCTAGCCCCTGAGGTCCCTAGCTGCCACTCCTAATGGCCCCTATATCTGTTTTATTCTCTTTTTTTAGCAATAGATGGCCTGCTCTTAGCTAGATATATAGTCACAGAATAAACACCAACTTCCTTTGTAGACAAAAGTAGCCATATGTCTAAGTTCTAGCCAAGGGGGTGAAAGTGGAAGTGTGTATAATTTCCAAAAAGGTCAGGCTGCATGGAACAGTGACTTGACTGGATCTCAGCAGTCATTTCAGACCATGGCGTTGAGGCCTAATCGAGGATGGCAAAGCAAGAGACTGACTAGAAGGTACTTGACTTCTTAATGGTGATAATATTTTCTGTCATTTTCAGCTGAGTATAAAGCTAATGAAAGTGACTAAAAGTTGGTCAAAAAGATGGAAAGCCATTTTTGGTGAGTAGGAAGTCAATTATGTATAATTTTAAAAATTGGAGCATAAAACCATTTTTCATCATTTCCACTGTAATACTGTCACTTCTGTATTTTGGATATGTGAAAAAATATCTTTCCATTTATATGTAAACAAACAAATGGTTAAAATTTTTTGAAGCAATTTTTATTTTTATTTAATTGAAGTTTAATTGACATAACATATTGGTTTGGGGTGTACAATATGATTCAATATTTGTATTTATTGCAAAATGATCACATAGTAGGTTTAATTAACATCTATCACCATACATAGTTATAAAATATTTTGTGTTGTATGAGAAATTTTAAGATTTGTACCCTTAGCAACTTTCAATATGGTATTGTTAACAATTGTCACCATGCTGTACATTATATCCTCCTGAGTTATTTAGTTCATAACTGGAAAGCTGTACTCTGAACCCCTTTGCCCATTTCACCAACCCCTAATTCGGGCAACTACTACTCTCTTCTCTGTATTTATGAGTTTAGCTGTTTGTTGTTTGTTTGGGGGTTTGTTTTAGATTACACATGTAAATGACATCATATGGTGTTTATCTTTCTCTGGCTTATTTCACCTAGCATAATACCCTCTAGGTCCAACCATGTGGTTGCAAATGGCAAGATTTTCTTCTTTTTATGGCTGAATAATATTCCATTATACAGGCACATGGTGTCGCAAAGAGTCGGACACGACTGAGCGACTGAACTGATACACACACAGACACACAGATATACGTGCATAATGCATGGTGTAAGACTGCGGTCCAGTTTTATTCTTTTCCATGTGGCTATGGCTGTCCGGGTTTCCCAGTGCCACTTTCTCCCACTGTATATTTGTGGCTCATTTGTTATAAAATAATGTGTCACATGTGTGTGGATTTATGTCTGGGCTCTATATTGTATTGCATTGACCTAGGTGTCTGTTTTTACCTACTGTTTTGATGAGTATATATTTGTCATATACTTTGAAACCAAGGAACGTGTTACCTCCAGCTTTGATCTTTCTTCTCAAAATTGCTTTCACTATTTGGGATCTTTTGTAGTTCCATACAAATTTTGGGATTATTTGTTCTATTTCTGTGAAAACTGCCTTTGGGATTTTGATAGGGATTGCACTGAAGCTGGAGAAGGCAATGGCACCCGACTCCAGTACTCTTGCCTGGAAAAGCCCATGGACGAAGGAGCTTGGTAGGCTGCAGTCCATGGGGTCGCTAAGAGTCAGGCACGACTGAGCGACTTCACTTTTGCTTTCCAGTTTCATGCATTGGAGAAGGAAATGGCAACCCACTCCAGTGTTCTTGCCCGGAGAATCCCAGAACAGTGGGCCCCTGTCTATGGGGTCACACAGAGTCAGACACGACTGAAGCAACTTAGCAGCAGCAGCAGCAGCAGCATTGAAACTAGAGATTGCTTTGGGTATATAGCAATTTTTAATACATGGTCAAAATACACATTTTTCATACTCTTAAAAAAAAAAAAAAACAACCCTGCCCTACTGAAATGATTGGGAGCTAAACCATGGCCCAGAAGGCCTTTGTTTCCTTGTTGTTTTCTGATTCTAACATGCTTGAGGAGTGATAGAGAACCACTGTTTCTACACCTGTAATCTTCAAGCTGCCATAGACTCACCATCTCTTGTGCCCACTGTCATATGCTAAGCTCTGATCTTGAAATTTTTCACTAATTCCAAAAGGGCAAGGGAGACCATTCTTTATCACAGTGGTCATGTAATGCTAATACAAAATAGTTCTGAAATAGTTCACCTAAATAACTTGCTCTTCCTTCTGACCTGAAAAGTTTTCTTTTTCTTTAATAATTTTGTTTATTTTTGGCTGTGCTGGGTCTTTGTTGCTGTGAGGACTTTTCTCTAGCTGTGCTGAGCAGGGCTACTCTCTAGTTGCGGTGGCAGACTTCTCATTCCAGTGGCTTCTCTGGTTGCAGAGCATGGGCTCTGGGGTGCACTGGCCGCCGTAGCTGCAGCCTGTGGGCTCAGTAGCTGCGGCTCTGGGCTCTGGAACACAGGCTCAGCAGCTCTGGGGCACGGGCTCAGTTGCGCCATGGTATATGGGATCTTCCCGGATCAGGGATCAAACCCATGTCTCTTGCACCCCTGTCTCTTGTATTGGCAGGTGGATTCCCTACTACTGAGCTCCCAGGGAAGCCCCCCTAGTGAAAAGTTTTGAAGTAAATTCCATCTTTCCTGCCCTGTTTCTGGTGCTAAGTCGCTCAGTCATGTCTGACTCTGTGCAACCCTTTGGACTGTAGCCCGCCAGGCTCCTCTGTCCATGGGATTTCCCAGGCAAGAATACTGGAGTGGGGTGCCATTTCCTCCTCCAGGGATCTACCTGACCCAGGGATTGAACCCGGGTCTCTTACATCTCCTGCAGTGGCAGGCAGGTTCTTTACCAGTAGCACCACCTTACCAGTTTCAATTAAATTCACGAAGCATTAAAGCTAATAGAACCTCACAACATGATTTAAAAATGTCAATAATTAAAATATGGTGAAGCAAAACTAAAATGTTAGCAGACTTAGAACTTTGAGAATTTATTAAATCTCGATGAAAATGTTTTCTTTCTTGAGTCTTCACACATGCTTTTTGTAAGAGTTAGGAGACAAATAAAATTGCCAAAACAAAGAGAGGCAAAACTGCAGAGATTTAAATAGGGTAGAAGTGTATTCTCTCTCAGATGACAGTGCTGAGGAGGGAGGTCCAGGTGGGCTTCAAAGGGTCACCATGGGACGCAGGTTACTTCTGTCTTCTTGCTTCATCATCCAGGACCCTAGGGTACGGTCCCTGTCCACTCGGTAAAGCTGACTTCCCACACCCGGGTTCAGGTTTAAGGGAGGGGATCTGATCGCAGATGCCCAGTCATTTTAGTGGCAAAATTCAGAAGTAGCACATGGCTCTTCCTTTCAGGACTACTGAACACACACGGCATGAAAGGAGACTGTGAAAGCAGTCTTTAACTGGGACGCCAGGGTCTTACTAGGAAAGGGGAAATGTGTTTAAGGGCAAAAGTAGCAAGCTTCCACACCATCTAATTGGTTTTCTGCTTCCTACCCAGCCCGTTCCAATCTAGTCTCTGAACTTTTCTAAAATGCCAGTCAGGTCAAAGCACTCCCATATATCATGTTCCTGGAGAGCACCGGCTGGCCTTCAGGAAAAAGTTCTAATGAGTCCTTGGCTGAAAGCACAAACTCCATGGCTGCCTTGTGCCTACCAGCTTGGCCTTATTTTCTGCTATTCCCTAACATTAGGGCTGCCAGAGTTAGCAAATAAAAACATAGATATCAGTTAAATCTGCATGGCACATACTTATGCTCAAAAAGGATTTATTGTTTCTCTGAAATTCAGAGTACTGGGTGAGCTGTAATTTTTATGTGGCAACCCTACACAACATTCAAAGTTACTTTAGTCATAATGAAAAAAGCATGCTTGTGATTCCCCAAACCGGTCATGCCTTGTCAGCCCTGTGCTGTTCCCTTATCTAAAAAGCCTTTCCCTGCTCCTTTATCTGCTGAACTGCAGCTTATCCTTTGAACTCAGGTCAAAGGTCACCTTTCCTAAGACATTGTCCTTGACTACCATTGGGCAGCCCTTGGTCTGGTGTAGCGACCCCTCCTCTGTGCTCTCAAAACACCGGGGCACACCTCTAGAATATCACTTGCCACTCAGTTTATCATCTTTAGTGCTCCTGCCTGATTCCTCAGCTTGACCACAAACCTCTCGAGAACAATTTCAACTTGAATTATATACGTCCCCATAGTAGACACTGCCTGATATATATTCAATGAATGAAAGAGGCGGCACAGTGTAGCGAAAATGAAGAAGGAAGAAGGGAAGAGACTGGGTTCGGCTGCTTAGTCCGTCTCCTGCCTGCACGCATGTGGGCTAAGTCACTTCTTTTGTGCCCAGCTCTTTGCGACCCCCTCGATTGTAGCCCACCAGGCTCCTCTGTCCATGGGATTCTCCAGGCAAGAATGCTGGAGTGGGTTGCCACTTTTGAAAGTAAGGGCTAACATCCTTCACACACAGCTTTCTCCCTTCTCCGTATTGAGAAAATAAATTGTATTTGCTTAAACAGTAAGTTGGAGAAGGCAATGGCAACCCACTCCAGTACTCTTGCCTGGAAAATCCCAGGGATGGAGGAGCCTGGTAGGCTGCAGTCCATGGGGTCGCTAAGAGTCGGACACGACTGAGCAACTTCACTTTCCCTTTTCACTTTCATGCACTGGAGAAGGAAATGGCGACCCACTCCAGTGTTCTTGCCTGGAGAATCCCAGGGACGGGGGAGCCTGGTGGGCTGCCGTCTATGGGATCGCATAGAGTCGGACACAACTGAAGCGAGTTAGTAGTAGTAGTAAACAGTAAGTTAATCTATACTCAAAACATGAGTAAAAGAAAACTGGTAGAAAATGGAGAAAGCCCAAAAAACTTTGATTCTAAGGCTGTAATCCAAGCAATTGGTGTAAAAGTGAAAATTTAGCCAGATGTCAGATGTCAGAGCCCGCTTTGACTCTAGCTCTCCAGCGGTAAGCAGCAGGACCCAGGAGGTGAGTGAGGTTGGTTGTAAGGGATCTGTGGAGAGTCAGGAAGACAGGCCCCTCGACAGCACAGCCGAGCCTCATGGAGGTGGAACTGTCTTTGGGGCCCACACGACACTGCAGCAGGCTTTGGGCTTCACACACAAGGGTTTCAGCTTTGTGTTGTCTCGGCAACTCCCTGCCTCTGTTTCTCCCGCTTCTGCTGCTATTGACCAATTTTGTGTGATGCTTCTCGTGCAATAGCCCCTTTAAACAAGAATTCAGATTCTTGTTGGTTCATGCATCCCCGTGTAGCATAGGCTGCCTCTGTTTCACAGAGCTTTTGAAATAGGCCATTGCATAGCCACTGACAAGACTACACACTGATGTCTCTGGGGCCAGGCACCCCTCTTTGGACAGGGGACCTGGCCTTCGGGACAGACTACATGGCCAGCTTTGCTAGATGAGCTGTGGACAGTGACAGACGCTCAGAGTACGGTCAGTTGTGTGTCTATTTGCTCTGAACTGGTGAAACCATTTGTCATGCGGAGTTGGGGAAAGGGTAGCTCGTTTGATTGTTGAATGCCAGATTCTGGAGGGTGTGAAGAGCAGAGCTTGTTCTGTTTTTCCTCAAAATGTATTTAATGTCTCTCACTGCCTCCATCTTCCTGTCTTCAGTTCAGCCATACTGGACTTCTTTTTTCACACCTGTCTCCTCTCTCTCTCTCTCTGTGTCTCCTGACCTACAAATGCATTCCTCTGTGTTTCCACACCCTCTTTCTACACCCTCTTTAGTAGGCTAAAATACCTGCTCATTCTTCAGACTCCCAGCCTAGGTCAGTCTCCACTGTGATAAGTTCCAGCAGAATCTTGTGCTTCTTCATGGTATCCTCCTGTTGATCACTCTCTGTTTACTACCTGCCTCTCCCATTGACAGAGGCTCAGGGAGGGCAGGAGTTTCTTTCTGTCTTGTCCCTGCTGTTTCCTCCACTTCTGGTCCAGTGCCTGACACTTAGTGGAACTTCATAAATATTCACAGAACAAATGAGCTTTTGTTATCATGCCATCTGTTCACAATGTTTTCCATTTAAGAAAAAGATAAGAGCCCCAACAATCTCAGTGTTAAGCAGAGCCAAAATAAAATGTTTTGAGTTGCGCTAGCAATTCTAGAAAAACTGGGCTTCCGTCGGGGTGGACGGGCAGATTTCCACAGATGTCCTTGGGACATGACGCAGGAAGGTAACAGGCAGGCAGAGGGGAGGGCCTGGGCCCTGTGATCGGTCAGGTAACTAGCGTGTGGGGATGGGGGCAGGGGTGATGCTCCTTGCCCCACTCCATCCACTGCTGGCACCCCCCGCCTCACCCCCCAGCCTGCCTCAGAGGAGCCGCTCCAAGGACACCCTGGAACAGCAAACATGGGATTTTGTTTGCACACTTGGCTGAGCAACAAGGCCTCTCCCTGACCTTCTCCCCGCACAGTCATAAAGGGAAAGGGCCTGTTTAAAGTGCAATTGCCCGAGGTCCCCCTCCATATTGCCACCCCGAGGGAGCAGCTCAGCTGGGCCTTGCCTCCAGGGAGGGGCAAGGACACTCCCCAGAGCCTGGCCCGCCCTCGGCACTTTACCCCAGGGCAGGTGCCTTCCCGGGAGGGAGGGCCAGGCCGGCTGGGTCACTAGGAGTCCCTCCCCGGCCAGGGGCTGGGCTGGGCAGCAGCTGCCTTTGTGAAGGAGCCAGGGACCCGCTGGTTATCTTAGCTGATGAAAAGCTGTTTTGAGGATGTGCAGAGAACGAAGGAAGGCCACACAGCCGGCCTGTGAAGCCACCTAGAACATCACCCAGGATAGAAAAGTAGCTCTCCCCAACCCCCTCCCCACCCCATCTCACCTGGCGTTTCGCGAGT
>SJXQ01004872.1:130262-180538 GCA_006408695.1 Aepyceros melampus | reverse complement strand
CCTGGCATTTCGAGAGTCCTTCTCTGGGATTATCAGACCTGATAATCATGGTTTCTCCCCGTGAAGATGACGCAGCTTTTCCCTGTCTCCACTCCTGTCACTCCTCTGCCTTGAGCTTCTGCGGCCTTGTCTCGTGGCTCTTTTCTTCGATCCCACCCTCCTGTAGCGTCCCTCCCCGTGTCTCACAGCGGGGTCTGATGGGGTCAGCCTGTCAGCATGCCTCTCACGCCAGACCCCCTCCAAGGCCACTGGCCCAGCAGTGGGAAGCTGCCCCTGAATTAGGGGCTCAGTCCTGGCTTAATCAATGATAACTGGAGCTGCATGTGCAGGACCGCATGGAGTAAGCCGTTCATTCATTGGACACATAGGCCATGTCTTCTATGCCAGGCTATGTCTTCGCATGGAGATTCAGCAACGAGATAAAAACCACACAAGCCTCATGAACCTCACATTTTACTGGTGGCTGGGAGGACTGACAAGAAACGAGAAGGAAAACATAGGCTAGATGTTGATTCACTTGGTGGAGAAAACAAAAGCAAGACTGAGGTACAGGGAGTGAGTGAAACAGGGGTGTGTGCCGCTTTCAGATGAGGTGTTTGGGAAGGTTCACGTGGGAGAATGGCGTCTGAGTCATTTAGGACACAGAGAAAGTGAGACTTCCGGGAAGGAACACTCACAGGGCCCCAGCAGACGTGACAAGTCCCCTGGAGGCATGGCTGTGATGCTTAGAGTGACACGGTCAGCACCTAGAATCACGGGAGCCGGGCCCTCTGGGGCCTCACAGATGAGAAGGCGAAGCCCCCAGAAAGTACACAGTGCTGTGCGATGCTTGATTGAGTCTAGAAGGACCAGAGCACAAGGGGTGTTTCGGAAGGGAGCCTGAGGGCCGGCACCCACGCTTTCTCTGCACCTGTCTCTGCCCCAAGCCCCACCACAGGAGCAAGGATGCCCTGACTTCCAATTAGGAACACTCTAATTCAGTGGGCCTTAACATCTAGGGAACGTCAGAATCACCTGCGCTGCTTGTTAAGTCGTGCAGATCACAGGGCCCATCCCCAGTGGTTCTGATCCAGCAGGTTCAGGTGTGGGGCCCAATGATTAGGCTTCTAACACTTCGCTCACCTGATCCTGGTACACACTCCACACTCTGAGCAGCGCTGCTTTCATTTGCACTCTCATTACTAACTCTCAGCCCCTCCAGCTTTGCTCTTCCCTCTGAAATGACCTGCCTGGACCTGCCTGGTCTTCTGTTTTTCCTTCAAAGCCCAGCTGGGGCCACTTCCTGGAGGAAGATTTCCCTGACTTCCAAGGCAAAGCCCTTGGTGCCCTCCTCTGAGTATTTGCCCCTTAGATTTTTATCGCATCTAATTGCTGTGCTCACGTCTGCCTTTTGGATTACAAGCACCTGAGGACCACTTCTCCAGTTCCTCTAGCAGGTATGTGTTCAACAAAGCTTTCTGAAGTCCCGTCTTGTTTTTTCCTGATGTTTGTGCAAAGGAAGGTCGTCTGGGGAAAGAATTCCAACTCGCCCCACCCCTGGGCTGCCCTCACCATCGAAACTCCATTTCACCCGAAGTCCTGCTTTCCCCTGAACTTCCTGATTCCAGCCAGTCCAGGCCCACTGATGTAATGACATCTGGCCATTAAGGAAGTTGACATTCTTTCTCTGACAAGTACGGTTTGAAATGTTTAGAGAGCTGTTTTATTAAGACTCAAATACACACAGTCAAGCACTAGAACGGCAAAGCACGCACGGCTTGGCCGGAGGATCAGGAGACTCAAAGAGTGACCTTGGGCAGAGCACTGGCCCCTTCATGTGTCAAAGGATAGACCTGGATAAAAGGATTTCTCAGGTCCTTTCCAGCTCTCAAATTCCGAGATTATAGAATCTTGAGTCCAGTTAGATGCTAAACAAAGATATCCAGATTCTTAGCATGAGTGTGCCAAGTCTGGTGGGAAATTTGTCCTTCTTACAAGCTGTTGCCTAGTTTTATCTCTGCATGTGGAGTCACAAGAACTCCCTAAATATTCCACATGTGTAATAGAGCGAGGCAGCTGCAGGAGCAAGCTGTGGAACTAAATTGTAACATAGAGAAAGGCACATAGACTAGGGTTTGAATTTTAGCATCACTACCTTGTGACTTTCAGCAAATTCTTTAACTTCTCTGAGCTTTGGTTTCCTCATCTGTAAAATGAGAGCAAGAACAGTCTCTACCTGATAGTATTACTACAGAAATTAAGAGAAAATAATTAACAGTAAAGTTTACAAAGAGGCTAGTTCAGCAGGTACTAGCTTTCAGGGGCTTCCTCTGGACCATTTCAGTCCATCTCTGCTGCCAATTTGGCCCCTAAATGAGGAAAACATTGTGTACTCTGAGCTCCAAAGTCCTGATGAGCTTCTGATTACCCCTCATGGCCTTGCTGGGTCACTTATTCATCCAACCCATATCTTGGTGGTTGTTGTTCAGTCTTGTGGGCATGTCTGACTCTTTGCGACCCCATGGACTGCAGCACACCAGGCTTCCCTGTCCTTCACCAACTCCCAGAACTTGCTCAAATTCACTTCCATTGAGTCAGTGATGCCATCCAACCATCTCATCCTCTGTCACCCCCTTCTCCTTCCTGACTTCAATCTTTTCCAGCATCAGGGTCCTTTCCAATGAGTCAGTTCTTTGCATCAGGTGGCCAGAGTATTGGAACTTCAGCTTCAGCATCAGTCCTTCCAATAAATATTCAGGACTGATCTCCTTTAGGATTGACTGGTTTGATTTCCTTGCTGTCCAAGGGACTCTCAAGAGTCTTCTTCAACACCACAGTTCAAAAGCATCAGTTCTTTGGTGCTCAGCCTTCTTTATGGTCCAACTCTCACATCCATACATGACTACTGGAAAAACCATAGCTTTGACTAGACAGATCTTTGTCAGCAAAGTAATGTCTCTGCTTCTTAATAAACTATCTCAGTTGGTCATAGCTTTTCTTCCAAGGAGCAAGTATCTTTTAATTTCAGGGCTGCAGTCACCATCTGCAGTGATTTTGGAGCCCAAGTTTTATCCAAATGCCAGGTCTGGGATGAAGAATAGATACTGATAGCTGAGACACTGTCCCTATCCTCAAGGAGAAGGTGCTTTCTATAGTTCAGGATATAAAAAAAAAACAATAGTTATCATGTGGTGAGTAAATGCTATCAGGGTCCAAACACATAGGAGAGTTCAGAGGAGGATTCCTGGGCCAGGTGACACTGCACTGAAGGGTAAAGAGAACTGGCCCGGTTGGCTGGTGGGAGGGATGAGGATTCTGGGGGGAGAGGGACAGTAGTCCGGAGAAGTGAGCAGGACCGTATCACCAAAGTCTGTGTCCCTCTATGTAGACATTACTCTTCAATTTAGGGTTTAGCAGAGGCACTGCAGGGTTTAAGCAAGGGAATGGCAGGATTGGCTTTCTGTTTATAAAGATCTCTCTTACTGCAGCCATGAATTAAAAGACGCTTACTCCTTGGAAGAAAAGTTATGACCAACCTAGATAGTATATTCAAAAGCAGAGACATTACTTTGCCGACTAAGGTCCGTCTAGTCAAGGCTATGGTTTTTCCTGTGGTCATGTATGGATGTGAGAGTTGGACTGTGAAGAAGGCTGAGCGCCGAAGAATTGATGCTTTTGAACTGCGGTGTTGGAGAAGACTCTTGAGAGTCCCTTGGACTGCAAGGAGATCCAACCAGTCCATTCTGAAGGAGATCAACCTTGGGATTCCTTTGGAAGGAATGATGCTAAAACTGAAGCTCCAGTACTTTGGCCACCTCATGTGAAGAGTTGACTCATTGGAAAAGACCCTGATGCTGAGAGGGATTGGGGGCAGGAGGAGAAGGGGACGACCGAGGATGAGATGGCTGGATGGCATCACGGACTCAATGGACGTGAGTCTGAGTGAACTCTGGGAGTTGGTGATGGACAGGGAGGCCTGGCGTGCTGTGATTCATGGGGTGGCAAAGAGTCAGACATGACTGAGCGACTGAACTGAACTGAACTCTTGCTGTCATGTAGAGAACCTGGGGGAGGTTGACAAAACTAGAAAAGGAGAAAACCACCCCAACAGCACTGATCCAGCGTGAGGATGGCTGAAGGTGGTGACCAGGGAGAGATGTGAAGTTTGAGAGGCATTTACAGGGTGCCAGCTACAACGAGGCAATGAATTGGATGACAAAGTGACTGAGAGGGAGGGGCCAAAAACGATGCCAAGATTTCTGCCCTGGCCATCCAAATGAATGCTATCATTACTGAGATGGTGAACACAGGGGAGAAGATTTGGGGTAGGGTGAGGGATGAAATCAGTTTTAGCAGATTTAGGGCGTGTGAAGCTTGAGAATTGTTAGATAGGCTCACCTAACCCTAACAGATCACTGAGAAGGAACTGATGATAGAGGAAAAAGTTGAAGATGGTGAAGAAAAGAAGGCACTAGTCATTGCTTCCAGAAAGCTCTAGAAGAGACCAGAAAGCATGCAGCCTCAAGCACAGTGGGAGGATGACTCTTAGGCAGGAGTGTGGCCCACCCCAGCTCTTGGGATGGCAGGAAGGAGGAAGCCACAGTTGTGCTCCGGGTCCCGGGGAGCCCTGCCCTTCTCCTTGCCCAATAGTTATGACCAACCTAGATAGTATATTCAAAAGCAGAGACATTACTTTGCCGACTAAGGTCCGTCTAGTCAAGGCTATGGTTTTTCCTGTGGTCATGTATGGATGTGAGAGTTGGACTGTGAAGAAGGCTGAGCGCCGAAGAATTGATGCTTTTGAACTGCGGTGTTGGAGAAGACTCTTGAGAGTCCCTTGGACTGCAAGGAGATCCAACCAGTCCATTCTGAAGGAGATCAACCTTGGGATTCCTTTGGAAGGAATGATGCTAAAACTGAAGCTCCAGTACTTTGGCCACCTCATGTGAAGAGTTGACTCATTGGAAAAGACCCTGATGCTGAGAGGGATTGGGGGCAGGAGGAGAAGGGGACGACCGAGGATGAGATGGCTGGATGGCATCACGGACTCAATGGACGTGAGTCTGAGTGAACTCTGGGAGTTGGTGATGGACAGGGAGGCCTGGCGTGCTGTGATTCATGGGGTGGCAAAGAGTCAGACATGACTGAGCGACTGAACTGAACTGAACTCTTGCTGTCATGTAGAGAACCTGGGGGAGGTTGACAAAACTAGAAAAGGAGAAAACCACCCCAACAGCACTGATCCAGCGTGAGGATGGCTGAAGGTGGTGACCAGGGAGAGATGTGAAGTTTGAGAGGCATTTACAGGGTGCCAGCTACAACGAGGCAAGAATTGGATGACAAAGTGACTGAGAGGGAGGGGCCAAAAACGATGCCAAGATTTCTGCCCTGGCCATCCAAATGAATGCTATCATTACTGAGATGGTGAACACAGGGGAGAAGATTTGGGGTAGGGTGAGGGATGAAATCAGTTTTAGCAGATTTAGGGCGTGTGAAGCTTGAGAATTGTTAGATAGGCTCACCTAACCCTAACAGATCACTGAGAAGGAACTGATGATAGAGGAAAAAGTTGAAGATGGTGAAGAAAAGAAGGCACTAGTCATTGCTTCCAGAAAGCTCTAGAAGAGACCAGAAAGCATGCAGCCTCAAGCACAGTGGGAGGATGACTCTTAGGCAGGAGTGTGGCCCACCCCAGCTCTTGGGATGGCAGGAAGGAGGAAGCCACAGTTGTGCTCCGGGTCCCGGGGAGCCCTGCCCTTCTCCTTGCCCAAGGGTCTCCGACCCTCGCTGCCTGCCTCAGCCAGGCAGTGAATTAGTTCTATGAGTAGGACCAACAGCACTTCACCAACCGCTTTGAGCAAAGAGGTGGCCTTGCCTAAGTGAGTGCGCTTATGGTTTCTCGCCTGTAAAATGGAGCTGGATGACATCAGAGGGTGGTCATGAGCATGGCAGGAAAGTCTGTGTGAGTGTGCTTGGGGGCGCGGAGTAGTGCCTGGCCCAGGGATGCTCCTCACAATGGAAGCCGGTCCTCCCAGGCTCTGGGTTCTTGCTGACGACCCCCTGGCTTACCTGGGCCACCTCCTGCTCAGACTGGCCTCCTGTTTCCACCCCTGTCCTCTCTCCGTTAAATTCCTGTTTCCAATTTTTAGTTCATTTGAAAAATCAAAGATAACAAAGAAGCTGTGAGTTGGAAATTCTCCAAGCTGCCTAGCACTTAGAAAAAAATTCCTGGCCAATAATCAGAATCTGTGGAATTTAGGGATTTAGGGCCATGGAATTTTCATTTTGAACACTGGTCTGATGAGAAGAGCACAGAACCTGTAGTGAGTGAAACTAAATGTTGGGCTTCCCTGTAGCTCAGCCGGTGAAGAATCCACTTGCAATGCAGGAGACCCCAGTGCAATTCCTGGATGGGAAAGATCCCCTGGAGAAGGGATAGGCTACCCACTCCAGTATTCTTGGGCTTCCCTGGTGGCTCAGCTGGTAAAGAATCTGTCTGAAATGCGGGAGACCTTAGTCCTGGCTCTGTATTTAAGCGGGCAGACTTGGGGCACCTCTCTGAGCTTTCATTTCTTCTATAAAACCTCTTTACAGAGTTACTATAAACAGCAAATAAGCTCGCATCAGGCAGTGCCCTCAGAGAGCAGTCCAGTGCTGTGTGGGCACGTAGGATGGTCCCCGTGTCTGAAGGTGGAGCGGCCAGCCCAGGTACAATCTGACGACTGAGTCCTCAGAAGCCCCCAGGGAGACGGTTTTCCTAACTCGGCCATCATAACAGCTGGACCTGATGAAAATAATGCTATTTGTATTTAAATGTATTTCTTTTTGGCTGCACTGAGTCTTCTTGGCTGTGCACAGGCTTTCTCTCATTGAGGTGAGCAAGGACTCCTCTTTCTTGTGCTCCACGGGCTTTTCACCGTGGTGGCTTCTCTTGTAGAGCGCAGGCACAGGCGCTAGGGTGTGCGGTCTTCGGTAGCTGCAGTCACTGGTTTAGTTGCCCCGAGGCACGTGGAATCATCCCAGACCAGGGATCAAACCCACATCCCCTGCATTGGAGGGCAGATTCTGAACCACTGGACCACCAGGGAAGTCCAACAAGAATGTTCGAAACATATATCATTATTTTCTACCATACATTAGTAGTAACGTTATTATTACTAGTAATGGCTCCTGTTTGTTGAGCACTCGTGGAGCACCACCCACCTTGCTAGGGTTTACCGTACATTATCACGTTTAATCCTTCCTAGGACCTCGTGAGCTGATACTGTTATTATCCCCTGTGAACAGTGAGAAAACAGATACTTAGGCTGAAATTACTCACAGTTAGTACAGGGTGGAACCGCAGTTTGCATTTTAACCACCACTCTTGCTACTCCCATCAGTGCCTGACGGCTCTTCCCCTTGCCCAGCATGTGTTCTATCTTGCCCCTACCCCCAAATAACTCAACCATGTGCGTCCCTCCATACAGAAGTGTTTTGGTTAGGGACAGGGGATGGTTTGCTTTTTTGCATCATCTGATTCTCAGGAACTTTCAGGGGAAGGAGTAGGGCAGGAGGGTCTCACTGCATTCTCTAGACCACCCCACACAGACTCCCCCCAACCCAAGTCTGCCTGCCCAGCAGAGCCCCTTTAGCTTCCAGCCTCCATCTGCAGGGCCAGAGACAGCCCTGCTCCCCAGACTGAGAGAATGTCCCTGGAAATCAAGCCTTCTGGGCTGAGTGAGCAATGTCATCTTTCGTGGCTGCAAAATTTCTTAACACCATCCCCCCACACACACTTCATAGGGGAAGCAAGCTAGCTTAACAGTGGAGCTCATGCAGAACAAGAGATGGGGACGTGACCAATTACCTGGACTTTGTCCTGCCCCATTTTGAATCTGTCCACTTAAATCTCTCTTTACTGATAAGCTCCTGCTCTTTACTTCACTTCCTTCAATGGCCTGCTTCCAGCGAAGCAGAAGGTGGGGAGAGCTGGGCCACAGGGCACCGAGACAGTGGGGCAGCTGCCAGCAGAAGGCTGCTCCATGTTGGCCTCGAGGCTTAACCCGCTCCGCCCTGATGTCGGGTGTGCTGGGAGCCACGGGGCCTGCTCGGGGGAGCAAGGGCCCCCCAGCCAGAGCCAGAGTCCTCGGGATGGTTCTCCTGACTTGCCATGCCAGTGGCTATTGCTCCAGAAAATTCCCTTTATCCCTGAACACACTTTTTTTAAAGTTGGAAAGAGAAAAACCAAATAAAGTTTTGAAAAAGTAGGTATATTCAACATCTTGTAATAATCTATAATGGAAAAGAATCTGAAAAAGAATAGATATATCTACATATAATTGAATCACTTTGGCGTGCATCTGAAACATTGCAAATCAACTCTATTTAAATTTAAAAGAGATTATTTCATTACAAGGATGACATTTATTTTATTTAGTTTATTTTTTGTAAAAATGTTTAGGTGTGCTCAGTCACGTGTGACTCTCTTTGCCACCGAATGAACTATAGCCCACCAGGGTCCTCTGTCTGTAGAATGTTCTGGGGAAGAATACTGGAGTGGGTTGCCATTTCTTCCTCCAGCAGATCTTCCCAACCCAGAGGCTAAACTCCAGTCTCCTGTTTAAAAATGTGGACTGCATATAAAAAGAAATAAAAGTAATTAGAAAAGTCTCCCAGGGCAGGTAAATGTGTAATTTTCTTATGTGCAAATTAGGATGCGTTGTACAAAAGCACCTCATTTGTATACGTGTCCTCATAGCACCTGGGTACGAACTTGGTCTGCACTGTCTCCTGTGAAGTGGATTTTCCTTGACAGATGATGGTGCAGGGACTTGCCCAGGGTCCAAGGCTGTAAGTCACATAATTGCTATTCCAGACTTGCGCTGTCTTGGCAAATATGGGGAAGGCTTCTGACTCTGACAAGCATCTGCTTCTCCTGGGAAGTATGCCCACAAGGAATGCCTAAAAACAGTGGAAACTGTCTGCTTTCTTTACCTGAATTCATTAATTCACTTGTTCATTCAGCAAGCATGAGTTCAGGGCTTATTCTGTGTCAGCATGATCCAGGTGTTAGAAATAAGATATAGCCCTTGTCCAGCCAAGCGCCAAATTGACATTGTGTAGAAGGTAAAACATTGTAAATGTCAAATTTAGCAAAACCTTTCTTGATGGATTTCATTTTCTCTTTGTCCTAAAAACTCATAGCACTGATATTTGCTAAGAAATGCCATTCCTAAACATTCTGACTCTGTTTAGCAAACATTTTTATCACGCCTTTCCAAAATCCATGCCTTCTTAACCCAGTTAGACTGCAAACTCTTTGAGAGCAGAGGTACAGCACTTATCAGCCTCTCAGAATATGTGCTCTCGTGTCATGCAAATCATTTCTGACACCTAATAATTTTGCTATAGAATCAAAATGTTCATACTTAAGCAATTATCCATTTTAAAGTGTTGAGTTGCACACTCTCAGTTTAACCTATCACTTTTTTTTCCCCTCGGATCTAAATCTGGACTGTGAATCCATGCGTGTAGAGTGATAATACATTATATAATTTGAAATTAAGCTCTTTAAGTCTCTTGTTCCTATAAATCTAGAGAAATTGCCAGGGATACATTTGCTTTAAGAACTCACTTCCAAACTTTTTCATTCTCTCTCTCCCTTGCCTCGCAGTCTCACACATGACAATATGATTTTTCCAAGTTCATGCAGTACCTTCTGGGCTGTGAACAAAGACTAGGGGAGCCTGAGGGAGGTCACTGCCCCCTGCCTATTGTTCCTGAGAGTTCTCAGGCCCCTGCCATGTTCTCGTTCAAACACAAGACCCGTTAAGAACTTCCTAAAGCTAGAAGTTTGGAGAAGGAGAAGGAAAAGCTGTCGGAACTAAACCAGCTGCCAGTCTGATGACCACAGCGCAGCACGGATCCAGGGCCCGCTGTGGGGGCAGGGAAAGGCTGGGGCAAAACTGTAAGTTCAGGAGCCCTCCCCATCCCCGGGCTGCGGAGCCCTGCCCTGCCTCACCTCCGCCACCCGCCAGCCAGGTGCGGCCTTGGCGCTGCACCTGCAGGAGGAGGAGGAGGCGTTTGCTTCCCCAAGCAGGGCCTGACATTTTGCCCGGAGGCCCGGGCCCATGGGCATCACAGGAGGCCCAGATGGGCTTGAGGGTCCTGTTCCCAGTCGAGGCTGGTCTGGAGAGAGGTTCCTTAGAGGGAGCCTCTGGAGATGGATGTGGGGGTGGGAGGCCTTCTCTCTTTTCTTGGGAAGGATGTAAACTGCTCCATCACCCTACCGTCTAATTACAGGGTTCCGATCTTGTGGTCCCACTCTCAAGAAAAGACAGCAAACCCCTAGGCTGGCATGACCGCGAGCTCACCTGTACCCAAATCCCTCCACTTCGCCTACTCTCTGGCCTAAAAGTCATACTACTCTCTCCAGCAGGTCCAGGAAAAAAGGCCACGGGAAACGAAAGAGTGCTATTGGAGACTGAAAAGTGTAAGCACTGGCGTAATGCGCCTGTAAGACCGTCCTGTTAGCTGACGCCAGCTGGGAGAAGGCAGGCTTTGAGACACAGAGCAGGATCAGCGGGGTAAGTCCGAAGGCAGAGGTGGGTCAGGAGGCCCCTTGGCACCAGCTGCTGGTGACACTGGGGCAGGATGAAGGAAGCCAAGGAGGGGAAAGGAGGTGAGGCCGGAACAGGCAGGGCGACATCTCTGGCTCAGCCAGGGGTCTGTGCCCCAAGCGCACTGCTCCCAGCCCTTGGCGGCTGCAGGGGAATATGGCCCTCACTGGCCAGACTTTTATTTTTGGAGAAACCAACCAGCTTTGTTGTATGTCAGCAACTAATTTAATTATTTTTAAACACTCATGGGCCTGCACAATACAAGCTAAATGAAATATCTATGGGCCCCCTTCAGCTACCAAGAAAAATGAAGGAAGAGACTGCCCAGGCCGTATTTGCTTCTGGGGCAGCTAAAACCCCGGATTGCCAGCTCTAACAGAGAGTATTTAAACAGCACGAGGCCTTAATCAAACCCTTTGAGATCCACCCACAATAATAATAGCCTCTTTGCACCCCAGTTCCCTAGCTTGACCTTGAAAACAGTTCAAAGTTCAATCCATTCTTTTCTCTTTTCCCTCTTCTTCCAGCTCAAACAAAACTAAACCACAAGACTTCCTAGGAAACTTTCTCTGCAGAGGCAGTGCTTAATTCTAGAGAAGACCTTTGCCTCCATGTCATTAGTCAAGAAGGTTCCAGATGGGTTCCTGAGCCAGCAATGTTTTGAACTTGGACAAAAGCCCTGAATGACCTTGGGCAAAATATCTAGCCTATCTGATTTCCTTCTTTTCCTCATTAAGAAAAACTATTATACTGGATGGGGGAGGCGGGGAGCACAAAACCAAGAGGGCCAGATCACTCATCTTCCAGATGCCACGGACCTCTATTTCCTCCGTCATGATGTCAGAGGGTCAGGCTGCAGGACTGGGTGCTAAGGGTCCCTGATATCACTCTCCTCTGAGGAACTCAGGCAGGCCCTCTGGCAACAATGTGAAACGGGTAACATTTGACTTCTTCAAGCATCATCCCACCCTGTTACCTGATGCCCTGGAGCTGAACTCTGGATGCCCCAGGACACTTGAGAAAGAATCCTGGGTGTTTTACTGATGCAGCAAGGTATGCATGTGTGTGTGTTTGTGTGTGTGTGTGTGTGTGTGTGTGTGTGTATGTATGTATAAAGCTAGAGAATATTATGGACATATGAACAACACTTATACCAAAAACTCCATGAGAAATTTTTGCCCTTTTGTCTTTTCGTAAAGGTTCAGAATGTACTAACCCTGATTTTACAGATCACATCCAGGACTTCATGCTGAATGTCATTAAGTGTTCAGTGTTTGGAACTGCCTGCTCATCCTGACTTGGAAGCAAGTTTATTTATTCAGCATAAAAGGAAGTATTTGAACTCACAGAGTGCGATTCTCTGCAACTTTTAAAAGCAGCATGACTGGACAGACCACTTTTAGGACAATAAGACATATTTCTCTGTTCTGAATATTTTTTGCTATCTTAACTAAATTCTATCTATGTAGGAGCTCAACAGTAAAAAGGACTTAGTTTTGGCTAATACAGGTAATAATTTAGATGACAAAAATGAGCCTGTTTTTTTGCTTAAAATTCTGTCTGTTGTCTTCTCCTCCATTCAACTGTTTAGTTTTTGAGCCATTCTTTTGTGAAACTAACCATGTAAACAACATTTGCATGAATATCACCATGTCACTTAGGTGAATAGAATAAACTCTCCCCAACCCACTCTTAGTTCTTTGCCTTGGTTTATTAGATCTAGCTGGCCTTTTGGAATGAAAGAATTGCATAAAATCAGGCAAAAGCAAAATGGAACTGTCCTTTGCTGACTGGCAGGCCCAGATCATGGTTTCTATTCCTTTCTTTTTATCTCTCCTCAACGTTTAGCATGGTTTCCACCACAAAAGACATGTCAGAGAGATACGCTCGGGAATCGACTAAGAGAGAAGTCCAGCAACTGCTTTGTGTTTAATCAAACAACAGGCAGGCTGACAGGTTGTCCACAAGCTGAACCCTCGCTGGTCCAGCTCTAGGCACATCCTTCCTGCCTCTGACCCAAGTTTCACTTGTTGCGATGGAGCTTCTTTCACAGAGACTCTTTTCAGGGCATGGTTTTGTTATGGTTCCCAACTCATCTTCCCCTCTCCAAGTGAACATGGGGTTCTCTCAGTCCTGTCCTAAGAAGCTGGATGATTCTCCTGAAGGTCCCATCCTGGCCTCTTTTTCCCCAAGCAGCTAACCATGTTGCTCATTTCTCTTTGGTGTCTCCTCTGATACTTACAGCTTTGCCTGCTGTCATTTAGAAGCTGCTAACAGGTTTTTCCTGAGGTCATGTATGGATGTGAGAGTTGGACTGTGAAGAAAGCTGAGCGCCGAAGAATTGATGCTTTTGAACTGTGGTGTTGGAGAAGACTCTTGAGAGTCCCTTGGACTGCAAGGAGATCCAACCAATCCATTCTAAAGGAGATCAGTCCTGGGTGTTCTTTGGAAGGAATGATGCTGAAGCTGAAACTCCAGTACTTTGGCCACCTCATGCGAAGAGTTGACTTCTTGGAAAAGACCCTGATGCTGGGAGGGGTTGGGGGTAGGAGGAGAAGGGGACGACCGAGGATGAGATGGCTGGATGGCATCACGGACTCAATGGACGTGAGTCTGAGTGAACTCCGGGAGTTGGTGATGGACAGGGAGGCCTGGCGTGCTGTGATTCATGGGGTTGCAGAAAGTCGGACACGACTGAGCAACTGAACTGAACTGAACCGAACAGAGAAGGACACAGCACAGTGAATTCCATCAAAGCTCTCTTCTTCTAAGCCACCAAGTGGAAACCAATATCACACTCTGCCCTGAGAGAGTATTTTCTTGATGCTACACTCATCTCAACACCTGCCATAGGGATGGGTTTGGGACTGTTTTCTCTTTTTCTGTTGTGAGGCATAACCTGTCTTCTTCTACCTTTATTTATGCAGCTTGGGTTTTTCCTGACCCCTTCTCTCTTTCGCCCTGGTCCCTAGACAGCAGAGCAATTAGAACAGTAACGTTTGTGCCCTACTGCCATTCCTGGAGCTGCTTCACAATGACCCGCTGTTACCACAGGGCTTTTTCCAGGGTCCTGTCCATGATGGGCACCTCTCAGGAAGGACAAATGCATAATTTCATTTTGTTTCATGAGACTATTGCTGGCAGTTGAACTGGTTGGCTGGTTAGAATGAATTGCATTGAAAGCCATTGCACTTTTCCTTCTCAGAGACACCACAGTTGCCCTCTGAATTCTATGCTAATGTTATATATACTTTTATGATGCTACTGCTCTTGGGGGAGAGATGTTGCAATGCATGCACTTACTACTTTACATAGAGGTCTGCTACCAAGGTTTAACTCTCTGCCAAAACCAGGTGCTGTTTAAAAGTGTGATCATGTGTCAGATATGGGGTTTCCCTTAAGTTTCCCTTCACTATAGGGTTTGTTGGCATCAAAGACTCAGGGACTGGCAAGAAATTGGTTTCAGGACCCCAGTTTGAGGGAGGCAAGTGATGGGGATGCACCAAGACATTAATTTTGGATTAACTTCTGAAGTTAATCATCCATGGATATGACACATATTTATCAGGACTGCCCAGGTGGTGCTGTGGTAAAGTATCCACCTACAAATGGAGGAGACTCAAGAAACATGGGTTCGATCCCTGGGTTGGGTAGATCCCCTGGAGAAGAAAATGGCAACCCACTTCAGTATTCTTATCTGGAAAACTCCATGGACAGAGAAGCCTGGTGAGCTACAATCACGAGTCAGACACGACTGAGCAGAGCTCATCTATCTATCCATCTACTATATGCAAGTACCGTGTGTACAAGCAGTGGAAACAAAGAGCTGTTAAACTAGAACAACAGATGATTTTTTTTAGGAGCCACAAGTCATAGAGACCCAAAATCTCTTTGAGGAATAAATGAAAATTACCTGGAAATAGTACTTTATATATCAGCTCTTCTCTTTCTTTTTAAAAAAAATATTCTAAAATAGAACTGCCATCAGCGGCACCAACGAAACCTGATTGATAGAGGCATCACAGGGGAAGAATCAATGCCAGTGCCTCCTGGTGTGAGGTTACAGAGGAGGGGGAGAGGGGAAGTGTGACCTCTTCCCTTTGTGGCTCTTGGCCACCATATCCTGGGGATTTTTTTTAAGGGACTGAACAACTCAATCAAGGGAAGTTAAGAAGAGTCAAATTCCAAAACCTAATTTTTGAGGTCAAATACTATAAAACTGGTTAAGACCCTGCCATAGAGTGGATACCCAGGCTTAGCTGAATTAAATCTATATTATCATAGAGAAGCACTAAATAGAAGAACTAGAAAAAATTCCTACTAATGTTAAAATAGAATGAAAACTGAAAAAGTCATGTAGATTTAAAAATGGTATTTGTAAATTTGTCTACAAACCAATTAATGTAAAAGTTACACGATTAAAGTGAGCTCAGATCTTCTGGCCCATGAGAAGTTTACCATCCTAAGTACACGTTTGGTAATGTTGGAATGGATTTGCATGAGAACTGGGGCTAAATTTTCAACGATTTTGTCGTCAAAAGTTTTGTTGGTTATTGAAAAGGGCTCTTCATCTACTGGACAGATCCTTCTCTCCAAAGCATTTCTAGCTTGAGGCAGCTAACTGCTTTCTTTCTTTTTTTTGCAAAGTACCTCATGTAATTTCAAGGAAACATTATTTTAGGACTCAAGTTTATACTAATTAACAGATATTCTGAGAAGATATAAACTCCAGACATTCAGAAGAGCTTATTTCACCACATTTAAAAAAGACACTTGAAGTTAACATTATAGTTTGCAGAAGATAAATTCCTAACTCTGTCTATTTTGTTTAATTTTGCTGCTAAGAATGTCCTTAATTCTTTCAAGTGTCTGTAGAATTCACTCTCAAAGTAAAAACAATTTAAATTCACCTTAAGATAATTTAAATAAACACCACAAGAGTGTGTGTACACTTGGAGTGGGGAGAAGGGCTGAGGGCTTTGTGAAACCTAATGCTAAACATTCAGAGTTTAAAATGGCAGAACATTAGACAGTGCTTTTTGTAGTGACTGTCTTGCCTTCCTTCCCCTCCCCCACTGGACCTTGTGGCTGACCAGCAGGAGGTTCCTGCCTTAAGCTTCAACTCTGCCTATGTGGTCTTCATTCATAGTAAATTCTCCCAAAACTATAGAAGATGAGATCTGGTAAAGTAACTGTGACACTCCAACATGCTTGTAGACTTTTTAGAAAAATGAAAAAAGGTGCCATGAACTGAATGTGTCCTTCCCGTCCAATACCCCAAATTCATTTGTTGGAGCCCAATGTGATGGAATGGTGATAATTGGAGGTGGGGCTTTTAAGAAGGAAATTCCTGCCCATGCTCAGTCATGTCTCCAGACTCCACTGTCCATGGGATTTTCCAGCCAAGAATCCTGGAGTGAGTTGCCATTTCCTACTCCAGGGGATCTTCTCAGCACAGGGATCCAACCACATCTCTTGGGTCTCCTGCATTGGCAGATAGATTCTTTACCACTGAGCAACCTGGAAGCAAGAAGGAAATTAGAGTTAAATTAGGTGGGGCTCTCATGATGGGAACGGTGACAGACTTTATTTTCTTGGGCTCCAAAATCACTGCAGATGGTGACTGCAGCCATGAAATTAAAAGACACTTGTTCCTTGGAAGAAATGCTATGACAAACCTAGATAGCATGTTAAAAAGCAGAGACATTACTTTGTCAACAAAGGTCCATCTAGTCAAAGCTATGGTTTTTCCAGTAGTCATGTATGGATGTGAGAGTTGGACTATAAAGAAAGCCAAGCACCAAAGAATTGATGCTTTTGAACTGTGGTGTTGGAGAAGACTCTTGAGAGTCCCTTGGACGATAAGGAGATCCAGCCAGTCAATCCTAAAGGAGATCAGTCCTGAATATTCATTCAATGGAGGGACTGATGCTGAGGCTGAATTCCACTACTTTGGCCACCTAACGTGAAAGCCAACTCACTGGAAAAGACCCTGATGCTGGGAAAGATTGAAGGCAGGAGGAGAAGGGGACGACAGAGCATAAGATGGTTGGATGGCATCACTGACTCAATGGACATGAGTTTGAGCAAGCTTCGGGAGTTGATGAAGGACAGGGAAGCCTGGTGTGTTGCAGTCCATGAGGTCACAAAAAGTCAACATGACTAAGTGACTGAACAATAACAACTCATGATGGGATTAATGCCCTGCTGAAAAGGAAGCTGCAGGAAATCTCTCCCTCCCTCTGTCCCTCTCCCCCACCCCCTCCCAGCATGCACGTCCCAAGGAAGGGCCACGTGAGGACCTAATGAGAAGATGGCTGTCTGTCAACCAGGAAGAGGCCTCTCGTCAGGAACCAAATCAGCTGGCACCTTGATCTTGAATTTCCCAGCCTCTAGAAGCGTGAGAAACAAACGTTTGTTGTTTAAACCTCCTAGTCTATGGTATTTTGTTATAGCAGCCAGAGCCAACTGATTTCAGAAGCCTTCCCCAGCCAGCTGGTTTTACTGACACGGCTTAGAAACTGTAGAGATCATATGATAATCCTTATGTGTAGCAGGCAGACCCTATTTGTTGATGTCAGCACTTGCCCAGAACCAAATAGATTTCTACCGTGATTGTCTTTTTTGAACACCTACTGTATGTTAGACAACGGTCAAATTCCACCTCCATGAAAGCTCTCAATTTTTAGACTGTCAAGGACTCTAGGAAAAAAAAAAAAACCCTAGCTTGGAATTAAACACCTGGAAAATCAGCAGACTTTCAACAGCTATAACTTTCCACACTGCTATCTTCAGCCCTCCGGGGTTACTTCTTTCATTTACTATTTGGGAACTAAAGTTGAAATCTGGGTTTCCCAAGTGCTAACTTTTTTTTTATTTTTAAATCAAGACAACAATAGAAACATAAATAGCGACTAGAGTAGCATTTGCTAAAGGCTCAAAGGAGAGTACAAATAAAGATATTTGATACAGGAATTTAGAGGAGGGGGAAAAATGAAGTTAAATTGCAAGAAGGAAAAAAACTGATGCAGGACTAGCCATCGATACAGGCCAGCTGAGAGACTGCCCCAGAGCGGAGTGGTGGTGACTATGTGAATAAAAAAAGGAAAATGAAGATGCATTAACAAGCAAGAGAGATATTCACACACACACAACATCACACCTGAGTGGCTAACTGGATACTGAGGAATCCAAAATGATGGAGATCAAATCTTCAAAAATCTAAGTGACTGGAAATGTTTGTATTAACAGAAGATGACAGAGAAAAGACCCATTGGTAGATGGGGGAAGATAGGGAACTGGTTGATTCTGATTTTTTACCTGTTGAGCTTGAGGAGACAGTTGTATTTATAGCAGGACAAAAGGCAGAGACGCTGGTGCTGTCCGCCTCCCTTGCTATGGTATTCCTTGGTTCTCTGTTGGTTTTTGCCCTCAGCCTCACACTGACTATATCCAGATGTGAAGTTAACTCTTAACAAGCTGAGTAACTGAGCTTTAGCAGTTGGTTGACTAACCCCCCCTTCCGCCCTCCTCAAAAACTTTAAAGTGGAGGCCGCCCCACCAAAATATTTAAGCAGTGCTTTGTGAAAGTGTGGCAATTTCTGCTTACACAACAGACCAGACCTGGGGTCAACCCTGCCCCCATTCATGAAGGGAAGAGCTGTCCCTTGTTCTGTTTGAACCGGAAGACCAGGAGTCATTAACCAGTCCTCAAATGGAGAAGCTGGTCACCAGGAAGTGGGTCCCAGTGGCGCCTTAGGGAGCAGCTGAGTTTAGGGGTGGGAGCCACAATCCCTTCCCCAGATAATAAGTACCTTTCTTGAAGGATATGTGTGTTTGTATATTCAGATTGCCATCATCAAAATGTTTATCTCGATGAGGCTTTGAAGTAGTATAGATTTGCCTTACTCAAGAAAATTAAATGAATCTGAATTTCAAAAACCGTAAACCAGCAAAGACATTAATTCTATTTGACTATACTAACAAAATGCTTGTTTCTTTTTAAAAAAAATCTGAAAAGCATTCCAAACAAAGAGATTTTAATGTTTTAATTTACTACATTAGGGAGGTGCATACATACCATCTGGATACAACAAATGCCATTTTTGCTTCGGTGTTTTAAGAGGAAATTAAATGTAATATATATATTTGATGTTCCTTGTCTACCTTTTCAGTTTCCATTCCTTTCCCTAATTTCTCAGAAGCTATTGCTAGTCTAAAATTGGCATATTTTGTCTGCGAATTTTTTATACTTTTACCAAAGACATATGTCTCTATGTCTATTATGTAATGTTATTTTGTATGTTTGTTAACAGCGGATAATTGGCATCGCATACTTATCATTGGCTATTTTTATGTATCACAATGTATTTAAACTGCGACTAGATGACCTTTAGGCTGTTTCCAGTTTTTCCCTGGAATGACCATTTTGTATATGTTTCCCTGTATGTGGGAGTTTCTCTAAAGGATCTTAGTAGACATGGAATTGCTGGATTTCACAAAATGTACCTCTTTAACCAGAGAGGACCAACTTACACCCAGATATGATTACCCAAAGGACACGTCTCCTAACATCATATGAGAACTCCTAACTCCCCACGTTTGTTATACTTTATCATTTTGTCACCTAATTGAGACAGAATGTGACCTGGGACCCTTTACTGGAGGGTCAAATGTCCTGGACAAACATCTCCTAGGGCAGCAGAATGCAAAGAAATAATGAGGGACTGGAAAAACCTGCATGCCCGCACGGCTGGGACAGTTATGAACAATAAGATGCAAAAAGGCCAAGTGCCATTTCCGAGGTGCCATGAGCAAAAACAGGGTACCATGTATGATCCCTGCACACAGCACCACCAAGGGAGCAGGCAGACCACCCAAACCACCCTTTTCCGCCCGATCCACCAATCCGCCCCTGCCCTCACTGCATTTTAAGGAACCACCCCACCCTCCCCAGGTAGCGCTATGAACAAGGGCACCTGTTTTTTGTTTTCGTTCTCTCTTGCTGCAGCATGAGTCCCAGTAAAGCCTTGCCCGATTTCTCATATGGCCTCTTATCAATCTCTATTGATTCAAGAATCCAAGAGTCCAGGTCAGTAACACAATGGGTATCTTCATTTTCATTCTCTGATAGTCAAGCTTCTTTCAAAATGGCCAAGCTCTCCTAGGTCAGCTAGAAGTTTACCTGCCTCTCATCTGCCAGTTAAGCCTGTGTTCCAGAAAGGGATGTAACAGTCAGGCAATGGACAGAGACTCTCAGAAAACTTGACTTGTCACTAAGGTTCTTTTCTTCCGTGGAAACTATGCAACTTTTCTATGCTTCTCTGTTTCCTTGGCCATAAAATGATGCGTAGAGGCCAACAGTTCCACAGTTATCCTCTACCCTGGTACTAGTAGCAGGCTTTTGTTTTTGAGAACTGAAAAACACTGGCTGTTACACTTCTGTTAAGATTCTTTTTTTTTTTTTTTTGAAATCTTATGTTGGGCTGTAACATTTCCTTTTTAGGTACAGAGGTCTCTTTTGCAATAAAATGCAGATGCTCCTGCTAAGCATCTTTTTCTGGGACAGGGAATAAGTTAGAAAATTTTAACAACCCAAAGTCTTTTATAGGACTTTGAGAAAGGCTTGAATGATTTCTTTCCTGTCATTTCTTCATGACTTACTTCTTTGGGTGATGCTTTTGAAAGCACATTGGTCACTATTCTGTAAAAATGTTAAAATGATCAATAACATGATATTATTGGAAGATGACCAGATCATTTCAAAGGTGGCTGGAACGTTAAATGCCACAATCTTTATTCAAAAATACTTTTAAAATCCTGTTTGATGCTCTTGGTGTGAATAGTCTGTTTTGTTATAAAAGCAAAGTTGCTTTTTTTTTTTCCCAAATAACTCATTTCAACTAATTGGGAGACAGATGGCCTCTGAAAACAATCGTTTTTAAAATAATGTTGGGACTTCCCTGGTTGTCCAGTGACTAAGACAATACAAAGGGCTCCCAATACAAAGGGCCTGGGTTCGATCCCTGGACAGGGAACTAGATCCTGCATGCCTCAACAAGACTGAAAATCCCATGTTCTGCAACTAAGACCCAGCACTGCCAAATGAGTAAATAAAAAATACTTTGAAAAATAAAATAATAGGCTTAAAAAATTGTTTTACTAGGTCTAGTAGTTTTCCAGTGTCATCTTTTGTTTTACATTAAAGACAAAACTCTTCTTGGTTTATTAAAAAAACATTTTTCATTAGATGGCCTCAGTTTTCTTTTAATATTTGCCCAAGCACAGTCAGATGGCAAAGTAAGCTGGCACTTTGCCTTGTGTTTATTTGAATCACTCTCCTCCAGGGTCAAACCCTAAGAGAAAATAGCCCAGAATTCTGCAGACAAGTGTCTTTCCTGAGATACTGCAGAGAAGCGATCTGTGAGATCGTACTGTTACCCAGTGAACGCAGACTGAAATCCAAAAGACTAATTTCAGCACTTGCACAAAAAAACCCAGAGCACTTGCTTTCACAATTTCTTCTTAGCATGGAGTTTTCCATAGAAACGTTAGCATGACAGAGCTCTGAAACCTCCCCAGAGCCTTCGGAGAAGAGCTGACGGCTGGAATGTGAACTTAGAACCACTCTCCTGCACACCACCTATTTTTGTTTTAATCGTCACCTTCTACCATTAACAGATATTTACTTATCACACTTGGTGATATTTATGTATTGATGGCACCAACTGCTTTGTATTAAAACTCTCTTTTTCTGTCTTGCTGGCCTCAGATCAACCTCACTGAAACTCCTCACTTCCCTCTTCTAGCTCTGCCACAGCCCCTTCCACCTGGTGTCAGTACCCCCAGCTGCCCCACTCCAATCCATCCCACTATCTGCTTCAAGATTCCCCTTCCCTAAATTCTGTTGCATCATGCTGCTCCCATGCCCTCAAACTTTGAGCTCTCAAATACTTCTATGATGATATCCAGTCCTCTTTGCCCACCTTCAGTGACCTCCATGATCTGAAACCAGCTTCAATGCTCCCAACCTCACCCAGCCTCATGTACCACCTCACTGTCCTTTGTTCTTGCCTGGCCTCAGAAATAGACGTTCTGCATCCAACTCTTACCCATTTTTTCAAGGTCCACCTCAAACCATATGCTCCAATGCTATCATCTTCCTTGACCATTCTGGTTTACAGTGATTTTCCTCCCACTTCTAAATACATTAAAAAAAAAGAGAGAGAAAGAGTCCCTCAGTCATGCCTGACTCTTTGCAACCCCATGGACTGTAGCCTGCCAGGTTTGTCTGTCCATGTTGATTCTCCAGGTGAGAATACTGGAGTGGGTTGCCATGCCCTCCTCCAGGGGATCTTCCCAATCCAGGGATTGAACCCAGGTCTCTTGCAATGCAGGTGGATTCTTTACCATCTGAGCCACCAGCTGCTGCTGCTGCTGCTGCTGCTAAGTCACGTCAGTCATGTCCGACCCTGTGCGACCCCATAGACGGAGCCACCAGGGAAACCCTTAAAATACATAGACTATTTGGGTCCTAAATCATACACTCATCCTGAAAATTGATAATGTGTAAGGGCTTAATTGTTAGTACTTAATACATGGAATCACTGAGATGAAATGAAATATCCAAATCAGCATGTCCAGAAACACAGGAAATTCTCCTTGAACGTGCCCCTGTCTGGCTGAATGCTGCCAGAGTACTGTGCCTCAAAATGTGATTATTTCACCTGTGAATTGCTCTTATAAGAAGGGGCCTCTGCTTTTTAGGGAGAAACCTCCCATTCAACCCATTCTAATCTGCTGAGAATCTCATGACTCCAGGGGGAAAAAAATAGGGGAGTGGGATAGAATCCCCTTGCTCTTCCATCAGAACACATTCCCCTGAATCCAACTGAGATCCCTCCTGCTTTTTTTCTACCATCACAGGACAGCTTGTTAGAAATGCAGATTCATGAGCCCTGTTCCATACCCAACTGAACTGGAAGCTCTGAGGATGGGGCCCTGGAATCTGAGTTTCCACAAGTTTGAGAAGGACTATAACTCCCGTGGGAATCGGGAACCAGCTGGCCACCCTGATCTTCGCAGACTTAAAAATACTTAGTGCACTATGTCACTTTTTCTCCAACGAAATCATCTCATATCACCACCTGGGTTGTTTTATCTGACTAGCCATCTGGTCAACCCATACATTCCACGTTTGACAACCATGTTAGGTCACCAGTTAAGAGTCCCACATGCCTCCAAATCTTATCACTCTGAGACACAAAGAAAGAAAGCTCCAGGTGACTGCATTTAAAAAACACACACAAACCAAACTTAAAAAACTGCCACATGCAGTTTAATTTCCTTAAAAGCTTAGCCGGAAAAGGTTTTTGTGGTGTCGACCCCAGCTGGGCTGGGCCATAGTTCTGTACTTGGGGGAGGGGAGCGGGCCGAAGGTGAGCCCAGGATGGTGTTTTGAGTGGTTGCTCGGGGAGTGTTTATCTTTTCCCTCCAGCAGACACACACTCTCAGTTTCTGGTCATGAAAGGGGAACCCTGTATTTTATAAAAAAGGAGTCACAGAAACAATGTTTGCAGCGAAAAAGAAAAAAATAAAGGCGCAATCTCCCCAGAGGAAAAGGAACCACGCTGTTTGTCCCTCTGTAACTGAGCAACACCCCGGACGGCTGGGGCTGGCTGTATCTTCTGCGGTTTCTCTTGCTCTTTTCCGCGGAGGTTCACTTCCACCCTCTTAACGCTCCACAAGTGAAAAAGCAGGCGGGGCGGCCGCGGGCCCCAGCTGCAGGGGATCCCGGCCCGGGAGCAGCGCAGCCCCCTCCTCCAAGCCCGGGGGCCGGACGGGGGCGGGTCCAGGCGCCCGGCGCTGCGCCCGGCGGGCGGTAGAGGTCGCTGCGCGGCGGCGCGCGCTCCCAGCGCGGTGGATAACGGGGCCGGGCTGGAGGGAGAAAGGAAACCTGCCCGGGAGGCGGCGGCGGCGGCCCAGAGCGAGCGAGGGAAGAGAGTTCACTTTTGCTCTGGTGTCAGCGCGCGGCGGCGGCTGCGGGCGCTGACGAGGGCGCACCGAGCAAGCCGGGCGCCTATCTCGGGCGGCCAGGCGGGCACAGCGAGAAGCCGGATACGAGCCGCCGGGGGGGCGCGGAGCGGCGAGCCTGGCCAGCGAGGGGAGCCGCGGGGGGCGCGCCCCGGGCGGGCCCCCAGAGCCTCGCAGGATGCCCCACGAGGACCAGCCGTCCCTGCAGAGACCTCGCTATGGCTGTAAGTCCGCTGGGCGCGCGGGGATCCGCTGACTTTGGGGGGCTTTCTCCCCCAAGGAAGGCTTGGAGAAGCCGGAGGAGCCGAGTGCGCGCCGTAGAGGAACAGGAGGGCAGCGGCTGGGTGGCTGGCAAAGTTGGGAGTTGGAGTTGCACAGGCTAGTGAGCGGCGTCCTCCAGCTCTCCCCACAGTCCTAATACCCAGCTGGCACCCCAGTCCCTACCCCCTGCATACCCCACCGTGGCGCGAGGCAGAACTGGGTCTGCGCCCTGAAACACACCGAGCTGGGGGTTTAGGGGTATCAGGTGAGGATCCCGCGGAGCTCCCAGCCGTTGCTGGCTCGGGCCAGGGGGTGGCGTTAGGGACCCGATTCTTCCAACTCAGAAGGGGAGGAAAGTTTGCTTGTTGTGGCTACAGGTGGGCTCCGTAAGCAGTGTGCCCGCGCATTCTGCTAGTGGCAGCGTCGGCGTTCCTGCAAGGGCAGGCATCTCTTTCTACGCCGCTCCCTAGAGCTTCACCTGGCCCGCTGGAGCTGGGAGTCCTTTCCTGCTGCAGCTGAAAGGGGCACCTCCGGTCTAGTTCCTCCCATTCCCCCTTTCCCGTCCCCCGCCTCCCTTGGGCCCTGCGGGGACTGTGAGGCGCGCGGGAGGACTGCAGCGGCGCTGGGCTCCCTGGGATCCGGTTGGAGCCGCGTGACTTGAATGAGACCCTGTCGGTTACCCCGCCAGGGGCTACCGTCAGAAGGACGTTGCTTTGGCCGATCGTTAAGTGGATAGAGCCAGATTAGATCCAACCACGTGGCTTCATGTGCAGAGTTCAGAGTCTTTACCAAACATGTGTCAGGAAGTATTTCCTTTAAAACAAATAGAAAGTTGGCGCGTTCCCTCTTTCTCACAAGGTTGGTGAACCCATGGTCGCGGATCACAGGTTAATATTTGCCCGGGCTGGCCTTGGTGGCAGGGGTAGCAGATTTGGGTTAGGGTTACGTTTTGTGGTTCTAACTTGTTGTGAGGGCCACAGGCTTGCCTCATAAACAGGGAGTAGTCAATCTGCTCGCCCTGGCTTCTCTCCTCGCGGGCCTTGGAAGGGAACATCAGAGATGAGAAGTTTTCCCAGGTGACCTTTTCTGTGTCAGCCAGTGAGGAGTCAGCTGCGTCCTCTGTCCTCTAGGGAAATGCATTTAACACTTAACCCCAGGCCTGCCCTTTGCAGCCTGAGTTTGCACTTTGGTAAACCACTCAGAGGGCAGAGTTCCTTGAGCTGGGATGTGTTCATCCAGAGGGATGTCAGCCATCCTCAGATTGGTGAAAGTCCTGGAGATGTCAAGCTCCCAGAGCGTCTGGCAGTTTCATTGTGTCAAATTATAAGATGGTCACAACGTGTGGAAACTAGGCGAGTATGCGTTGAAAAGGGGGTTTTGATGTCATATCTTAAACCATGATCTGTTCGGTGTTGTGCCTCGCTAGTTGAGTGTGCAGAGCGCAGTGCGTTAATGTTGCGTTTCCACTCATTTCCCCGCATGAGCATCTGTGATGGCGCTTGGTTTTCATTCCATGCACCTGCGGTTTTCGAGTGCTCCTAGACACGGCTGTCAAGTAGGTTGAGATCCCGCAAGCGTGAAGAGCATTTTGTGTAGCCACTTTCTTTGGAAATCCCCGTCTAACTTTACTTATGAGCTTGATGTAACGAGTGGGGTACCGTCTATTTGGAATCCTTCTCCCCATGAAGGCATTCTTTGATCACCTGACATAGTCAAAAAACGGAAAGTAGTTGCCAATTTCCAGACTTTATGACCACCCTGAACTCTTAAGGCTTTAACACAATAGCCTATTATGTCCTTAAAATGAACACTTCTATGATTTTGATGCCAGATTCATAAATGGTGTATGTTCATGGATTCTTTTTATTGCATTAATATCGTTATTTTGTTTAAAAGGTCCAACGTCAGCCATATGAAACCCCAGATCAGCAGCTGCACTTAGAGATCTCCTGAACTAAACGGCATGTTTGAGATGAGTGTCTTGTTAGAGGAGGTCATTTGCTGTTACCACCATTTTCCTCCAGGTAGTTCTAGAGCTGAAGGTGGTATGTGTATCATGTGTCTGCCTACTCAGTCATGTCCAACTCTTTGCAACCGCATCGGCTGTAACCTGCCAGGCTCCTCTGTCCATGGGATTCTCCAGGCAAGAATACGGGAGGGGGTTGCCATTGCCTCCTCCAGGGGATCTTCCTGACCCAGGGATCAAAGCCGGGTCTTTTGTGTCTCCTGCATTGGCAGATGGATTCTTTACCACGGTGCCACTGGGGAAGATTTGTGTCATGCACGTGATATATTTCAGATGTTCTCATTCATGGAGAAGTCGGAAAAGCAAACAGGTTTTTCTATTCTGTGTGAGGACAAACACCACTTAGAGCACAGGCCTGAATGCTTTCGACATGCAAGGTGTAACTCATAGGGCGCTTACTGTGTTGCTGTGTTCCTTCATTTAGGATAGTCCATGTGCTTACTCCAGCGGTACTGGTGCTGGTCAGATACTATTTGGAGCGGTTCTTTTGGGTTTTCCCCTCATCAGATGCAGACTGAAGGAAGTAATTGTTCAAACTGGGGAATGGATGATCACAAAGCAATGAGATAGTTTTCCTAGTGGACAGACAAATGGAAAAATGACTTCACAAATATATGTATACATATATTTTTATTAAATACAGTTGATTTATAATATGTTAATTTCTGCTGTACAGCAATTTAGTTATATATATACATTCTTTTTTGTATTCCTTTTCATCATGACTTATCACAGGATATTGAATATAGTTCCCTGTGCTATACAGCCTTGTTGTTTATCCATATATATATAATAATTTGCATCTGTGAATCCTAAACTCTCACTCCATCCCTCCCCCACCCTCCCTTCCCCTTGGCAACCGCAAGTCTGTCTGTCTGTCCTCACAAATATTTTTAGTCACAGCATCATTTATATAAAATGATGCAAGATCTAAATTTTTATATGTGTGAGGATGTTCATAGTTTATTTTAAAAATGATGTCTAGTGGAATACACCTTAGTGTTAATAGATACTACCTAATGTCAACTATCCACGCAAAAGGGGACAGCATAATGTATTAGAATGTACGGTTTCTGGCTTTCTGGGCCTTCTGTCAACACAGGACTGAAGATAGTGCTTTGGGCTTTTCACAGAAAGACCAGAGGAGAATACAGGATTGTATTTGCTGTGTTGTATTATAGGGCAGTGCTTTTTCTTGTTTGTGGGTTTGGTGAGTTATGGGTTCAATGAAACCTCGGCCTATACCAAGCAGGGTTCATCCCCAACACTTAAAGATAAGCAGACTCCCTATTGGGATATATATATTCTCAATGTATACTTCCTATATATATTATAGGAATTTCAATTCCAGTGCTGCGTATTCCTAGGAAAACATATGAGACTGGTCTTTAGAAACAGCTTTTTGGTAGTTTGAATTAAGCTGTTACATTTGTTTTAGGTCTGGGCTGATGTTCTGCCATTTCTCCTCCCCTTGAATTGACATCTATTTCAGTAATTCTTGTACAAAGTAAATTAACTCAGATCAGGGCTGTTGTGGTGTCTTCTTCTCTACCAGGCTGAGGGTCTGTGAAATACCATATCGTGTGTTGTTCTTGAGGGATTTCTCAATGAGTTCTTCTTCAAGGTTCCCTTCTCAGATTTCTGACATGAGAGATTGCTAAAGTCTTCTTGATTTGCACATTGGCGGACTGAATTAAAACTAAATAGACTTCTATTTGATACTTGCTTCTTCCACACTGGCCACTTCCTTTGGCAACCTGTGAAGTTATTTTTTGAGATGTTGCTTAGTCGCTAAGTCATGTCCAGCTCTTTTGCAACCCCTTGGATGTAGCCCACCAGGCTCCTCTGCCCATGGGATTTCCCAGGCAGGAATACTGAAGCGGGCTGCCATTTTTTCTCCAGGGAATCTTCTTGACTCAGGGATAGAAGCTGAGTCTCCTACATTGGCAGGAGGGTTCTTTACCACTGAACTACCAGGGAAGTCCTTTAAGACATTACTACAGAACTAAACTGGAGTATTAGCTCCCTAATACAATTCTGTAGAGGTGATGTGGAAACGGGAAGGGCGAAGCCGCTATACTAATTTAGATGTGAGTAGAACATTACAACCAGTCTTTCTACAGTCGAAACTAAATTTAAGTGGAACTTATGCTTAGATAATGATTTGCAAATAACTTTCATGCTCTTGTAACAAACTAGGATGTATTTGCTGGACATGCTGCCACCATGATCTGTCAAAAGTTTTCTTCCAGTTATTTGACAGTTTAAAAGACCAGCCATAGCAAAGAGGGGCCTTGTGACTAAGATGATTTTGCTCATCACTGATGATCCAGTCGAAGTTTAAGTGCCTCCTGTGGGTCAGTAATCAATGTATCTGTGCCAGGAGCTGTGGTTTTCTACCCTCTGCAAAATCATGAGAAATGTTGTAAAAGATCAGTGTTTCACTCTTTGCTTCTCTTAAAGAAGTGTGACATAAGCCCACCATGGGTGTGTTTGTGTGTGTGTTGCAGGGGAAGGTTCTGGCTGGTACTTTTAATGGCTGATGTTCTTGTCTGCATAATGAGATTTCTGAATCACCTGGTGACTGGTGTGTTCCAGTGGTCAGCACTAAGCTGCTTATTGCTTACCCAGTACTAGAAAGTTAAGTTCTGAACTATTCATCTCAGGTGTGTAAAACAGGATTGAATACACCTGTGTTTAAGGACTTCCCTGGTGGCTCAGATGGTAAAACGTCTGTCTACAATGCAGGAGACCCAGGTTCGATCCCTGGGTCGGGAAGATCCCCTGGAGAAGGAAATGGCAATCCACTCCAGTACTGTTGCCTGGAAAATGCCATGGACAGAGGAGCCTGGTAGGCTACATTACAGTCCATGGAGTCAGACACGATTGAGCGACTTCACTTTCACTTTCACTTTGGGCAGCTTGGTTCTAACAGTCTATCTGTGTTTTTTGAAGGAGGAGGAGGGGTGTATGCAGTGTTGCCCTGAGATGCAGTCTGCAATAGACAAAAAAATCAAGTTCCTCCTACGTGCACTAATGTTGTGGTTAAGCTTTTCAAAAGGTGCTTTCAGGTCACCCGCTGAAGTGTTGTTTTAGTATGCTTTTAACTTTAATCACATATGTCCTCAGCCCCAGTGACTTGTTTGGGAGCATTTAAGCTCGTAATTCCCAGTGTGTTGGAGAACTTAGCGTTGTTTCAGGCGTTAGCGAACCCCTTTTTTCTTGAGGGAGCCATCAGTTTGCCTTTGCTCCTCACTTTCCCACGGTATAAGCGTTTCAACAGTTTATTTTCTTTACAAGGCTAGTGTACAAGTGGATTTAGTGCCTCCCAAGTCTACACGGCAACCAAAGGAGAAACAAAGGCGATTCCACTTCTGACCTGAGCCGGGTGAGCCCTGCAGGGAAGGCGCGTCAGCACATGGTGTGGAGTTGAAGTTGGTGAAGTTACCGAGCGCTGTGTGTTTCCTGGGCCATTGTTACCATTTCCTTGCTCTTACCTCTGAGAGGACCAGTGGTTTTCCCTAAGCTGAAACCTATGACACTGTCTCAGAACCGCACAGCTACCCGGTGACGGGGTGGGGCTGGGGGGGTTGGAGGCTGATGCTGCCAGACCCGATAGTCTTTCTCGCCAGCTGTTGCCAGTTTGCTTTCTCTGACTCATCCAAGGAGGTGTCCTTCCTTCTTTCTGTCTGTTTCAGGTGTTTGTCCTGATTTTATCAAACTGCAGAAACCTGTGGCCATTTGGATAGTGTGCTCTTTTAAAAGTAGGTGGGCAGGATTCTCTCAAGTTTATTTTACTCTCTTACCCGCCCTCCCTCCCCGCCCCAAGGAACAGCATCAAAGAATACATGGGCTTTATAGAGTATATCCTGGCTTCACCAACCATTTTATGTATATGTAGAGACATTCCATCTCATCTGAGGCACGGAAAAGAAAGAAAGGCTTTTCCGTAACATGATGGTATGCTCCAATGATTCCAACTAGGATAATTTGTAAAACACACTTTATTACCTGTTCTGTGTTAGTCGCTCAGTCGTGTCCGACTCTTTGCCACCCCATGGACTGTAGCCCGCCAGGCTACTGGCCATGCGTTGAAGTCTAGGGTTGATGAGAAATCAGACAGAAGTTTGTAGTGGGTTGACTGACCAGTGAGCTGGTGCTTCTTCATTTTACCATTCTATTCTGGTTTTTTCCCTTAAAAGGCAGAACAGTGTCAGTGGCACAAGGTTTGGTATTGAGTAGATGTGAGTTTAAATCCTGACTTGGCCCTTAACTGCCTGAATAGCCTTGGGGTTTTCTCCTATACCTTGAGGGATGATGTTTTGCGTTCCTGTGACAGTGGCCAATGTTCCTGGCGGTTCAGTTCAGTTCAGTCACTCAGTCGTGTCCGACTCTTTGCAACCCCATGGACTGCAGCATGGCAGGCCTCCCTGTCCATCACCAGCTCCCGGAGCTTGCTCAAACTCATGTCCATTGAGTCGGTGATGCCATCCAACCATCATCCCCTGACATCCCTTTCAATCTTTCCCAGCATCAAGGTCTTTTCCAGTGAGTCAGCTTTTTGCATCAGGTGACCAAAGTACTGGAGTTTCAGCTTCAGCATCAGTCCTTCCAGTGAACACCCAGGACTGATCTCCTTTAGGATGGACTGGTTGGAGCTCCTTGCTGTCCAAGGGACTCTCAAGAGTGTGCAGTCCTGGCACATAGTGGTGATTTCAATAATTGAGTGCCGACACATACAACACATTGGGGATGAAGGAAAATGGTTACAGCTTTATGCTCTATAAGAGAGTCTGGAAGTTGAAGAGTAATGCCTATACTTTTATTGGTGTATTTCCGAATTCCGTGGACATGAGGACGCAAGTGACGGATTTGGATGGGGAAATGGGATGCCTCGTGAAGGGTGTGACCACAACCTTGAGGGAGGTCAGGAGGAAAATGGAAAGGCATTCCAGTGGCCTGTTGTGTGGCTGTTTGGTGGGGTTGATGTTTAGGTGGTGTGGATAGGTCCTGTGGAGGGAGGGGTAGCCAGAGGGGAATTTATCATGGAAGCCTTTATTTGTAGACAGCAAAAGACAGTGCTGTCTTGAGGAGAGCAGCTTAATCTAGTCTCTCCCTGAAGAATCCTTTTGTTCTTTGAGAGTTTCCATTGGATTTTATGGGCAGGTGACCTGGTGAAGTGGGGGATGGTGTGAAGGTGGGTGTGGTTGGAACGCACAGGGCCTGGAGAAGCAAGAGTGTGGGCGAAGTTTGGGGACGTGTGTGTTCAAGTGTGTGTTGGGGGGGTGCCCTCTCTCTCGTTGCTCAGAGGCCCCTTCATTGCGCTTCTGTTTTTACTGCTCAGGTTTGTCATATAGTTTCACTCAGGATGGACGCAAATCCTGATGATGGCTCTGGAACTGGTGGCGTCCAGTGAACCCAAAGAGAGGTAGATCGGAGCCTCGCCGGTGCCCAAGAGATACAGCCAGGTAGACAGCTGACGCTAAACCATTTCAGAAGGCAGATTCTCTGAATTCTCTGAAAACAGGGTTGTTTTTTTTTTTAAAGAGATTGTAGTTATAGCCAGGCAAAGACCTTGGCAACCAGACTATCTAGAGGGTAGGGCTTCCACCTCTCCCCAGTTCATACAACTCATCCTCCCATGACTTAATGATAATTTTTATCAAATTTCACTGGAGATTTAGGGCACCCACAAGGTGAACATCTCAGTTTGAAAGTGACAAATACCGTGTCTCCAAGCTCATTAGCAGGCCCCCCATTTGAGGCCGCCCTCCCTGGACTCTCGCTTCAGTTCACGGTCATGGGTTGTGCGTGGCCCTCCCCTCCAAGGCGCCCACGGTCACGGGTTGTGCGTGGCCCTTCCCTCCAAGGCGCCCACGGTCACGGGTTGTGCGTGGCCCTCCCTCCAAGGCGCCCACGGTCACGGGTTGTGCGTGGCCCTCCCTCCAAGGCGCCCACGGTCACGGGTTGTGCGTGGCCCTCCTCCAAGGCGCCCACGGTCACGGGTTGTGCGTGGCCCTCCCTCCAAGGCGCCCACGGTCACGGGTTGTGCGTGGCCCTCCCTCCAAGGCGCCCACGGTCACGGGTTGTGCGTGGCCCTCCCTCCAAGGCGCCCACGGTCACGGGTTGTGCGTGGCCCTCCCTCCAAGGCGCCCACGGTCACGGGTTGTGCGTGGCCCTCCCTCCAAGGCGCCCACGGTCACGGGTTGTGCGTGGCCCTCCCTCCAAGGCGCCCACGGTCACGGGTTGTGCGTGGCCCTCCCTCCAAGGCGCCCACGGTCACGGGTTGTGCGTGGCCCTCCCTCCAAGGCGCCCACGGTCACGGGTTGTGCGTGGCCCTCCCTCCAAGGCGCCCACGGTCACGGGTTGTGCGTGGCCCTCCCTCCAAGGCGCCCACGGTCACGGGTTGTGCGTGGCCCTCCCTCCAAGGCGCCCACGGTCACGGGTTGTGCGTGGCCCTCCCCTCCAAGGCGCCCACGGTCACGGGTTGTGCGTGGCCCTCCCTCCAAGGCGCCCACGGTCACGGGTTGTGCGTGGCTCTCCCTCCAAGGCGCCCACGGTCACGGGTTGTGCGTGGCCCTCCCTCCAAGGCGCCCACGGTCACGGGTTGTGCGTGGCCCTCCCTCCAAGGCGCCCAGAGGCACCGACAGCTCTCTCTGCGGTCAGTGCGGTGGTCTTCCTGGCGTGGCCGCAGAGCATCCCGTGAGAACCCGTGGGAAAGGTGAAGTCCCTTCCCCACCCAGACCTTCTAAGTTGTTTTCCACAAGCCCTCCAGGCACTTCTGATGTAACTTCGGATGCAAAGCATTCCTAATACACAGATTAGCCTTTCCACAGGCCTGGCAGGTTTTGTCAAGGAAGTAAAAACACATGAGCACATTACTGAGCACTTTATTTACAGTATTCCTTGTGTGTTTGATTTTGAGCACACACAAGCCCCGCATACAAACCCTGGCATTGATTTCCGTCCAGTTTGTGTTTACTGTATAGGCTCTGTTTCATCAGGCTTTAAGGCTGCTTTTCTCTCTTCTGGGAAACAAATGTGATTTAGATGATAAAGTCCCAAATCTCCGCTGACTAGGGATTAAGTGACGTCAACTCCCCAGAGATTCCTAGGGGTAGGTGGTGCTCTCTGGAGCCGTGGGGAAGGCTGAGTGAGCTGATAACCTGGTCGTGTAATAAGGAAGTTCTCAGCCCTGGCCATTCTAGACTGCAGTCCTTGTAGGGGGGGGTGGGGCTGGACAGTAAGGGTTGGAAGATGTCTTCTTCTGTTTTTTTTTGTTCCCCTCCAGGACGACTTAAAAGTGCTTTTCATTCATTCCCAACTTTGAGATCAGTTGAGTATGTTAGCAGAGATACTGTTTGATAGGAATTAGTGCATTCAGACTGTGCCCCCATTACAGGAAACTATTGGTCTGGTTTTTTTTTTTTTTGCTCTTGATTAAAGATAGGACAGTCTTCTGATTTTTTGCTTAGGATCCCCAAAGAAGATGACTTTTAATTGTTCGCCTTTTCCTGTTCCTCCTGAATCTCTAAAGAAAGAAAGACATTTTTATGTCTTTCTAAGGTATTAAGGTATATTTGTTGTTGCTCAGTCACTGAGTCGTATCTGACTCTCTGTGACCTCATGGACTGCAGCATGTCAAGCTCCGGTGCCCTCTGCTATCTCCCCGAGTTTGCTCAGTTTCATGCCCATTGAGTCGGTGGTGCTGTCCCACCATCTCATCCTCTGCTGCCCTCTGCTCCTTTTGCCTTCAACCTTTTTAAGGTAGAATAGTTCCTAATAATTTTGCTTCACTTCTCTTATTTTATTGCCTGATTGTGAACTCAGTCTTCCATAATGTTAAGGCAATTCCTTAGCCATCTTCTTATAAATGGACTTGATTTGCGTGTTATTGAAGCAGCAGATCTTTGAAACACTTAAGTAATGCTTAGGTTTAGTACCTAACTGGTAACCTGGAATCCTGGTACCTAGGAAGACACTCAGACTATATTTGCTGTTATTACAGGTTTTGCTTAAAGTTTCGCATTGCATTGCGGGTCTGAATGAGTAACTTGTTTCTATTATCTTTACTTAAATTAAAGGTAATCTCAAGAATTTGACTGCCAGGCAAGTATTTAATGTTGAGTTTAGACTTGCCTTCACCCTCTGTGGAACCTAGGCAAGTTACTTTAATTTCTCTGCGCCTCCGTTTCCTCTCCTGTAAAGTGCTGATGGGAAAGTGTGTGCTCAGAGGGTTAAATGATTTAATGCTCTTTCAGAATGTGTCTCCATGGCATCAGCACTTGAATGTCAGGGGAGGGGTATCGCCCTCATCTCTGCAGCCTCTTGCCTGTCTTCCCACCTCATTGCCCTCATCTCAAGTTAACAGAAAATGGATTTAAAATCTTGGCTCCGTGCACATTTTTAAAAATTTACATATAATTAATCCAGACATCCTGTGCTTTATTGAATGTATAAACTCATGGGAAATAGTTATCTCTGTGGAGGTGGAGTTGGTCTGTCAATTTGGAGATCAGATTCTTCTTCTTGTATACTAAAAACAAACAAAAGCAAACCTAACATGCTCTATTGTTGAATGTTAACAGATAAAGTTGGATGATGGGTTGGATTTTTGCACTGCATTTTTTTGTCATCTTAAAAGTGGTTGTGGAATTGTCACTAGCATACCCGAGTGTGGGATTGTCGCTCTGCAGTTACTCGGCATCCTGTTATCCCCTTCAGGGTTAAGTTGATCATTGCTGCGGGTTGGAGAGCCCAAGCGTTCATGACAGTATTGAGATGGGAAGGAACTGCTTGAAATAATCTGTATGCCTAGTTCACATTGTGGAATCTGACTTCAGTGAGGGGGTCCTCCAACCTTCTGGTCAACCTAGTGCTGTGGGGATTTAGAAGAGGGGTTGAGGAAAAGGGGGAGGAAGTATGCTGCTTCATTAGACATCCCTTAGGCCCTACTGCCTCTAGAAGGATAATGAAGCTTTAGATTCATGGGCCTAAAGTTGAAGCAACGCTCAACCTATGGGCGTAACTGGAATGTTGGAGGCCTTCATGTAGAAAATCTTGGCTACTGCTTGTGTGACCCCAGGTTACTCATTCATCCTGCCTTCCTTTCTTCTACCAGTTGGTTTTTTTTTTTTTCCCCCATACCAGTGTTTCCTTCTGTATTAGAATTAGCCAGACTTGACTGCTTCCTCCCTGGGTCCTTGGGCTTCACAAGGTTGGGGTAAGAAGTCAGTCACATCATCAGCTTCATGGAATATGAGTTCTCCTTTCACCCACTCCCTAAACTCTGCTCCCCTCCCCATATCAACTCCAAAGCCTTGCTCATACTGAACTCCTAGAAAGTTTTTCCGAGAAATGATCATTACACAGCCGATACCAGTAGGCTCTTAGTTTTGTTCTGTATCTACTAATGAGTTTTATTTTCCAAAGGAAAAAATATTCATTTAAAGAGAATGTATAAAGAGGCAGTCACCTGTCCACAAGAACCAGGGACACAAGAACCCTTTCCTTGCTTTGGCATTGCTTCTGGGGACAGTTTCAGAGTTTGCCCGCTTCGTTCTGCAATGTCAGTTTGAATCGGCCTACAGTTTGGAGGATTGTGCTTACGTGTTATCCTTCAAAGTAGGCTCTGATTGTAACTCTTCACATTTGACTAGTGAACTCTGAGAAAGAAATGGAGCTTATAGTGTGCTTCTATGTCGTAGTTTTGAAATCTCTGCAAATGTGTACCTTTGATCTGTTGAGTAGGACAAACAGATACAGCAACCAAACAGGAAGACAGACTTCACCTATGTACTCGTGAATACCTCTGGAAGGTTATGCAAACATTTTTTTTAGAGGTTGCCTTTGGGAAGAGAAACTGAGGGCAAAGGTGAGAATGAGAATGGCAACCCACTCCAGTATTCTTGCCTGGAGAATTCCATATGGACAGAGGAGCCTGGTGCACTACAGTCCATGGGGTCGCAGAGTCGGACACAACCGAGCAAGCAACACTACACTGTGAAGGAAGAGTGGAAGGCAGGGCCGCTGGGATCATTTGGGACTGGAGAAATCTCCCAGGGCCACTAGCATCAACAGTGGGCCGCCCTCTTAGGTTAATTGCACATCTTTTGATTGTTATATAAGATGTATCACATCTCAGTTTAGAGCTTGTCTAATTCCTAGTTGTCAACCTCACTGCCCATTATAATCTCCAGGGGCGCTTCACAAAGAAAACACTCTTTCCCTGAATCCTGTGCCCTAGATATTCTGTTTGTTTTGGGGTAGAGCAGTGGCATAGATATTTTTATTTAAAAAATCTTTGAACCCGCAATACCACAAAGAGCAATGTTTAGAAAGTCCGTCTCTTTCCCGTGCCGCACTATTGCATCTGACAGCTTAGCCCTATATTTAGCCCTCACCCTGTCACAGGCCAACAACAAGAAGGTTCTCTTCCACAGCCCCCTCCTCAGTACCGCCACTACCATGCCTTCAAGTCCACCGTCACTTTTAAATTCTACATGAAGATTTTCCTCAACTGAACTTAATGGCCTTTTTGGCGGGAGGGGAGCGGAGTCCAGGGTCTGGTCACGCCTCTCATGTTTGTTTCCTCTGGCTGTGATCCCCACACCCCATCTATCCCCCCAGCCTTGCCCATGCTGGCACTGTGCTTCTGCTCCCTATCAGTTCAGAATCCCCTAAGAAGCACAGGCGCCTTTCCTGGCGTGAATGCCTCCTGAGTACCAGTGTTGCCCCCCAGTGCATCAGAGGCCCACTGTGTCCACCCTCTTACTCCTGGTGATGAACAGATATTTTAAAACATCTCCACAGGAGGTTTCAGGGTGCAACCAAGATTTGCAATTCATTTAATTAATGAATACCTCTTTCTGTGTCTATGCGTTTGCCGTAAAATACACTAGTTAAAGTTTACTGTTTTTAAGTGTAAGGTCAGGGGTATTAAGTGTGTTCACATTTTCGAGTAACCGTCACCAGAACTTTTTCATCTTCTCAAGCCGACACTCTGTCCCCATTAAACAGTAACTCCCTCCTCCCGCCGCCTCCCGCTGCCTGGAGCTCACCTCTCTCTCTGGTTTTGACTACCCTGGATACCCATATAAGTGGAATCATACAGTCTATTTCCTTTTGCAGCTGGCTTGTTTCACTTCGCTCAGTGTCCTCAAGATTCCTCCAAGTTGTCCCATGTATTAGAATTTCCTTCCTTTTTAAGGCTGAACAATATTCCATGTATACCATACTTTATCTGTTCGTCTGTTGTGGGCAACTGCGTGGTCTCCGCCTTTTGGCTGTTGTGAGTGATGCTGCCATGAACACAGGCGTACGAGCGTCTGTTTGAGTCCCGGCTTTCATGTCTTTTGCGTGGGTACCCAGGAGTGGGATTGCTGGGACAGGTGGTGCTTCTGTGTTTAAATTTTGGGGGAACTGCCCCCCGTCTCTCACTTTTCAGCTAAGTGAATTGAGGAAGCCTCAGCAGGTCACGTTATCTTCGAGTTCAAGGGAGAGCTCAGTGAGAATGCAGGCCTCTGGGCTCCTGTTCAGATCACCACCACAAGGGCACGACTGGGTCCTTGTCTTCTGCATAGGGGATGAAGACCAGTGTCTGGCTGGGGCAAGATTTATTTCTCTGCAACCTCAACTGGAATGCAGGACAAGGGTTCGCGGGTAGTGTTTCATTTACATTATGTCTAACTTTTAAGAGAGTGTAGTTTTTGATTGATAATTTAAGTAGTATTAGTCCATAGACAAGAGGCTGTCTTTGAGCTCTGTAAGCAGTGGATAACTGGTTGCCTCTCTGGGATGTGTAGGATTTAAAAATAGAATATTGTTTTATTTTGTTAACCTGGCTCCTCCAAATACCGTTAACCCTTAAACAACACAGGTTGAACTGTCTGGCCCACTTGTACCTGGATGTTTTCAAATAGTATATATTGCAGCAGTACACTGTCCTTGGATAGTTGAATCCATGGATACAGAAGGGCCGACTGTGAGTTACATATGATTTTTCAGGTGCAGAGGGTTGATGCCCTGATACCCATGCTATTCAAGGATCAACTGTATTAGCTGTGTGACCTGGGGCAAAGTCATAACTTCCCTGATTCATGCTGTTCAACTGTAAATGGGGATGATAATAATAGTCAGACTTGAATGAATTAATTACATGAAAATTCTGTGTCTGGTACCTAGAAGGGGCTCATTCAGTGCAAGCAATTAATGTAACATTTCTTATCAATTTCAATGATGCTATTTAGATAATTGCAGTCATTGTTGCAAGTATTATCTGGAATGCTGACATTTTTAAAATGAGTTATGACTATTGTACTAGACGTGGTGTCTCCATTTGGCTGTCTTGTGGCTAGCAGACAGCGGCTTCTAACTTGGCGATTTTTACCCAGAGTGGGAGGCGGCAGGAACCTGGAAGTATGAGGGCTCTAGAACAAGTATGGGCTGAAAGTAAGGGGAAATGAAGTGAAGTGAAGTCGCTCAGTCGTGTCCGACTCTTTGCGACCCCGTGGACTGTAGTCTACCAGGCTCCTCTGTCCATGGGATTCTCCAGGCAAGCGTACTGGAGCGAGTTGCCATTTCCTTCTCCAGGGGATCTTCCTGATCCAGGGATCGAATACGGGTCTCCTGCCTTGCAGGCAGATGCTTTAACCTCTGAGCCACCAGGGAAGCCCGAAAGTAAAGGGAAGCCGTTCCCTAAGGGCTGGTGTCAGTCATTTTTATACACTGCTAGGGCCATGGAGTCCAGAGTAAGGATCGGGTTTAGGTGGAGCCAGGACTAGACAACTTGTTGTTTTGGGAGACTGATGCTCTCTGCTCTCTGGTTGGAGATGAGCTGAGCATTACAAGTAGTCTACCTCTGTGTAACCAGGTTGCTGTATTTCAGTGATTAGTTTGAAATGTGTGCTGAGTATCGTTTATGTTAAATAATCCTAGGATTATTTAACAAGAGAAAATGTTGGCTCTGTAGATTACCATGGAAAGATTGAAATGGACAGTCTTATTTCAGTGGAAGATCCTAATTTTAACCCTGGTCTCTGGTTGCCGTGCACAGTCCTGAGAGAGAGATCTCCCGTGGTTTTTCATGCCTGCGATAAGGGGACAGGACCACAGGAGGTGGCTGTTGTGTACAGATTAAGTGATCAATTTCTACCTTTTTTGGTCAGCTTAACCTCTAATGATGCTGAGACTAACAAATACATGGGGTGCTTGTAGGTGTCAGGCACGACTCTTGAGCACTTTCTGTGAATCACCCAATTTAATCCTCGTGACAACTCTCTGAAGTTGCTAATGTTATCCCCATATTACAGGTGAGAAAACTGAGGTTCAGAGAGGTTAAGTAACTTGCCCAAGCACCCACAGATAGTAAGTGGCAGAGTCAGGGTTTGAACCTAGGCAGTGTGCCTCCTGTACCTGTGGGTACAAGTTAAAAGGTCAGTCTTGCACACTTGGTACTATATCCTCTGGGTAAAGCATTTTCACCATTGTACTAGTTTCCGTTTGTGACGAATTAAACCGTGTGGCATAGTGCAACAGACATTTATTGTCATAATTCTCTAGGCTAGAAGTCTAAAATCAAGGTAGTGGCTGGGCTACACTCTCTCGGAAGGCTCGGCTGGAGGGTCCTTCCTTGCCTCTTCCCAGCTGCTGCTTGCTGCCAACAGTCCGTACGGTTCCTCGGCTTTTAGGTGTATCAGTCCAGTCTCTGCTTCCATTGTCATATGGTGTTATCCCGGGGTGTCTTTTCTTTTCAGTCATTGGATTAGGAGCCACCCAAATCTATTGTGCTGCTGCTGCTGCTGCTAAGTCGCTTCAGTCGTGTCCAACTCTGTGCAACCCCATAGACGGCAGCCCACCCTCATTTGAATTTATTGCATCTGCAAAGATCTCATTTCCAAAGAAGTTCACATTGTGAGATTCTGGGCAGAAATGAATTTTGGGGGGATACTGTTCAACTGCTCAACCCGATATAGCCATTACATTTGGGCAAAGGAAGAATTTCACACATATGAATTTTTTAACACAGGTACTTAGGCTAGTTGTGAACAGTGATGGGTAGGAAATTCCCTGGGGTTCAAGTGGTTAGGATTTGGAGCTTTCACTACCGTGGTCCTGAATTCAATCCTTGGTCAGGGAACTAAGATCCTACAAGCCATAGTCATGTCCCCCCACAAAACAAAACAAACAAAAAACAGTGACATGTTCGGCCAAGAGAGGCAGTGGGTTAGTGGGACTGATCGGTGCCTCTTATTAAGTCCATGCTTGATCATCACCAAAACAGATGTCATCGTGAAAATAGATGAAAGAAGGAAAAGTGCAGAAGAAGCAGAGATCCAGGAAAGGATCTGAAGCATCAGAAGGCAGTGGTGCTGGGATGGGCCCTCCCTAGTGAGAGACAGACAGCAGTTTACCACTGCATGGTTTAGGAACAAGCACCTCATAATGACAATTTAAACCCTCTCTCAGTGACTTAAAATCTATTCAGTCTGAATAAGAGAACTGGGAAGCGTGTGGCTCTTCTTAGAGATGTTTCTGTTGCGTTTACTTTGCCATGCCTGCAGGTTTAGCCAACAGGTAAGCAGAAAATAGGCTCATTTAGAAATCCTTTGATCAGGCCAGATGGCTGAAACGTACATCACTTCCAACATAATTTCTGTGGCAATGAGCCTTTCTGACATAAATCCATAATAAGTTTACGGATATCCACTTCCTTTCTGCTTTGACCGATAAAAGGTCAGAAGTACAACTTTGGAGCTTATCTGTAGACTTTGTGAAGGGCGTGTATGTTGCTTTTGGTATATTTATATTCCTCTGCCTTCATCATTCTTGTCTGCTTTTATTTTTCCCGTACCTGACTTCGTTTCTTGGTATTTATACACTCCCCACCCCGACCCCCACCTAACTGTTTGTTAACCAGCTCAAATCCTTTTAGGAAGAAAGCACGATGCAAGGGAAGTGTTCATTTGATAAGTGAGCCCCTTGGGCCGGGCTCTGCCCTCAGAGAGGTGACTTTCTGATGGGGGACATGGCGCGGTGTCTCAGAGCCCTGGCGCTATCGCTCGCCACCAGTTAGCTCTCTGCAGAATGGAGTAGTGAAGCAGCGGTACCCATCTGATGGCATCATGAGGACAGGATGGGACGGCACATGTGAAGCACTTAGCATAGTAGCTGGGGTGTAGGAGAGCTCAGTGGGTGGGAAAGGAGCATTCCAGAAGGGGGGGTAGTGTGAACTGAGCCTCCCCGCACCACCCCCCACCCCCAGAGTAATAAGCCTCATCACATGCGTGCGGGACTGATTAGAGGGAGGAGAGCAGAGAGCGATGGAATGCCCCGACGGTGAGGAGTCAAGGATTCTTAGATGCTGAAGACGTACCAACAGTTGGACCATTTCTGCTTCTTCCTCCTCAGCATTCCTTCTCATCTCTGGTGACTCCAAGCCCGTGCCTGCCTTGCTGTTTCATCCCCTGTATTTGATCCATCTGAAGTTTATACTGACTCGGAGCAAGCTTGTTGACTGATTCCAGCAGAATTCCAGGAGAGGCTTAAAACTCATAACCCTGGCGACCAAGACAATTTTGGGAGATGGATTCTTCATTAGAATTTTACCGCTTCAGTTTCCTTTCTCTTCCCCATTGCCTCTATTTACTACCTTCTGTTACACATAAATTTTTGTAGTCTGAATAGCAGACAGCTGTTAATGTTGTCATTGGAGAACCACAGACAACCTAAAATAAACCGATTTGAGTGATGTGGAGGAATGCTTATAAAATAAAGTGGGTAGGCAGGATACACGATAGGGAAGTTAGAACTTAATGCCTATGGGGGATAACATGGGAAGGAAGCACATCGCATTGTTAACAGTTTTAGCTGGCACTGTTTCCCGCTCTGTGGTCTTCATTTTTTCCTAGAGAGATGCTGTAATCATTAAAAATGCGGGGGGGGACCCGACTGTGTTAGTTTTCACATGACCCCTCTTGACTGCGAGATAAGAAGTTCTTCGCCATCTGGACTTCACCGACTTGGGATGATACCCTCTGGGGTAGGAGCTCTTGGTGTCAGAGAATGAACTGCCAGTGAAGCACCTTGCTGGCCTGGCTTTTCTGCTCCCTTTCCCCGATCCTGTGGGGCTCCAGCCAAGCATTTGGGCCTCGTGGGGTCGGTGCCCGTGTTCCACACGGAAGTGGGGCATCTTCGCGTGTCCGGAGCTGGCGGTGGACCGAGTCTGAATTGGAAATTGTTGTGTAACTCCCTTCGCGGGTCAGATTGGGATCAGGTTTTCCCATGGTCTGTGCCAATAACCTTGCTCTTAAGACCCTTGAGTCACAAGATGAGAGCGTGGATGCCCAGTTCTGGGTTTGCCTTCATCGGCGTCCAGTCATGTCCAGTGGGCAGAATTTTGGTCAGCTGGCGCGTCACCAGCGAGGGCCAAATTAGATATAATTGCGCCTGAGCTTCACGTTCAGGTCTGTGGCTTACTGTGCTCTGCAGAAGCACGCCAGGCCTGGAGCTTTGTTCTCCCTGGGAATAGCATGCCCCAGAAGAAAGGTTACAGTGTAATTCATCACCCAAACCTAGACACCTTTATTGGGCGGGTGGGGGGAGGGAGGGTTCCAGTCATTATGCCAAAGCCTCCCATGTCAGCTGGGCCATTTCTGGGCAAACCAGCATGAATGGTCCCCCAGCCGGTAGGATGGCTCTTGATCTGTTCTGTGAAATGAACTTCTCTTTCCTAGACAGAGTCTTCACAGCAACCCTTGGAGGAGACGGGAAGCCAAAACTGTTGGAGAGGATGCCAGGCCATTCAAGAAAAGGGGAAGCAGGGAGCCTTTTCAGGAACGTTGAGCTAAAAATAGAGCACTGCCATTCAGCAGTGGCTGGGGCACTTCAAACGCTGGGGTCCCTGCCATTGTTTCTTTTCTTTGCATTCCTTGTGAGTCCCAGCTCCTTTTTCCTCTGTGTTATAAAGGAATCAGTCTGTGTGCCGACTCGTCTGGGATGCAGCCCCTTGAATACACGGAGGAGCTGGACCAGAGGCTCACTGAGCCCCTGCTCGCTCTCACAGCCTGCGATTTTATAATAGATGATCTCAGGCTGGGGCCGCATGGCTAATGAGCAGGGGACAAGCAGGGCCCTTCCTGCTAAAAGCCTGGGGCCCAGCTCCCCGCCCCCGGCTCTCACACACTCAATGGCTGGCTCCTCTCAGAGCCCAGGGTGGAAGACCTCGAGCGAGGGGAGTGCAGGCCTTTGACTGGAGAGTGGGTTTCTTGATGAGGCGAGGAGTAAAGGATGGGGTAGCGAGAGGGAAGAGGACGCGTTTCCTGGAAGACAGCTTTTCCACGGACGGTGGTGGGGGATGGCGCAGGGTGGGAGGGGAGGCTTTCTGGACGATGCAAGTGCATTACCTTTCCGGTGCACTTTATTTTTATTATTATGACATCGCCTCCACCTCAGGTCAGCAGGCGTTAGATCCCGGAGGCGGGGGACCCCTGCTGCAGACAATCCCTTAGGTCAGCGTTTCTCACCTCATGCTTCTGGCCTGGACCATTCTTGGACGAGGAGGCTGTTTCTGTGCATTGTAGGATGTTCGATGGCATCTCTGACCCACCAGTGGCCAGGATTGTCCCCCGTCCCTGGTGACAGTGCCACGCATCTCCAGGCGTTGCCAGGTGTCCCCTGTTGAGAATCACTGCCATAGGTAAAACAGCAGGACTGTTTTCTAGATGTTTCTTTTTTGCATTGCTGCATTTTGATCTGGTTGAAATCCCACCTTAAGCTCTTATAATACCATTTACTGGCCCAATTAGCATTTGTGGCAGTGGGTGGTGATTTAAAATGAAATAGCCTCACTTTCATGCTCCGGGATTTGGCTCTGAAATAAAGTGAGCTGAGATCTCTTACCTCCCCTTTCAAGAGTCTGTGAATAATGAGGTCTTTTTGCTGGAAATGAGATGATGCTTTTTCTCCCCAACATTTAAAACAATCCCCACCCCCCCGAATTTCTACCAGCTAGTGTAGCAGGTTTTCACTAGTTTTCTGGTGTAACGTAACTGGCAATTCCGTTTTTCACGAGGGCTCTGGGCCTCAGCCCTTCTCTCACTTTCCAGGGCACGTGCTTCGTCTGAGGATGGAGTAAGGCTGGGATCCAGGCGGGCTGGGCGGGACCTGAGATTCCGGATGTCTGACAAGCTCCCAGGTGACGCCTGAGTGGTCTGTAGCCCACACATGGAGTAGTGAGGCCCTAATGACACCGGCTCTCGACAGTTAGTGCAAAGCCAGCAGATAGATCCAGGAGACGCCAGAACACTCTGAGCGGGGGCAGCCCAAGATTTTGGCAATCTGCTGCCCACAGACCTTTCTGTTGAGGGATGAGATTGGCGGAGCCAGTCTGCAGCTTTGCAGGCTGTCAGGCAGCAGGAGGCCCCATGCTCCCAGCCTCTTACCTGAAGCTGTGAGAAATGATTTAACAGGACAGCCCAGGACAGATGGCCGTGCCCCCTGAATTGGCACTGGAGGGGCAAGCCAGCTCCAGAAAGGCAGCAGGTAGGACCAGGGTAGACTCTACGCTGTTGACTGGTTCCCTGGGTGGGTCTGGACTGAGCAGAGAGAGTCGCACAGGAGAGTAGCCCCTCAGAGGGGCTTGGACACTACTTCCCAGGTGCCCAGCTCTGCAGGGAGGATGGCCAGCCAGGCACATGCTCTCCTGGTGTGGGAGGCTCTCCCAGGGTAGGGGGTGATGTGACAAGCAGTTGGTGCTGCTCTGGTTATCTTGAAACCATTGTTTCTGCAGGTCTGGGAGTGGGAGGTGGTATTGAGTTCTGTAGGAAGTGAGTAAAGCATTTCAAAGTGGTGATGGATGCAAAGGACTGTTTGTACCCACTGCTCTGTGTCAGGAGTGGAATTTTGCTATCAGTCAGCAGGTATACAGCATTGTCTTTACATTGCTTATTAAACCAACTTATTCAGAGAATTATAGAAGTAATTATCCTAGCAAAAAAACCAGAAACAAAAAGGCAAAACAAACTTTAATCTCATTGCCCAAGTATAACCATTGTGAGGGCATTTAGGCATTTGTGTTTCTAGTTTTTATTCCCTTCTGTATCTGTTTTTATTTTTTAAATAAAAAATATGTTATTTGATGTGATGTTAAAACCGGTTAGTATTTCTGATGAAGATTGTTAAATTTGTGCTATTCATAATTTTTCAAAACTAGAATGACAGTCTGTGAAAGGCTTTGTGGGAAAACTGAACTGAGTTCTTTTGCTCCGGAGTCCAGAGATCCTGAGTAAATCTTAAACCCCGAGTTTATTGGGGATTTGCATCTGAATATCTTTGCTCCAGCTGAATGAATGCTCTTTCTCCCTGTCTCTCTCACACACATACACAGCCCATTTTGATTGTATAGGGTTTTAACACATTTTTTAGTTCTTTCCAGCATCTCTCCAGGAATAGAGAGTAACTTTCTCTAGATTATATATGGGTACAGGAGAGTTACAGTGATTTAAAGAATAATTAGGGGTCTTAGTTCAGATCTCAGTGTCTTTTAGGCTTGTCTTTACAGCAAGCAGTAATAGAATAACAGGATTTGAGTTGCAAGGATGGTCACCCTGCCTGAGTTAGGCAGGCAGACCTATATTACACTTACTTATTTATATATTTCTCAATAATAAATCACCCCAGAACTTTATAGAATAAAGCTACCACCATCTTATCATGGTTATAGACTCTCCGAGTTGGGAATTGGGGCAGGGAACTGTAGAGATGTCTTGTCCCGGCTCCAATTGCTAAGCCAATCAATATGCCTCAGTGAAAGCCTCAGCCTTTTGGGGGCCACAGCTGTCTGGAAGCTTCTTCCTTCACATCTATGGTACCTGGGTTGGGATGACTCCAGGATGGACTCAACACCCACGTGTAGACTCTCCTTGTGGCTTGAGCTGCTCTTAGCATGGTGGCTAGCTTCCACAAGAGAGGATTCCATGAGACAGAGAGGAAACTGCATAGACTTGTACCACCCAGCTTTAGAAGTTGGACAGCATCACTTCTGCCCGCTTCTATTGGTCAGAGCCACTGTGAGCCTGCCCAGATTCAAGAGAATTCAAGAGGTGAGGATTCAGACCCCCTCTCTTAATAGAATCAGAATGTATGGCCAATTAAAAAAAAAAATAAACTAATTTAGCCCATACTACATCATGGCACTGATTCAGCAGAAAATTAACTTGAGTAGAAGTCAGCAAAACTATAAAACAGTGAGCTCATTGTAAATGGGGTGGAGGGAGACGAGCTGTGTATATTTGAACAACTAATGAAAATAAGTGAAGTCAGTAGAAAAATTGAAATTAACCTAAGTACCTAGCAACTGGAGAGTGGCTTAAATAAACTAAAAACCTATTTATACTAGGAATATTGTGCAGCTTTTAAAATAAAGTAGCTCTGTATGGACTAACATGGGAGTATGTCCATCTATTAAGTGAAAATTATTTACAGAAAGTCATGTATTCAGTGACCTATTAATATTTTAATGTAACATATATATGTTAAAATATAGGAAGCAGTCTTATAGGAATTGCACCAAACTGTTAATGGAGATTTCTCATGGGGATGAGAATAGGACTTGGTTGATTGTTAGTGTGAAGGAGAACTTACTTGTTACTCTCTCTAGTTCTATGCTATTTAATTTTTTTAATGAGTTAAATATTCCTGTATTGCTCTTAGGAGTTGCTTTGAGATTTTAACTTTTGAACTATGTGAAAGTTAATTTGGTAAACATCTATAAGTCAGGAGAGGGAATTGCTTTCTTCCTGGGCCTGTTATTACCTCTTACCTTCCTTGAATTTTATTATATGAACATCTACAGCAGGTATGGTATTTGCACAAGTGGGCATTAGTCTGCTTAGCATGCATTGTAGTTACTGGAGAGGTTTGAGAAAGGCAGTCTGTTTGTTGTTGATTTGTTTTGTTTCTCTCCTCTTGACTGAGAAGTCTCCTTGGTAACAGTACAATTCCTGAAATGCATGGTAATTCCAAGTGACCTTTGCATAATGGCTTTAGTAGAAATGAAGAGTAGACATATTCATATTGGGTTGAAATATTTAAGCTTCTATTATTTCCCAGATGGAATCAACCATGTTCATATAATCAAATTGGGGAAATTCATTAGCACTGGGAAAGATTTATGGCTTTAATGAGATTTAAACTGATCTAAATCTGAGCTGATATTCTGAGGTGGGTATTTTTGCCGCATCACATACCTCTCAGGCTCATAGAACAAGGATGGAGATCCATGTCTGTATTTTAAAGGGATAAGCCCTCTACTTTTTTCTGTGTTATACAGTAAGTGAGTCCTGCGTCAACAATGATATTATTTCAACTAGTATCATAATGAGAGCGAGTAAGAGTGACTTACGGTGTGTTGGCGACTGAGCTGTGCCCTGGCCTGGCAGTAAATTCGGTGGGTCTTTCCTGCCCTTGTGTAGCAGTTACTGCTGACAGAGACATCCAAGAAGTGGTTAGCAGAGGACTGACTCACAGTAACTTGGTGTTTGCCCACTCTGCTCCATCACGCTCAGTGCCCTGGAGGTGAACCATTATGGCTATTGTGGCAGTCATGTGGGCTCCCTTGCACTCTGGCTTTGGGGAGATAAGTTACAGTGTTTATTTGCCTTGTGCTCTCTCCTTCCCCAGGCTCTGGGTGGAGGCGGTGCTGGGTTCTTTTGCTGAAAGCCTTAGTTCGCATTGGGGATACCTCTCCTGCTGCTGTTGTTGCAGCCCAATTCTTGCTATTGTTGCAGCCCAATTCTTGCTACAACTACTCCCTCCTCTTGACCCTTCAGACCCAGGGAAGTGATGACTCTCTGATGTTGCTAGATTCCAGGTACCCTACAATGCTTGGCAAATAATACTTCTGTTAAAGTCTTCTCAGCTACCTGTTTGAGTACCATGTCTTCCTTCCTGTACCCTGACTCATCAGATGACACCCCATCTTACAAATGAGCAGGTTGGAGGGTAGAGATCTGTAAAGAACTGGGATTAGAATCCCTGCTGTTTTATGTTACAGCCCGATTCTCAGTGCTTTGCTGTTTGCCTGTAGTGACTAGGAGATTCTCATCATTCTCCTTAATTTAAGGAGAAACTCGAGGGAGAAAAAGTCTGTTTGATAAAACTGTGAGGTTGTGAAGTTAACAATCTAGCTCTTACACATTTAAATAAATGGCATCTTTAGTTCACAGTCTTCCATTTCTTCCCTTTGGAACTTCCACCAGGATTATTTTATCACCCAGGAAGGAGAAATAGTTAATGAAAGCAACAAAACATTAAATTTGCCACCTTATTTCCCTGGTTGACTCAAGCTGACTGCTACTTGTTTGTGAAAATCTTTGCGGACCAAGTTTCTGGGTATTTCAAAGAAATACATGATTGAGCTGAAGAACATTCCTCAAGAGGCAACTAAAAATGTGCTCACTAATGACAGCCAAGTTGGAATGAATGTAGAGCTTCTCAGGTGGTTATTTTGAAAGACAGAGTATTGATTCTGTGTGTGATCTCTTGACTTACAAATACCAGAACGTAATCATGTTACCCAAGTCTCATCCCAATGTATCCTGACTCTGTATTAATTTCCTTGACCTGCAGAGGACCTCGAGGCTGACGAATGACCAGGCTTGAGGGCAACCCCCCCACCCCACCCCTTATTGCTTAACTCGGCTGTCTTTGCGGCAACACAGCCTAATAGTTAAGAGCTAAGTCCTCGAGCCAGGCTCATTGGTGCCAATTCAAGCTCCACAAGTGACCCAAGCTCCACAAGTGACCACTCTGTGCTTTAGTTTTCTCATCATAAGTGGGAATGGTAGTGCCTACCTCTCATAGCTCTTGTGAGGATTAAATTCGGTGAAGGGCTTAGAAGAATGTCTAGCACAATTTATATGAGCTCTGTCTTGGTGAGTATGTTTTTTATTACTGTGATCATCGTTGTCATCATATTCATGGTTTGGGACTCACATTGAGTTCTTCCTCTCTGTGATTACATTTATCCAGCACATTTCAGTAAACTTGTTTTTTTTACTGGGAAGAATACAGAGATTAATTCCCTGAAGTGCCTACTTTTGACAAGGTTGTGTCCAAGTCATGGACTATGAGGAAATGACCCAAAGGAGGAAGAAGGAATTAAAAGCCTGGTGTGAAAGGGAGCATGCTGGGAAAAGAAGGTACCACTCTAATAATGCTGCTTCTTACAAAGCCAGTACCCGGGGTCCAGTGAGGCTCAGATGCGTGTTTTGGCTGGTTTCTGTGGATCGGGTGTTAACTAGCCAGGTACCCTTTGTCCTTCAGCCACTACCTTTTGTGCCTCTGTGTCTTCACTTGAAAGTGTTGTTAAGACTTGTTGCCTCTCTAGTTTCTGGTTCACTTGGTGGACCGAACTATTTCAGACAGACAGTCTTGTGTGTGCCACAAAGATGGAGGGTATTCAAAGCCTGTGTGTTGAGTAGGAGTTGCCTCAGAATGGTGTGTGTGTGGAGTGAAGCTCAGGCCTAGGAAGGGTAGGGAACTGCACCCAGCTCTCCCTGCATTAACTCCAGGAATCTAGCAGAGCTGTTCCACCCAGAAGACAGGGAGTGGCAAAACCCTTCCCATCGGCTACAGAATGGCCAATGGGGGGAGGAAAGGAACTGGTGAAAAATGAGGTCCCCAAACCTGCATTCCTCATAGATGAGGTTGTTGAATTCTTAGGTATGATCTGAGCCATGGACACCAAATTGCCTAAAGCCAGTGGAGAAGATGAAGGGCACTGTAGGAAGGGATTGGACTGTAAGGCCTTCCTTGTGATATATTACTCTATTTGTCGAATTTTCTGTAGAGGCTAATTTTTTTTTTTTTTTGGTTTTGATAATCTCATTTGTTTCTGGTTTTTTTTTTTCTTTTTTGGTTGGCTGTGTCTTCGTTGCTGCTTGCAGGCTTTCTCTAGTGGCAGCGGGTGGGAGCTACTCTTCCTTGCGGTGCGTGGCCTTCTCCCTGCTGTGACTTCTCTCGTTGCGGAGCATGGGCCCTCGAGCTCAGCCTCAGCTGCGCCCACCGGCTCAGTTGCCCCGCAGCATGTGGGATCTTCCCGGGCCAGGGATCGAGCCCGGGCCCCCTGCGTTGGCAGGTGGATTCTTAACCACTGGATCACCAGGGAAGTCCCTATAGGGGCTGTTGTTGATTTTCTTCTTCCCACCCTTCCAGTGAAAATAAAATCTTATGGTTTGACTTATTAGAAGAAGTCTTTCTTAACTTCAAACACTGATTCTCTTGAATGAAAATAGTGTAACAGTAAAACTGTTGTGCCATTTATAGTCTTTGCCGTAATATAGACCGATGGATTGACTTAACTCTCTGACTAGCTCTAA
>SJXQ01004872.1:113827-130052 GCA_006408695.1 Aepyceros melampus | reverse complement strand
CGAGCTGTGTGTGTGTGTGGCGGGGGGAGGGGGTGGGGAGGGAGGAATGTGAATCCCATCTCACATGAAGTAAACGGACTGCATGGTGTCACTTTTGAGTCACAGGGCAGGTCTGAGAACACACTTGGCCACTTGTGCCACTGTCACTTGGGGTGAAGAGTTTGCACATTGTGTGTAAACACCTTCTCGCACTTCCTCACTCAAGTCACTACTCAGCGATAGCCCCTCTTTCTTGTTTCTCTTAAAACTGTCTAACAATATGATTACAGGGATAAAGACTGAATTCATGCTGCTTGAATCTAAAGACACATGCAGTGGAAGCTTAAGTAACCACGTCCTGACTGAACAGTTTTTTCTGCAGGGACTGTTCAGGGAGAATCACTATTTAGAGTGAGAAGACATACACAAGCTAATAATTTCTGGAGTTTTAAATCATCTGCTCCATGTAGAACCTCAGTTAGTTAGTTAGTTCAGTCGCTCAGTCGTGTCCGACTCTTTGCGACCCCATGAATCGCAGCACTCCAGGCCTCCCTGTCCATCACCAACTCCTGGAGTTCACTCAGACTCACGTCCATCGAGTCAGTGATGCCATCCAGCCATCTCATCCTCGTCGTCCCCTTCTCCTCCTGCCCCCAATCCCTCCCAACATCAAAGTCTTTTCCAGTGAGTCAACTCTTCGCATGAGGTGGCCAAAGTACTGGAGTTTCAGCTTTAGCATCATTCCTTCCAAAGAAATCCCAGGGTTGATCTCCTTCAGAATGGACTGTAGAACCTTATTTCAGTATAATAGGTATATGACTGGAAGCAAAGGTTTCTGTAATACATCAACTTTAAAGATCAACTGTGGTTCAACTTTGTCCTTTTGTATATATATAAGGGGACTGAACTATTCGTGGAAGAGCATGTGATTTAGAACCACAGCTGAATCTGAGCTGCCTGGTCCTAGAACCTCGGGCAAGTCCCTAGCTCTCTGAACCTTGTTTTCAGTTCAGTTCAATCGCTCAGTCATGTCCGACTCTGCGACCCCATGAACTGCAGCATGCCAGGCCTCCCTGTCCATCACCAACTCCCAGAGTTTACCCAAACTCATGTGCATTGAGTCGGTGATGCCATCCAACCATCTCATCCTCTGTCTTCCCCTTCTCCTCCTGCCCTCAATTTTTCCCAGTATCAGGGTCTTTTTTGAATGAGTCAGCTCTTTGCATCAGGTATTGGAGTTTCAGTTTCAGCATCAGTCCTTCCAATGAACACCCAGGACTGATCTCCTTCAGAATGGATTGGTTGGATCTCCTTGCAGTCCAAGGGACTCTCAAGAGTCTTCTCCAACACCACAGTTCAAAAGCATCCATTCTTTGGCACTCAGCTTTCTTTATAGTCCAACTCTCACATCCATACATGACCACAGGAAAAACCATAGCCTTGACTAGACGGACCTTTGTTGACAACGTAGAACCTTGTTTTACTCCTAGGTAAATTAGGTCATCTGTCTAGAGCAGTTGTTGGTGAAGTTTAGTAACTCCGTGTCAGACCACTAGCATAAAACCTAGTCAATTAACATATAAATGCCAGCTGCTACAGAACCCAGTATTCCATATCTGAAGTGCACCCAGGGCTTTGTCATAGAGCAGGTGACAGCTGTAGGCTTGATGGCTGAAGTTTTAACACATTGATTGGACAGACTCTAATTTTATGAGATATAATTTATAATTTATGAGATACTTGTATAAAACTTTAATCTCTTCATGACTGGCTCTTAAAATCTCTTAAAAAATTTTTTCAAAGTTCCTTTGGGGTTTTTTCCTTATATGTCAATTTTTAAAATATAGATACCAAATTGAATATAAAATTCAAAACTGATATAAACAAATAAGAAAGGAAGCTCTTTCTTATAGTAGATGGCTTCAAGATAGAAGGAATAATGGAGTTAGAAAATCTTCAGCAGATGCTGCCCTTGGTGAACAAAGTTTTCATGAGGAAAGGGTATTTACATAGTCACAAAGTGTCTCCCCTCAAGTCACTTACTTATCACAAAGGGAAAAAGAGTGAGTATTGAGTGGAGAAACGTGGCATACATCGTCTTCACCAGGTGATTAAAGGCAGCGTCACTCGTGCAGAGAGTCAGACGCGACTGAGCAACTTCCCATGCTCACAGGCACACATATTGAGACAAACCAACATCGGTGCCTCCTGATCTGAGTCTGTTAAAAGCGTACAGTTTGAGTTTTGTTGTCTTAAGTGCCAGAGGTTCACAACCTGAATCAGGAGGAAACATCAGACAAATCTGGTGGATGTTCTACAGAATTAATGGTCTGTAATCCCCTCAAATGTAAGATCAACAGAGACGAGGACTAACAGTTCCAGATGCAAGGAGGCTAGAGAGACAGGGCAGCGAAACGCATGGGACAAAGAGAAATCCGTAAAGGACATTATTGGGACAGGGGGTGAGGCTTGAATAGAGACTGTGGATTGGAGGGTCGTGTCATATCGATATTAAGTTTCCTGATTCAGATAATTATGCCAGGTTCGTGTAACAGAATGCCCTTGTTCTTAAGAAATACACACAGAATGAACTATAATGAGAAGGAACGTAAAGAAACCGTAGTCCAGGGCTAGAGGGGCTCACATTGGTCATGCTGTGCTCAGCTCTTTAGTTGCTTTATTCTTGCCCACTGTGATATTGGGAGAGGTGTGCAGAATGCTGACAGTAAGGGAAATGCCTTTTCCTTGAAAAGAGGTGAAATACTACAGACACTGGATGGATGAATCACAATGTGTGAAGAACTGGTGGAAACTCTAGGAATGGTGTTTGAGACCTGGATGTGATCTTTATTGACCTATTAAGTACCTTATTTCGATTTTTTTTTTCTTTTGAGCAACCTCCACATGGATGGGATTAGAATAAGAGTATTTTAAATATTTGGAAGTGTTTTTATGTAAATTAAGCTAATATTAAGCCATTAATACTATTAAAGAGACGATAGATTTAAAAGCGCTCCCATTGGGCAGACAGGAAGTAAAACCCAGAGAAGATTAAGTGATTTGCCCCAGGTGATTTCTCCCAGACTTTGAACTTTCATCTGTATGACCTCCTACAGTTGGGTTCTTTTACAGACCATAAATCTATGTACTTTCTAGGAATAAAAGAAAGTATAAATATAAGAAATAGAAGAAAGAAAATGTCTCTGTTGTCATTTAGTAGTAGTTTTTGTTTTGAAAAGAAAATTAGACCAAAGAGATGCCTTTGCTACTTTGAAATTTTTTGGTTCTGTGAAATTGCCTCTTTAGTTTCAAATTCAATTTAAAATCTGTTCCTGTTAATCAGTAAGGGGTCTGGTGTCTTTAGGACTCTCCCAATGATCTGTGACCATAGGGTCTGCTCTTCTGTGCCTGTGTGAATTGATGGGTGAGTTTCCCAAACCCAGGTCTCTGTCTTGCTGAGAAGCAGCTGAGCAGTGGTTTAAGGGTGAGGTGATGGAGCTGGATCGCTAGCTTGAGTCTCAGCTCTGCCTCTTGCCAACTGTGTCTGCTGGGCAAGGATAATAATGATAACAGTTATAATCCTCAGAAGACTGCGAATATTAAATGTGTTAACATTTGCAAGGAAATGAGAGCAGTACCTGGCATAGAGAAAGTGCCATGTAAGTATTTGTTTTCAATCGTGATAAAATACACACAAGTACCTTATGTACAAACCCTTTTAAAATATACAGTTCTTTTATTATGTGCATTCATATTGTTGTGCACCCATTGCCACTGTTCATCTCCAGACCTTTTTCAGCTTCCCAAACCCACCCTGTGCCCATTCAACACTAGCCCTGCCTTCTCCCCTCTCTGCAGCCCCTGAAAACCACCACTTTCAGTCTCTATGATTCTTGACTAAATACCTTGGCTCATGCCAAGTACATATTTAGAAGCAAAGAACTTTGGGGGTTTACATGCCAGAGTGTGTACAGAACAGGTTTGCTCAGTGTTATCTAGCAAATTGGTATAAATTACCTTCCAAGGGCACTGGAGAACTTGAATGTCAAACAGAGCTGGAACATCCAGCTGAAAACCAGCCCACCCCTGAAAAATAGATGTGGGAAACCAGATGGAATGAGAAAGTTCTGGTTTCTCTTTGCTCCGCATTTTTTCCTCCTGACATGCTCCTCTGCTTCTGGAGCACAGTGGCAGTGGGTCTGCAGGCGCCGATGGGCTAAAGGGGTCAGGTTGTTGTAGATCACAGCAAGGGATGGTGATATGGGGCAGAGTCAGACTCCAGTGCTGCAGGAATACTGCGTGGAGGGCCTCAGAGGTCAAGAGGCTTCCCAGGCATGACACCTCCTTTTCAACAGGCAGCCAAGCGTGAGCCAAGTTGGCATCGGCATGGGTACCAGGAAGCCTGCCCTGCTGCCTGCGCTGCCCTCGCTGTGACATCCTGTGCCTGCAGGGTACACATCTGCCTGGAATACCAGTTTCACTAAGTTTAGAGGTGGGGACTCTCATATTTTAAATACTGAACCACAGATCAGTCGGAGAGTAGAATGCAAAATAGATGGTTATTTTTAAGAGCGAGTCTGAAATGAGACTATTCATGCTTTTCGGGCTTCGAGCCATGCTCCTATATACCTGTCTTTATCCCCAGTTCTTTCTGTGTGTTTTTTTCTCTTCTGCATGTAGGGTTATTTCTCTGCAGAATAGCTCATTAATATGCAGTGCGGAAGCCTAGGTTTGTGTGCAGGTCAAGAGAGGAGGGCTCAGAAAGGCGAGTCTGCCTCTCCTGAAAGCAGTGTGCAGCAAGGAGTAGACGACGCAATACTGTGCTCTGCACCCATCAGCTGTGGTCCAGGACAAATGACTCAGCTGCCCCGGGTCTCCATGTCCGCATCTGTAAAATGGGACTCACACTAGTATCACAGGATTCTTATGGGTTGGTGCCGGGGAAAACTGTATCACGGAAATTTCTCTGGGGCCGTGGAAGTTTAGAAGCCAAAGCCTCCCCAGCTGCTTCTCCAGACCTTCTGCTTATCCCTCTTCTAAATCATTTTTGTTGCAGCGCACCTACTACACAAGACTCTTAGGCTTCTTTCTTTTCTTTCTGGACCTCTTCTCTCTGCCTTTCCTCCTGGCATGCCACCCTTGTGAAATCAAGAGAGAGGGAAGGCTGGCTTAGAGAAGAGTTTGGAGCTGCCCAAGGCCATTCCAAAGGAGCCCACCTTAGCGGGCAAGCAGCCATGTGTGCTGCTCAAGGCTCTGATGTGTGGAGCCTTCAGAATGGTAGTGGATGGATGGAGCCCTGGGGGAGGGAAAGGCTAAGCAAGGACGCTGAGGAGCAGAGGGCTGTCTCCTGAAGCTCCATCCTTGCTCCCCATGGATGCAACTCTGCATGTTCCAGGAAAATGCACTGTTTTGGCTCAGAATACCGGTGAACTGGTGAAATGAGGACCTTGGTTTGAGGGTTTTTTTTTAATTCATAAAATTATGTATTTATTTATGTTTTATGGCTGTGCTGGGTCTTTGTTGCACAGCACAGACTCTAGGCTGCATGGGCTCAGTAGTTATGGTGCCCAGGCTTAGCTGCCCCTCAGCACGTGGGATCTTAGCTCCTGGACCAGAAACTGATCCTGTGTCCCCTGTATCGGCAGGTGGATGCTTAACCATTGGACCAAGTCCCTTGAGTATTTAAATTAACAGTCATTACTGTGATTGAAGTCACAGATTTGACAATCACACAATGAGCCTATGTGGAATTACATATACAGTTATGTGTGTGCCAGGTGGACTTTGTTGAAAGAGCTTTTATCAACAGAGCGAAACTCCGCTCAGCTCCTGGATGAGGAGCTGTCATCTGGTCTTACCACTGATAGCTGTACAACATCCTGGACCGTCTCCCTGTTCCTCTCCTTAAAACATTCGTATTTAGAAGGCTGAGGGGCTGGGGAGGAGTGGAGACTCAGAGGGCTAAGGAATGGGACCGGAGACAGAGCACGATGGCGCCTCTTGAAAGTGCACGTGCAACGTGTTAGCCTTCTTGTCTTCTCTAGCCGTGTTTCCGGTCCAGCTTTCTCTTCCCTCCTTCATCACCTGACTTCAGACTTGATCTGGGAAACTGGCTCTGAGCAATCCTGACATTGAATACTCTCTTCCTCTTGGCTTTGCCTTTCTTTGTCCTGCCATTGGTTGCTCCTTTTTCCAAAGGTTTTCCCAACTTCTCTCCAATGTTACGTGTTCTCTGTTAGATGACAAGCCATCTGGGGCACAGAATTCTTTCTCACACGTCATCCAATGTCTTCCCTGCACTCCTGATGTGCTCTGCGACTATTTAACCACGTTAGAGACTTTGCCACTTACCAAAAGAAACACATTCTGTTCTTGTTGTATTTATTGGTTTTAATTATAAGCCACTTGGAAGGCGTTTGAAGACTGCATCTATAATTATCTGCCAGCACTTTGCACCTAGTGGACCAATTGCAAGAGTAAATTTCCATCCTCACTTGGCTTCATAAATGTGGATGTGTCTGCTGCACAAATGCTAGCAGGGTTTTCCTCTCTGGAGTGGAAACAATGACTTAATTCTGAAATTGTGTTCAGGTCCTCTCAGGATCTGGTGCTGGTGCACAATTTGGCTATCTCCTCTGATCCATGTTAGACCTGTGGTGCAAAGGCATTCCCATGTAGAACAGTGATCCAGTCCCCAGGCAGAAAGGAAATGCCGGGGAAGATCAGTTATTATTTAAGTCTGAAGCAGAAGAACATGAATTATTTTAAGGTGATTACTGTCCTGGCTGCTGTATAAAGGTTTCGGAGTTTTGGGCTAAAGAACTGTAATTTCTAAAAACCGTGGTGTCTCTCATGGTTTATAAGCAGATGCACTTTTCTAATCTTGGTCCTTGTACTTTTCTGTGAGCAGTAGTTCTATGTGTTGGAACAAAAAGCACACAACAAGCCAAAAGCAAAATGTTTTCAGCTTTGTTGCCCAAGTGGGGTAAATTCTTTCCCACAAGAGGGACGTTCCCAGGGTATTTCATCCACTTTCCAAGTAGTTTACAAAATCGCGGTTTGTATACATTCTCTTCAGCCTGCAAGCTCGAGGTTGGCTTCACCCCCTCTTGCCAACTCAACTCCCTTCCCACATTGGCCATTCCATTTCCTCCTACTGCTCCCTGTATTGTTGACCTAAAAGAATAAAAATATGTTTGCTCTAATATAATAGAGTACCTCCAAAAGTTCAGTGAAAATGAAATAGAAGCCAAGAGTTTGTTTTAAATACAAACCAGCTCTGTAACCTACTAGCTCTGGGGTCTTGAGCAAATAGCTTAGCCCATTTAAGACTTAGTCAAGTGGTGGAAATAATACTTGTCCATCTGTCTGATGGGGCTGGGACAGTCATTTGAGCTAAGTGAAGTGGTGCTGGTTGTTTGCAGTCGCTCAGTCATGTCGGACTCTTTGAGACCCCATGGACTGTAGCGTGCCATGCTCCTCTGTTCTCCACCATCTCCCCGAGTTTGCTGAAATTCATGTTCATTGAGTTGGTGCTGTTATCTAACTCTCTCATCCTTTGCCTCTCCCTTCTCCTTCTGCCATCAATCTTTCCGAGCATCAGGGTCTTCCCCAATGAGTCGGCCCTTCGCATCATATGGCTGAGGTATTGGCACTTCAGCATCAATCCTTCCAGTGAACATTCAGGGTTGATTTCCTTTAGGATTGACTGGTTTGATCTCTTTACAGTCCAGAGGATTCTCAGGAGAGTCTTCTCCAGTGCCACAATTTGAAAGCATCAGTTCTCGATGCCCAGCCTTCATTCTGGTCCAACTCTCACGTCTGTAAATGACTACTGAAAACCCATAGCTTTGACTAGACTGACTAGTCAGCCTAGACTAGACTAGCTTTGTCAGCAAAATAACGTCTCTGCCTTTTAAAATGCTGTCTAGGTTTGTCATAGCTTTCCTTCCAAGGAGCAAGCGTCCACAGTGATTTTGGAGCCCAAGAAAATAAAATCTGTCACCAGTTCCACGTTTTCCCTTTCTGTATAGATGACGTCTATGAAACTAAAGCGCTTGACTGAAGTCCTGCTCTTTGATGGTGGCGTCATCTGCAGCGCTTGATGACGTCTCACAAATTCAGTATTCCCCAAGCCCTTAATGTGTGAGCTGATGCTGACTTTCATGCCCCATTTAAATGCCATTAAGACCTTCTTGTTCATTAAAACTAGCCTAAACTGCTTTCATGGGGTCGCAATGAGTCGGACACGACTGAGCGACTGAACTGAACTGAAACCGCTTCAGCCCAAAGTCAAGTTGAAATGTATTCTGCAGCCATGACTGTGTTGGCAACATACCTCCATTTGCATAGTATGACCCACTAGAGAGCTGAATTCTTGGCATGCTTTAAAAATCGACTGTCCTGAATCATGTGTTAATTCACACTCACTAACAAACAGCATATGCTTGCATTAATAGTACCCTTCTGTTCTCCATCCTAGCCTTCTAATTGAGTGTTTTATTAAACTCCTCTGCCAAATATATGTGTAGATTTAACGTTTGCTCCTCGTATATCCCGCAACAGTGGGATGCCTCGGTGCTGTTTTCCGTGTTCGTTACACAAACTTGACTTTATGGACGCTGGCGCAGGAAGGGGGTGCCTTTCTGGTGCCGGGCCATGAGCAGTTCCCACCTCACCGTCTGAAGTCCCTGAGTGAGCTGGCTGCCCTTCGCTGGCTTCCTTGTCCTTCCCTCGTACCAAGCTCTTCTTCATCCTGTTTGTTCTGTTGCCACACCGTTGCTCTCATAAAGCATGGCCATGGTTCTATCTATTCTGACTTACAGGGCTTTGAGGCACAGAGGTTCAGCACCGCCTTCGCGCCGTCCTCCAGCTCGGGTCCCCTTTGTTCTTTCCTCTCACCTACCTCTTTCCCTACCTTCTCCTTAGCTCCGCATACCTTCCAACAGAGTGGGGCCATGCATCACCTTCCTCCCTGCTGTCTCTGAACTTCTGTGTGTGCGTGTGTGTATGTTTCACACCATAAAGCTGACTAAGTATTCATCACAGATTTTAATCTCTGTGATGCCTTTCTTGATGCTCAAATGAGTCAACTGGGTGCATGAAGCTTATCTTTCTCAGTGGAACTGGCATGAAGGCTTATTCCTCATCATATTTTAAAAATCCTGATGTAACTGAACATTGAAACAAATATAATCCTTTCTTATTTTTGATATAATTAGGATAATACACATCAGCAGCGTAGAGTATTTGGAAAATGTAAGAATCAAAAAGTGAAGGAAGAGCTCTCCTTTTGGAAGCAAATGCTTTAGCATTTTGATATTTCCTTTTAGGATTTTTCCCCCTATTATAGTTTATATAATAATAAAATGTTATATAATTATTATAGCAGTATATACACACATGTATATATGTGTGTGAAATTAAAATTGTGCTTTTAAAAATTTATATAGCTTCAAATACATTCAGTTTGCAAGTTACCTGGGGGACTGAGGGGAAAATTGAATATGAACAATTATCCTTGGAAAAACTATCTGATTATCGGTTATCTTTACTATACTTATGTTTATAAGTTTTATATCTTATATAGCATCACCAGCTCAGTGGACATGAATTTGAACAGTCTCCAGAAGAGAGAGAAGGACAGAAGAGCCTGGCATGCTGCAGTCCATGGGGTTGCAAAGAGTCAGACACGACTTAGCAACTGAACAACAGACTCATTTAGTAATTGATTACACAAGAATTTAGCCATTAAATAGTTTGAAATATACATGATGATAAAATGTTTCTAAAAAGCACTCATACAATAGCTTCATGGGATTAAGTGGCATATTCTCATTTTACATATGAGGACACGGAGTATGACAGTGTTCCAGGCGCCCAGAGCACTGCCCTTCCCTCAGCCACACCCCTTTTAAACAATCAAGTGTCTTTGAGGAGGGATAAATTAGGAGGTTGGGATTAACATATAACCATTGCTATATTTAAAATAGATAACCAATGGGGACCTACTGGATAGCATAGGGAATTATAGTCAATATTTTGTAATAACCTATAAGGGCAAAGAGCTGACTCATTTGAAAAGACCCTGATGCTGGGAAAGATTGAAGACAGGCGGAGAAGGGGACGACAGAGGATGCGATGGTTGGATGGCATCACCAACTCAACGGAGATGAGTTTGGGTAAACTCCGGGAGTTGGTGATGGACAGGGAGGCCTGGGGTGCTGTGGTCCGTGGGGTTGTGAAGAGTCGTACACGACCGAGTGACTGAACCGCACTGATAAGGGGAAAGAATATGAAAGAGAATTTATGTCTGTGTGAGTGAATCACTGTGCTATAACACCTGAAACTAACATGATATTGTAAATTAACTTCTTGTTACTGTTGAGTCACTAAGTCATATCTGACTCTCTGTGCCCTTGTGGACTGTAGCCCACCAGGCTCCTCTGTGCATGGCATTTTCCAGGCGAGAATACTGGAGTGGATTGCCATTTTCTACTCCAGGGGATCTTCCCAACCCAGGGACCCAACCTGTGTCTCCTGCATGGGCAGGCAGATTCTTTACTGCTGAGCCACCAAGGAAGCCCTGTAAATTGGCTATACTTCAATAAAATAAAAAGCTTTCAAAATCTCATAAAAATCAGGCATGATTGACAACTTAGATAGAAATTAACCTTTTGTGAGGAAAGAGGAGTAAAATGGAGATGGGTGCCTCAGAGAAAACATGGTAAATTTTCTCAAATGTGTTCTCAGCATTTGTTGACCGTATCATTTTTTCTACTCCAGGGGATCTTCCCAACCCAGGGACCCAACCTGTGTCTCCTGCATGGGCAGGCAGATTCTTTACTGCTGAGCCACCAAGGAAGCCCTGTAAATTGGCTATACTTCAATAAAATAAAAAGCTTTCAAAATCTCATAAAAATCAGGCATGATTGACAACTTAGATAGAAATTAACCTTTTGTGAGGAAAGAGGAGTAAAATGGAGATGGGTGCCTCAGAGAAAACATGGTAAATTTTCTCAAATGTGTTCTCAGCATTTGTTGACCGTATCATTTTGCTTATGACGTGACATAGTGTGTCATTTAGTTTCTTGTTGGTTTTCATTTTGGTCTTGTTACAACTCTTGCATTCCTAATGTAGTCTAACTTGGCAATACTGAATACTATCTTAATATTTTTTCCTTTGCTGAACTACATTTGAGCTTTCTACCTTTCTGAGAAATAAGCCTGTAGTTTTACTGTCTGTACTTTCTCAAGATAATAGCGTTAATGTATATGGTTTCCAGCAGGGAAAATTGTGTTTTTGTTGTTCAGTGCCTAAGTTGTGTCTGGCTCTTTGCAATCCCATGAACTGCAGCACACCAGGCCTCCCTGTCCTTCACTAGCTCCCTCAGTTTGCTCAAACTCAAGTCCATTAAATCAGTGATGCCATCCAACGATCTCATTCTCTGCCACCCCCTTCTCCTCTTGCCCTCAGTCTTTCCCAGCATCAGGATCTTTTCCAGTTAGTTGGCTTTTCACATCAGGTAGCCAAAGGTATTGGAGCTTCAGCTTTAGCATCAGTCCTTCTAATGGATATTCAGGGTTGATTTCCTTTAAGATTGACTGGTTTGATCTCCTTGCTGTCCAAGGGACTCTGAAGAGTCTTCTCCAACACCACTATTCCTAAGCATCAATTCTTTGATGCTCAGCCTTCTTTCTGGTCCAACTCTCACATCTGTATGTGACTACTGGAAAAACCATAGCTTTGACTATACAGACCTTTTCCAACAAAGTGTTGTTTCTTTTTAATACACTGTCTAGGTTTGTCAGACCTCTCCTTCCAAGGAGCAAGTGTCTTTTACTTTCGTGGCTTCAGTCACCATCTGCAGTGATTTTGGAGACCAAGAAAATAAAATCTGTCAGTGTTTCCACTTTTTCCGCATCTATTTGCCATGAAATGATGGGACCAGATGACTTGATCTTAGTTTTTTGAATGTTTAGTTTTAAACTGGCTTTTTCACTCTCCTCTTTCACCCTCATCAAGAGGCTCTTTTGTTCCTCTTAGCTTTCTGCCATTAGAGTAGTATCATCTGCATATTTGAAGTTGTTGATATTTTGCCGGCAGTCATGATTCCAGTTTGTGGGTCTTCCAGCCCAGCATTTTGCATGATGTACTCTGTGTAAAATAAAAGTGATGTAAATCTATCTGCTGATTAAGGAGATATCAGTAATAACCATTAAGAGCACCCTCAGAACAGTCTGATGGCCCCTGGGCCAGTCATCGAACATTTACATACAGGGAGGCAGTGGCGCTTAGGAGTGGAGCTGGAATCCCGAGATTCCAGAATTTTGGAGTCAGGGTTGTTTCAGATCCCAGCTTTGCCACTGAACTGTCCTTGTGATGTTAGAATTACCTAAGCCTGAATGACCCAACCTCTCTGCATTTCTTTCCCATCAGAAAAGTGGAGATTCAAATTCCTGTCTTAAAGGGGATAAGCGATAATATACGTAAAGTATCTGGCATGTGGTAAGTGATCGTTACGTGTTAATCCCTTCCTCTGCTACTTTCATGCATGTATCACGAAGTGCTCACATGAGTGAGAGAAATCTAACATATGCACCTGAAACAGAAAAAACTCAGCCAAGAAGCTGTTTTGTTTTCCTGCACTTACCTTTGAACTGTTTGTGATTTATCTTTTCTTTTCTGCTAGTAGTCAAGGAGAAATGAGGCCAAGCTTCCCTATTCTATTGTCTTCTAAGACTCCTAGCTCTGTGGCCGTATTCTCTGATATTCTAAGTCATTTGGAATAGTTTGAGAGGACAAGGACAGAGGGTGACCAGGGACTGACTTCTCCTTGAGAACAGCCCAGGAGCCATCATTACATAGCCTGCTGTCTGTTTAACAGTTGTAAAATATCATTCCCATGAAGTATCAAAGTGTAAGTAAATATCTGTGTCCTTAAAATGTTCATTTTCTGTGGAAAGCAGGGAGAATCATTTTAGGACTAGTTGTAAATTGGAGTGTTTTTGCACAGACCATCCTAAGAATAAAAAATTCACATCCAAGTGAGATAAGTTGAATTCCTTTCCCCTCCTTTAAAAATACTAGACGCTCATCTAGGCTAAAGATTTTTATAACTCCTTCTGTAATTTTAACAGTCAGGGTTAAAAAGTCTTATATTGGCTTTGGAAACTTGATACTCCATTCTTCCTTGCTGAAATCTGTGTAGGAGCAAGTAGAGAGCAAATGGAACTTTCCCTGTGCCTGTTTGGTAGCTAAAGAGGTGGTTTTGTCCCCAAATGGTTCTTGCTTTTATAATTGATTAAAAAATACCAAATCTAACAATCATTGCTTTTAATTTTTTTCCGAAATTGAGCGAAGTCCCAGACAGACCTGCTCCCGCCCCGCCTCCCAGACTTCAGGTTGGCCCCCTCTGTGTATGGATCTTAACATCTTCATGGTCTGCTTTGAGTTTCCACGTTATTTAAAATAGAAAAAAGACATTCTTGGTCAAATTTGCACAGTGGACCAAAATTGATTTTCTTCCCATGTGCGAGATGTAGAAGTAAGGTCCTGTTCTGAAAAGTTGTCCTGGGTTTTGAGATCTTGGGCTTGTTAGAAACAGATTGGAATCTTAGGTACTCAAGTATGATCACATTCTTGGGAAAAGCTTGGCACCTTTTGCATCAAAGTGGGATCAAATAACTCTTTTTCATATGTTGATCTTAAAGCTATGTAGACTTAAACTGTGTTTGCAGAAAGGGATAAACGTTTCACAAAGCCTGAAATGTTTCTCATTTTTCTAAGAAATTATGATGAAAAAGCTATCTAACTCTTCTGAGCCCCAGTAACCTCACTTAGAGGGCTTCCCTGGTGGATCAGTGCCAATGCAGGAGATTGGGTTCAGTCCCTGGGTTGGGAAGATCCCCTGGAGAAGGAAATGGCAACCCATTCCAGTATTCTTGCCTGGAGAATCCCATGGACAGAGGAGCCTGGCGGGCTACAGTCCATGGAGTCACAAAAAGAGTCAAACGTGACTCAGCGACTCCACAACAAACCTTACTGGAAAAAGTACATGGGTAGCTCATCAGAGACTTTAACACTTGTAAGGAAACTGTAGTGTGTTGGTTATCCTTCTTTCCACTAGGAAATTCTCCTTGTAATGCTGAACTTGAAGATTTAGGGCTTTCTGGGAAGTGGCCACAGCTCCTTACTGCCATGTGTACCTTGAATATCCTCTGAAGTTGTGTGTGGGGAGAGTCCTTAGAAATGGCTGATGCGTGAGAAGTTCCAGGGTAGGCTTCAGATTTGTTCTCCCTCTCTTGGGATCCGAACAGTATGGCTGTATTAACATCAGGGCTTGGACTTAGTAGGACTAAGCTTATGAAGGATGTAGTATCTCTGTCTGTCAAGCACAAAACTGCATACATGTGTGCTGAGTCGCTTCATCTGTGTCCAGCTCTTTGCGACCTTGTGGACTGTAGCCTGCCAGGCTGCTCTGCCCAAGGGTTTCTCCAGGCAAGAATACTAGAGTGGGTTAGCTCAAAGCTGAGTGCACACCAGTCAGCAGACTTTACTGAGCACCTGCTCTTTCCCTGGCACTTGGTAGAGATGTGGAGATGGGTGAGCCGTGAGCCTGTGCACTCAGGGTCTGATAATTTTCAGGGCTTGGTGAAACTCTCAATGTCTGTAACAGGTAGGATGGCAGTCTCTATTATTGTTGCAAATCCTTTAGAGTGCCTGGGAATATATTTCAAGTTGCTAACAAGTTCAACCCCAAGTTTGCCTGTTTTTCAAAAGAAACTTCAGTTTAGGGAAGTTTGATCATGTGGTCCTTTAAAACTTCAGATTAAGTAGCTGTGAAATGCTTCAAGAAGCTGGTAGGAAGCCAGAATATATCACGGGTCAGTTTACTGAGGTCAGCTTACTAGAAATCTCAGACTTGGGGTTCTCTCATTTTTGGTATTCCACCCCTTTCCCCAGTTTTAGGGTTTCAGAATCAGTTCTCTTCCTTGGGTGTACATTTCTGGTAGCCATTCTCTAAGTTCTGAGAGTGAGGATTTACCCATTTAGGTGAATCTCCCATGTCAAGGCTTTGGGTGTATCACCCAGGTGAGGGCAGTCTTAACTCTTACAAGATGGTTCAATACACATTTAAATTGAATGATATACCTGAGGATATTGAGAGTTCCTTACAGAAATATTGAGTCACGCAAAATAACAGTGTGTCCATCAAACACTAAATTGTGGCATGTTTCTATGAACTGATGATTCATATCATATTCTCAATCTGTTTTTCCTTAAATAATACCATTTTGTAAAACGGAGGTTCCCATCCCTGGTTTTGTGACTCTTGCTAATGCTTCCTCCAGTATATCCCCACTTCTCTAAGCATCCTGTAGTTATGCCAGCAGTCGAGAAATAATCTGCCTGCAATACAAGAGACCCGGGTTTGATCCCTGGGTTGGGAAGATCCCCTGGAGAAGGGAATGGCTACCCACTCCAGTATTATTCTTGTCTGGAGAATTCCATGGACTGGGGAGCCTGGTGGGCTACAGTCCATGGAGTCAAAAAAGAGTTGGACACGACTGAGCACTAACACTTTCACTTTCAGTTGTTTAATAAATACCACATGAGGGACTCCGTGTGTTGTTCCCTAGAACAGACTGGCACAGAGCAACCCCTCTAATATTTGTTGAACAAATGAATACATTTTAACGCAAAGGAGCTGGTGGCCTTGGTCTCCCGTGTGAAGGGGCAAGTAGAGTAGCTGAAGTGAACACATGACCATGCCAATTCCTTCATGAGTCAAGACGGTCTTGGTCTATTTTCCCAGTGGATTTTGTGGGTGTTCTTTGAAAAATAAACTCTTTAGGGTTCCTTCTGTTTCTGACTTCATAGTTCTATTTCAAAAGCTTTTCTGCCAACTTATTCTGCTCTTTAAACCTCTGAATAAACCCTATAATGTTGAGAAAAGGCAGAGGAACCAGAGATCAAGTTGCCAACATCCGCTGGATCATCGAAAAAGCAAGAGAGTTCCAGAAAAGCATCTATTTCTGCTTTATTGACTATGCCAAAGCCTTTGACTGTGTGGATCACCATAAACTGGAAAATTCTGAAAGAGATGGGAATACCAGACCACCTGACCTGCCTCTTGAGAAATCTGTATGCAGGTCAGGAAGCAACAGTTAGAACTGGACATGGAACAACAGACTGGTTCCAAATAGGAAAAGGAGTCCGTCAAGGCTGTATATTGTCACCCTG
>SJXQ01004872.1:2848-101818 GCA_006408695.1 Aepyceros melampus | reverse complement strand
TGCCATCCAGCCATGCAATTTAAAGCCACAGTGAGATACCATTTCATGCTAGGATAGCCATAATCAAAAAGAATTGTTTGCAAAGATGTAGAGAGATTGGAACCCTCATACATTTGTTGGATTGTAAAATGGTGGAGCTACTTTGTAAAATAGTCTGGCAGCTCCTCAAAAAATTAAATACAGAGTTACCATTTGGTTCAGCAATTCCACCGGTAGGTATATCCCCAAGAAAACGGAAAACCCATGTCCACATAAAAACCTTCACACAAATGTTCACTGAAGTGCTGTTATTCATTAGAGCAGAAAGTAGAAACAACTCAAATGTCCATCTAGTGATGAATGAATAAACAGTCACCCATAGAATGAAACATTCTCAGCTATAAAATAAATATGAGCAAATCAGATTTAACAATGTATAAAAAGAACTATATGAATCACAACCAAGTGGGGTTTATCCGAGGTTTGCAAGGCTGGCTCAGCATTTGAAAATCAGATTAAATGTCCTCCATCACATCAACAGTCTAGATAAGAAAAATCATGTGATTATATCAATAGATGCAGAAAAGGCATTTTGACAAAATCCAGCACCTATTTATGATAAAAACTCTTAGGAAAGTTGGAATATAGGGAAACATCCTCAACTTGAGAAAGACTATTAACAAAAATCCCTAAGCTAACATCAGACTTCTTGGTGAGAAGCTTACAACTTTCCTACTAAGATTAGGGGCAAGGCAAAGATATTCCCTCTAGCCACTCCATTTCAACTTTATAGTGGAAATTTTAGCTAATGCAATAAAAGAAATAAAGGAAATAAAAGCTATTGAGTTTGAAAAGGAAGATAAAAACTATCTTTGTTTGCAGATGACGAGATTGACAGTATAGAAAACCTGAAAGAATAATAAAAGAATCCTGGAACTGATAAGCAATTAGAGAAAACTTGCAGCAACAAGGTTAACATACAAGTCAGCTGCTTTCCTATATACCAGCAAGGAACAACTAAACACCATTTACATCAGCATCCCTCAAAATGAAATGTTTAGGTATCAGTTCAGTCACTCAGTCGTATCTGACTCTTTGTGACCCCATGGACTGCAGCACCCCAGCCTTTCCTGTCCATCACCAGCTTCCGGAGCCATGTCCATTGAGTCGGTGATGCCATCCAACCATCTCATCCTCTGTCATCCCCTTCTCATGCCTTCAGTCTTTCCCAGCATCAGGGTCTTTTCCAGTGAGTAAGTTCTTCTCATCATGTGGCCAAAATATTGGAGTTTAAGCTTCAACATCAGTTCTTCTAATGAATATTTAGGACTGATTTCTTTTTAGGATGGACTGTTTGGATCTCCTTGTAGTCCAAGGGACTCTCAAGAGTCTTCTCCAACACCACAGTTCAAAAGCATCAATTCTTCGGTGCTCAGCTTTCTTTATGGTCCAACTCTCATGTCCATGCATGACTGCTGGAAAAAAACATAGCCTTGACTAGACAGACCTTTGTCAGCAAAGTAATGTCTCTTCTTTTTAATATGATGTCTAGGTTGGTCATAGCTTTATGTTTAGGTATAAATTTAGCAAAATATTACAAGATCTATATGAGGAAAAGCACAAAATCTGATGAATGAAATCGAAGAACTAAATAAACTGATAGTCCATATTCATTAGGAAGACTCAATATTGTCAAGGTAGTTCTTTCCAACTTGATTTATAGATACAACACAGTCCTACTCAAAATCCCTGAAAGTTATTTTGTGGATATCAACAACCAGGTTCTAAAGTTTACAGGGAGAAGCAAAAGATCTAGAAGAGCCAACACAATATTGAAGGAGAACAAAGTTGGAGAATATGATGTCTAGGTTGGTCATAGCTTTATGTTTAGGTATAAATTTAGCAAAATATTACAAGATCTATATGAGGAAAAGCACAAAATCTGATGAATGAAATCGAAGAACTAAATAAACTGATAGTCCATATTCATTAGGAAGACTCAATATTGTCAAGGTAGTTCTTTCCAACTTGATTTATAGATACAACACAGTCCTACTCAAAATCCCTGAAAGTTATTTTGTGGATATCAACAACCAGGTTCTAAAGTTTACAGGGAGAAGCAAAAGATCTAGAAGAGCCAACACAATATTGAAGGGGAACAAAGTTGGAGGAATGATGCTACCTGACTTCAAACTTAATGTAAAGCTGCAGTAACCAAGACTGTGGCACTGGTGAAAAAAATGGGCGAATAGATCAGTGGGATAGGACTGAGAGCACAGAAATATACCCTTGTAGATACAGCCACGTGAACTTTGACAAAGGAGCAAAGCAGTACAGTGGAGCAAAGATGGTCTTCTCAACACATGGTGCTGGGACAACTGGATATCCACATACAGGCGGTGCGTCTAGACACAGACCTTGCCTGCTTCACAGAAGTGAGCTCAGATGGATCAGCTGTCTGACTCTGTGCGACCCCATAGGCGGCAGCCCACCAGGCTCCGCCATCCCTGGGATTCTCCAGGCAAGAACACTAGAGTGGGTGCCATTTCCTTCTCCAGTGCATGAAAGTGAAAAGTGAAAGTGAAGTTACTCAGTTGTGTCTGACTTTTAGCGACCCCATGGACTGCAGCCCACCAGGCTCCTCCCTCCATCGGAGTTTCCAGGCAAGAGTACCGGAGTGGGTTGCTGTTGCCTTCTCCGCAAATAGATCAGATGTGCATGTAAAATGCAAAATTGTAAAACTCTGAGAGGATCATAAAGCAGAAAACCTAGATGAACTTGAGTATGGCAAAGGCTTTGAGACACAGCACCAATGTCATGATCCAGGAAAGAAAGCATTGGTAAGCTGGTAAAAATGAATTTAATTTTAAATTCATTAAATTTAAAAGTTTCTGCTCAACAACAGACAACGTAAATAGAATGAGAAGACAAGTCACAGACTGGGAGAAAGTATTTGCTAAAGACATACATGATAAAGGAATGTTAGCAGAGATCACAGAGAACTCTTCAAGCCCAACAATCAGAAAACAACCTGATTAATAAAGGGCGAAAGACCTTAGATGACATCTCACCAGAGAAGATGCACAGATGGCAAACACACATAGGAAGAGGTGCTCCTCATCAGATGTCACCAGGGAAATGGAAAATAAAACAACAGAACACCCCTACACACCTACCAGAATGACCAGAATCTGAACACCGACAACACCAAGTGCTGTCGAAGATGTGGAACACCAAGAGCCCTTGTTTGTGGAAACGCAAAATGGTGCAGCCACTTTGGAAGACAGTTTCTTGCAAAACTAAACATTCTCACCATTTGTTGTTGTTCAGTTGCTAAGTCATGTCCAGCTCTCTGTGACCCCATGGACTGCAGCACGCCAGGCTTTCCTGCCCTTCACCGTCTCCCAGAGTTTGCTCAAACTCATGTCCATTGAGTTGGTGATGCCGTAGAAACCATCTCATCCTCTGTTGTCCCCTTCTCCTCCTGCCCTCAATCTTTCCTAGCATCAGGGTCTTTCCCAATGAATCCGCTCTTTGCATCAGGTGACCAAAGTATTGGAGCTTCAGCATCAGTCCTTCCAGTGAATATTCAGGACTGATTTCCTTTAGGATGACTGGTTTGATCTCCTTGCAGTCCAAGGGACTCTCAAGAGTCTTCTCCAACACCACAGTTCAAAAGCATCAATTCTTTGGCTCTCAGCCTTCTTCACGGTCCAACTTTCACATCCATACATGACTCCTGGAAATGTATGTCTAGCTTTGACTATACAGACCTTTGTTGGCAAAGTGATGTCTTTGCTTTTTAATATGCTATCTAGGTTTGTCATAGCTTTTCTTCCAAGGAGTAAGCGTCTTTTAATTTCATGGCTGCAGTTACCATCTGCAGTGATTTTGGAGCCCAATAAAATAAAATAAATAATTACCATATCATCCAGCAATTGTGCTCCTTCTGTTTACCCAGTGGAATGAAGGCTCTGTTCACACAGAATGCTACACAGGGATGTGTATAGAAGCTTTTTCCTTAATAGCCACAACTTGGAAGCAACCATGATGTCCTTCAGTTGGTGAATGGATAAATGAACCTTGGTATATCCAAACAACAGAATATTATTCAGCACTAAAAAGAAATAAATGATCAAGCCATGAAAAGTCTCAGAGGAACTTTACATGCATATTATGATGTGAAAAGTGCTTATCTAAAAAATCTACATACTATATGACTCCACGTATATGATATTCTGGAGAAGGCAGAACTGTGGAGACAGTAAAAGTATCAGGAGGATGTGTATGGGAGCACAGAGGACTTTTTAGGACAGTAGGAATACTCTGTGAGATACCACAATGATAGATGTCATGATGTATTCGTCCAAAGCCATAGAATGTATAGAAACAAGAGTGAACTTTAATGTTACTGTGAACTTTGGGTGGTTGTCAGTATAGGTTATTTTGTGGATATGAACTTGGGTGATTGTCAACATGAAAGTGAAAGTCACTCAGTTGTGTCCAACTCTTTGCAACCCCATGGATATACAGTCCATGGAATTCTCCAGGCCAGAGTACTGGAGTGGGTAGCCTTTCCCTTCTCCAGGGGATCTTCCCAACCCAGAGATTGAACCCAGGTCTCCCACATTATGGGCAGATTCTTTACCAGCTGAGCTGCCAGGGAAGCCCCAGAATACTGGAGCGGGTAGCCTATCCCTTCTCCAGGGGATCTTCCTGACCCAGGAATTGAAGCGGGGTCTCCTGCATTGCAGGCGGATTCTTTACCAGCTGAGCTACCAGGGAAGCCTGATTGTCAATACAGGTTCATCAATTAAAGTGAATGTTCCGCACAGGTGGGGGATGGTGATACTGTGGAGGCCTGGGGTGGGGGATATGTGGGAAATCTGAGTACCTTCCCCTCAGTTTTGCTGTGAACCTAAAACAGTAGTCTTAAAAAACAAAGAATGAAGTACTGCTACATATTCACAGCACGGGTGGACCTCGAGACTGTGCTGAATGAAAGAAGCTAGACACAAAGGGCCGCATGCATTGCTATGATTCCGCTTGTATGAAATGTCTAGAACAGGCACATCCATAGAGACAGAAAGCAGACTTGTGGTTGCCTCGGGCTGGCAGGATTGAGGGGCTTGGGGAGTGAGGCTCATGGTGTGAGTTTCTTTCTGGCCAGGACTAAAATCTTCTAAGATTGATTGTGGCGATGGTTGCGCAATGCTGTGAGTGTTCTAAAAACCACTGGATTGTTTTCAGTCAACTGAAAGAGTCAAACGTATGTAAATTATATCGCATTAAAGCTCTTGTTAAAGAAAAGTTCCCTTGCTCTGCCTGGCTTGGAGAGGTCCTTAGAAAACTGTGAAATACAATTAAATGGTATTTAGCAGATAAAATTAGGAGAAGGCAATGGCACCCCACTCCAGTACTCTTGCCTGGAAAATCCCATGGATGGAGGAGCCTGGTGGGCTGCAGTCCATGGGGTCGCTAAGAGTTGGACACGACTGAGCGACTTCACTTTCACTTTTCACTTTCATGCATTGGAGATGGACATGGCAACCCACTCCAGTGTTCTTGCCTGGAGAATCCCAGGGATGGGGGAGCCTGGTGGGCTGCCATCTGTGGGGTCGTACAGAGTCGGACACGACTAAAGTGACTTAGCAGTAGCAGCAGCAGATAAAATGCACATAGAAGGTACTCCAAACACACATGAGATGTCTAAACACTATTCATTTTTCAAAATTTTTTTTTTTGGAGCATCCATTGTGTACAAACAGGCAGAATAGGGTCACTTTGGGAGATGGGAGCTCAAACAAGCTAATACCACTTACTCGAAAGAAGCTCACTGCTGTGAGGTTAAAGCTTTTACTCACGGGTTTAAAATTCTTCCTTCATTTACGTTTGGTGTATTCATCTCTCTCTGTGTGTGCATAGGTATCTCCCCATATTTAGCCCACCATCTTCCTAAATCCCCCTCATGTATTCATGTCTCTATTCCACCATCAGTCCACTGCAGGCTTCCAGCATCACTTGGTAGATTACTGTGGTGGTCTCTGATTGGTTTCCCCACTCGTTTGGTTGCTTCAGTCCTTTATCAGATGAATCTTTTCACAATTCTGATTAGTTTAAAACCTGCTGCTGCTGCTACTGCTAAGTCGCTTCAGTCGTGTCCGACTCTGCAGCCCACCAGGCTCCCCCATCCCTGGGATTCTCCAGGCAAGAACACTGGAGTGGGTTGCCATTTCCTTCTCCAAATTAAAACCTTCTAGTGGTTTCTTAATGCTCTGAGGATGAAAGCAAACCCCTCTGGGGACTCATAGGCTCTGCATAGTCCGGTCCTTGCGTATCTCCTTCTTCACCGTGAGCGCATTCCCTATTGCTGTATCTTCCAGCTACATTCAGCCCCTTTCATTTCAGTGTTCTGTCCCACACAGGATGTTTGCCCTGTGCTGATCCTGTTTCCTCTTCTTTATCGAGTGAGGCTCTGCTCTGTCTTCAGATGGTGGTGGTGGTTGGTTTAGTCGCTAAGTCATGTCTGATTCTTGCGATGCCATGGACTGTGGCCCGCCAGACTCCTCTGTCCGTGGGATTTCCCAGGCAAGACTACTGGAATGGGTTCTTTCTCCAGGGGATCTTCCCAACTCAGGGCTTGAACCTGGGTCTCCTGCATTGCACGCTGGTTCTTTCCTGACTGAGTCACTGTGGCAGCTCACTTTTTTCAGGAAATCCTTCTCTGACTTCCCCATCTGCATCAAATAACCCAGTTACAAGCTCTCAGTGACACTGTATCTCCTCCATATTTGAATGAATCACTTAGTGCCTGGCACTGAATTTTTGTTACTGATGAGGCTTGATTGTATTCTATTTCCTGTATGTTTTAGTTTTCCTAGAGCTAACGAGTAAGGTATGATTAGATTCATGGTAGATAGGATTATAGATGATTGACTAGACTGCCAACCTGGAGGTCAAATTTGGTATTTGTCTCAGTGGAAAATTCTCTATCACAATCAGATGGTACAGATTCTTCCTGCCCTATATGTGACCTGCTAAAATATGTGTACCTGCGTGCCAAGTTGCTCAGTTGTGTCTGACTCTGTGTGACCCCCATGGACTGTAGCCCGCCAGGCTTCTCTGTCCATGGGATTCCCCAGGCAGGAACACTGGAGTGGGTGGCCGTGCCCTCGTCCAGGGGATCTTCCCAAAACGGATCGAACCCAAGTCTCTTAGACTTTCTGCATTGACAGACAAGTCCTTTACCATTAGCACCACCTGGGAAGCTCCTACTGAGTTAAAAGGCTAGCAGTTCTAGTTAATTTAATGCCACCACAGTAAACTAGAAGATATCCAGAAAAAGGTAGAGGGTACTTTTCAATGAATGAAGGAATGAAGAGAGGAAGAGTAGCTTGTGTGTTAAAATGATTGTGTGTGGCTGAAATTTTGGCTCATAGTTTATAAAATTTTCAAGTCTGTACATACAGACTTCTTAAGTTTAAGAAGTTAAACTTAAAAGTTTAAGAAGTTATTAGTATTTTGAGACTTAACTTTAAATGACTAATATTAATGGCGGTGAAGGGAAAATGAAAGACATATTTTTAGAGCATATCTCAGAAAGGAGAGATGATTCCTTTATGAAGTGGCTCTTCACTCCAGGAGCTATGTTTCTGTGCAGCCTAAAGGATTTAGATGATGTCTTGCAGAACTAACCCTAACTTGTGTCAGGAGGCAGAGGATGTCTGGCATACGCATTAGTTATCCATGACTGTAACATTTTACTCTCAAACCCGGCGACTTAGAACAGCGAATAGCTATCTGCATTGTGTGTGTGTGTGGCTGCATTGGGGAGCCTGTGGGATGTCAGTTCCCTCACCAGGGGATGGAACCTGTGCCCCTGTAGTGAAAGCACGGACTTTTCAACACTGGACTGCCAGGAAAGCCTTATCTCACCACTTCTGGGAGTCAGGAATCTGCAGAGCTTCCTGGGTCCCCTGGTTCTGGGTCCCTGTGGTCCTCTTGGGATTCAAGCAGGGCAGACCCTCTTCCAAGCGCACGGGGTGTTTCGACAGCATTCACCTAGTCCTCCTGTGCTTTGGCCAGAGGCTTCCCTTGCCCTCCGGGCCCTCCCTAGGGCAGCCTGGCACTAGCTTCCATCACAGTGAACGAGCCAGAAAGGGCACGTACAGTGGAAAGCAGTCTTGTAACCTGTTCTCAAAAATGACGGCCTGAAGATTGCTGTATTTTATTTATTAGAATCAAGTTACTAAATCCATCTTGTGTTCAATGGGTGGAAGGATTACACAAAGGGATGAATTCAAGAAGGTGAAGATCACTGGGGGGCCCCTTAGACGCTGCCTTCTCCAGGGTATGTACGTAGCCTTTTGAAACTGACCCCAGAAAGAGTACTTTAGAGGGGGAGGATAGATTGTGTTACTGTCAGAAACTGAGTTGGGACTTAGATGATGACTTGGTCTAAATGATTATGGTACCAAGGTGATTTATACTTTGATTTTTGGGAATTGTGAGCCATCTTAAACTGGCGTGCTGTGATTCATGGGGTCGCAAAGAGTCAGACACAACTGAGCAACTGAACTGAACTTAAACTAAGTTGTACATTCCTCTACCATATTAAATAATATTATATGGATTTTTAGGTTTTCTTTTTAGGTAAGCCCTAAAAGCTAACTTGATAGCTTCTTTGCTATGTGAATTTTGCTGGCATGGGGTTGTGCAGACATGCACAGACTTTGAGAAATTCTCTCTGGTGCCAGAACATCTCACTGTTTAAAGGAGTTGCTTTTCCAAAAGAATACTGCTGAGTAGATGTCATATTAATCTCTGCAAGATACATTTGAATATATTTGAAAATAAGTCTATTTTATAAACTTCAGTTCTTTAGTTTTTTAGGACAACTGTGCAAAATTTAAGATGGTAGATTCTCTTTGGGGATTGAGGAAGGAATTCAGCTGGAGCTGTTATGAAGGTCAGGAAGTGGAGAGGGAATCTTGGCAAGAAATGGAAAGGGAGTTTGCAAATTGCAGTTGAGCAAGTAGTTATGAATGGGGCTGCTATTTTGTTTCCCAAGAAAAGTTCCTGAAATATAATATTCCTTTTTTAAGGAAAAGAGAAAAATGCATACAAATCTTTTGCCATGCTTACTTTTTCTGTCTTACCTCTGAAAATAAACAAAGCAAAAAAGCCTTGCCTCTGTGATGGGCTTGTTTAGAAATATTATCTTCAAAGAGCTCTTTCTGTAAGCTAAGCTGTTCTTTGTATTAGCGAGTCTGGGACAGTTTTGTGTGTGCCCTGGAAAGGAAACAAAACACGGGTGTGATTCCTTTTGTGTCAGTGCTTACAATTCAGATACCAAAAGGACACCTCATGGATTAGATCAAGCCTCTAGTGCTGGCCTTACCTAGTCGTGAGCTGGAGAATCAGCTCTGAAAGGAGAAATGTTGCAAATGTTGAAGCAAGAGAGAGCCTTGAGTAGGGGCTTGCTTCACTCTGAGTATTTATGACTACATACTTTAAGAAAGCAAGCTCCGAGGGTTGGTGATGGGCAGGAGAGCCTGGCATGCTGCAGCCCAAGGGGTCACAAAGAGTCAGACACGACTGAGTGACTGAACTGAACTGACTTTAAGAAAAAGAATCTTTGGACTAGAGATGCTTTAGAGAATCCCGTGGACTTTCTCCGCACTTTTGGACCTTACTTTCTTTTTTCCTAAGGATGCTGTCCATGACTGTGTTCATAAGCAAAGCTAATAGGAACTTGGAATTGGGAGGGCAGGATCTTTCTTAGTAATCAGCTTATTAAGAGACATGTTGCTGGTCTATACAGAACGTTAATGAAATTTTAAGGAATTCTTAATTGTATTTTCAAACCACAAATAGCTTTCATGTTTCTGTGGTAATTCTTCATTCCTCCTTCATCCTCCTCATTCTCTCCCTGGCTCTACCCTCACCTCCACTGTCCAGGGGGACGGATGAAGTTGCTCCGTGCAGTGGCTGGCAGGCTAGTGGGCTGGGGGCTGGGGGCTGGGAGCGAGTGCAGCTGAGTTGAGAGTAGGGGCCCTTTTCAGGGTCTGTCTTCTAGGAGGGGAGGGCCTGCCTCTGAGGACTGATCTGTTTGGGGCTGCTTTCTAACCAGCTGACCTCAGAACTCAGGCTGGAGAGACTCAGGACCTTTCTGGTAGGCCAGGACTGGGTCCCACCAGGGCACATCCTAGAGGTAGAGAGAGGGAGTAACCCGTGAGAAGAAGGGGGTCGTCAGGGGTAGCCTGGGAGACACTGAGACTCAGTAGGGTGTCTCCGTGGAGGCTCCTTCCCTGGAGAAGGAAATGGCCAACCACTCCAGTATCCTTGCCTGGACAATCCCACAGACCGAGGAGCCGTGGTCTTTGTGGCCGTGGAGTCATAGAGAGTCGGGCATGACTGAGCGACTAATACACACACGTGGAAGCTCCCTGGTGGCTCAGATGATAAAGAATCTGCTTGCAACGCAGGAGACACGGGTTCTATCCCTGAGTCGGGAGGGTCATCTGAAGAAGGAAATGGCAACCCACTCCAGTGTTCTTGTCTGGAGAAGTCCATGGACAAAGGAGCCTGGTGGGCTACAGTCCATGGGGTCACAAAGAGGCGGCCACAACAGAGCAGCCAACACTGGAATGGAACCAGAGGAGTCAGGGTAAAGGCAGCCCTGCCTACCAGGATGTGGAGCTTGCGCTGGAGCCTCCGGGGCTGAGGTTCAGCTGGGCGGTGTCCAGGGAGCAGGAGCTGGAGCTGGAGGCACAGACTTTAAGGTTGTAAAGGGAGAAGCCAAGGCTTTGACATGTGACTGGATTTAGGGATCAGAGGAGCTTGGAGGGCAAATGCCTTGGGGCAGACGTAGGCGTTGCTTCTCTGACTCAGCAGGATGCATTGTGTGGTTGCTATCAGCCAAGCCCAGGGTTGGGACCTAGCGCTGGGAGACTTTTTTGCTTTTAATTTCACATCTTTTGTGTTCTGCCTTAGGTATATCTTGGAAAGGTGCCAGTCAGATGTGATCTGACAAATGAAAGGATACTTTCTCAGAGCACAGGTATTTTTTAAATACAAATAATCAATATGAATCTTCTCCAGACAAGGAGAAGTTGAGCAACTGACATCTGATCCCAGAGTTCACATTTGGTTCTCAGGCTTTTGAAGTTGGAAAGCTGGGAGGTATTTGGAATTCTCCATGGTCTCAAACATTCCTTACTGCAGGGGTTATCACACAGAGTGTGTAGTCACCAGGCGTGGTACCCAGAGCACTCAGTTTACACAGGGTTATCCCCATTTTACAGATGGAGAAACTGAGCCCTAGAAGAACTTATGTAATTTTTCTAAGGTCATGATCAGCTGGCGACATAAACTATATTCCAATTCAGATCTGTCTGACTTCAAAACCTGTGTGCTTAAAAAAACAGACACTGTCTCATGTCTTTATGTCTTAATGTGTTTTGATCATGTCTTCACTGCAAGTTCAAAACTTTGGTTTGTGTGATCTTGGTTTCTAGGTTCTATGTGACTAACTTTGTTTTCACTCTTGATCACTTCTCACTATCTGAGTTTAGGTAGAATTATCAAAATATAGCCATTGTCTTTATGTTTTTCTTTTTCTTTCTCTTCTTTTCCCTTTTCTGCTGGTTGCTTGCTTGTTGTTTTAACTGTGACTACTGCTAGGCATTCGTTCTGGGAAGAATTTACCTTGTAGTCTCCACCCCTTCGCCCTTTTCTTTCCTCTGTCTCTCTCCTAAAAGTCTTCTTAAAGTTTTAGTAGGAATTTACACTTTTCAATGGTGTAGATTTTATTCTTACTCAGGATAGTTTGATGCATCTTTCTTCTTGGTTATGTCTGGATTCTACGTTAAACTCATCAGTCGTCGTCTTGGTTCTGCCACTGTTTTGACTGGTTTGAAAGAATGCTTTGCTTTTTTGTTGAGACATCAAAAGGTATGAAGAGCCAACACCACTGAGGTCTCTTCCTTCCTGTATGAACCTCCCCACCAAGGCTGCCTCACGCTGTGATGCTCAAAAGTCAGAGAACAGTGTCATCATTCAAGAGATAGAGGGACTCCAAGCAAGGCCGGTGGGGACCAAATAACTGCACAGGCTTGTAACAGAATGATTTTTTTTTTTCTTGCATTTCTAAGACAGTCTTCCATTGCCTTTTGGCCCTGAACATTTTTGTTTTCTTCTAAGAGTGCAAATCCTGGTTTTGTATACAGGGACCCTGAGGTGCAGAGAAGTTTGTCAACTCACTATTCTATGGTAGAATTAGTGGCAGATTTGAGATTAGTATAACGATCTCCTGGCTGTTGACAACTCTTTTCTCCCATGATTCTAAGTCTTGTTGATCAGAAAAAGTATTCATCAAAAGTTCAGTGGTAAAATAAGTGGAAATAAAGATGAATATTAAGCTTGTTGTTTGGTAAATTCAGTTTGTTTTTAGTGAAACATTGAATTCTTAGTATGGAGGAATTAGCTGAGTATGGAGGAATTAGCTGTGTGTACATTTTTGTCATATATCTTTCATTTTTGCTAAGAAACTTGAACCTGTTTAGGTGCTAGAATATGAATTCAAGAATTCACAGTTCTTGTCATTTCCATACTTTCCTCTTTCAGTCTTGCTTGGCTTAAGCAAGACTGATATTTTTTTCCTTCAAATAATTTATAATATCTAGCTGTTCCTGCTTCTGGCATTTCACAGGGCAAAAGTGGAGGCAGCTCCATCATCTGAGTGAGAGAATGAGTTTGGACAGTGATTCTAAATTCAGTGATTCTAAATACCACTTACATTGGGGTCACAGAGGTATGCGTGTAAATTCAGGCTTCTGAGGTTTGCTCCAGACCCTGTAAATCCATCTCTAGGGCCGTGGAGTCTGCATTTTAACAAGCCACTCAGGTAACCTATAATGGAAAAGACTCTGAAAAAGAATATACATATATATATATGTATGTGTATGTATATATGATGGAATCACTTTGGTGTACACCCAAAGCGCTGTAAATCAACTATTCTTCAATAAAAAACAAATAATTTACACAACAGATTAAGAAAACCAAATCACTCAAGTAAGGTTGATGTGCACTGAGGTTCCAGGATTATGCTCTCATCTCTGGCCAAAGCAGCTCCAGCTTTCCCAGCCCTGCTCAGAGGTAAGGAACATGGACATCCTTTCCTCTGATCAGATGGGAAGAGGAAGTGTATTGGGGGTCGTCATCTGCTGATGTGAGAAGGTTGGGAGAACAGTGGAATAAAAACAGCTGCTATAGAGAAAGTGATCGTGCATCAGCCAGGGTTGGAGAGAAAGCCTGGGCAGTTTTGAGGAGCCAACTGAAGTCCTCCATTTTCCCCAGAGAACCAATCAGCGTGTTACTAGGAAGTTTTCCAAGATGAGAGAAAATGGACGGGGTAACTAGGCTCAGGGACTGGCATGTTGGTTCTGAGCAAGGCATAGAAAGAGGGACCTCAGGGTCCATGTGAGCATCACTGGGCCTTGAGGTCCCAACTCATCAGGGAGGCTCATGAAGCCAGCATGGGTAAAATGGAGGGCAGTTAGCAGGAGTCACAGAACCATCTTTGGTGAGAATGAAGAAAGTGAGAGTGTCCTTCTCTCCATTCTGTCCAACTCTTTGCAACCCTGAGGACTGTAGCCCACCAGGCTCCTTTGTCCATAGGATTCTCTGGGCAGGAATACTGGAGTGGGCAGCCATTTCCTTCTCCAGGGGATCTTCCCAACCCAAGGATCGAACCCACGTGTCTTGCATCTCCTGTGTTGGCAGGTTGTTTTTTTACCACTGGCACCACTCTTGGAAGAAAAGCTATGACCAACATAGATAGCATATTAAAAAGCAGAGACAGTACTTTGCCAACAAAGGTCCATCTAGTCAAGGCTATGGTTTTTCCAGTGGTCATGTATGGATGTGAGAGTTGGATCATAAAGAGGATGAGTACCTTAGGATTGATGCTTTTGAACTGTGGTGTTGGAGAAGACTCTTGAGTGTCCCTTGGACTGCAAGGAGATCAAACCAGTCAATCCTAAAGAAAATCAGTCCTGAAATATTAATTGGAAGGACTGAAGCAGAAACTCTCATACTTTGGCCACCTGATGCAATATACTGACTCATTGGAAGAGACCCTGATGCTGAAGGCAGGAGGAGAAGGGGACAACAGAGGATGAGATGGTTGTATGGCGTCAGTGACTCGATGGACATGAGTTTGAGCAAGCTCCAGAAGTTGGTGATGGACAGGGAAACTTGGCATGCTGCAGTCCATGGGGTCTCAAAGAGTTGGACATGACTGAGCTACTGAACTGAACTGAGTACTACCTGGGGAATGAAGGGCAGAGCCTAAAAGAATCAGGAAGTGGAGACGCAGGTAAACAGAAAGCCACAACCAGAGGTTTGGAAGTCCAACTCTTAAAGGTGGAGTGTTTCTGGGTAGTGATAAGCTCCAAGGTGTGGTGGGGCTTGTGTGCAGTGTAAGTAGAACGGAGGTGAAATCCTTAGGTAGAGGAGGAAGTCTCTGAACTGTGGCTTTCCGTGTTCCCAAGATCATCCACCTTCTTAAAGCCTCCAAGCAGAGGTGGGCGTGGGAGGTACACAGTGATGGTATCAAGAAAGGAAAGTCCTGGATTAGGAGGGAGAAGAGTTGAGGAATGAGGTGGGGGGAGAGGTCTTATAAACAGAGATGATGGATGTGGCCTGGAAGAAGGTTCAGCAGGAATGGTGATGAATGACCCTCCCTTTCTCAGTCCTGCGAGTTAAGGAAATTTGGGGAACCGCCGTCTGTTGTCCGTGGCATTGCAAAGAGTTGGCCACGAGTTAGTGACTGAACAACCGCAACAGCCCTGGTTTATGAGAAGTGGCACTGCGAAGGAAAAATGGGCGTGGGAGGTACACAGTGATGGTATCAAGAAAGGAAAGTCCTGGATTAGGAGGGAGAAGAGTTGAGGAATGAGGTGGGGGGAGAGGTCTTATAAACAGAGATGATGGATGTGGCCTGGAAGAAGGTTCAGCAGGAATGGTGATGAATGACCCTCCCTCTCTCAGTCCTGCGAGTTAAGGAAATTTGGGGAACCACCATCTGTTGTCCGAGGCGTTGCAAAGAGTTGGCCACGAGTTAGTGACTGAACAACCGCAACAGCCCTGGTTTATGAGAAGTGGCACTGTGAAGGAAAAGCCACGCTGCCATTAAGACAAGCAGTGGGGAAGGTGTAAACAGAAAGTGGAGGCTATAGGAGAATTCACGTTTTTATAACAGGTTGAGAGTTCCAGAGACACATGTAAAGGAATATGTGTAAATTAGATTAAAATAGATTGGGGGTGTGCATAAAGAGGACTGTTTAGAAGAACTCAAATGACGCACCTGAAGCCTTTCGTGGGGGGAGTCCTTCCCTCCTGGGGTTTGCCTTGGGTCCCGGTCCAGCTCCAGTTGCACTCATTAGATTGATAGTTGATGGTGACTTTTAATGCCTCTTGTCCTTTGCCAACTAGCCAGAAACTCCTCGGGGAAGATGTTCATGCTCTCAGTAGCCCCCCAGGCACAGGGTGAGGTGAGGTTGGTTTACCTGCGTGAATGATAACAGTGATTTCAGGAGTCCCACCTTGGGTTTCTTCTCCAGTGTGGTTTGGCCTAGAGGAGCCTTGTGAGGGGCACCAGTTCTCTGTGTTAAATAGCTCTTGGTGATAATTGATTTGCACTTCTGATTGTATGGGTCCCCTTGGGAAACACGCATCAGTTGACTGTGCCTGGGTATTTTTTTGTGTGAAAATGGTGGTCCCCCAATTGTGACACTTGTGTTTGATCTGTTATCCCCAGATGTTTAGTGGGGCATGTGCCACACCTCTCACAGTTCTGCATTCTCTGGGATGGGGTGCCGCTCACCTTTCTGTCTCCTGAGGTGGTTTGTCTAGCGGCCGCTGTGTTCATGAGGTGATGGGATGGGAGTTTTAAAGGGCCTCTGTGCAGATAGAGCTCCCCAGCCCTGATGATGCAGTCTGCACCAACAGATTAAAATAGACCTTTTGTGGATCAGCACTGCCTACAGTCTGAAACACACCAGCAAGGCAGACTTGAGGATGAATTAGCAAAGGTTCAGCAAACATGAATGATAAATGGGCCTGCTTAGAAGTCCAGCGGCTACATTAGACAAAATAAATTCATTCGTGTCGTGTGGAGCTGTGTGTTGGTTTTGAGACTCAGATAGATGATAAATAAGGGGTAGATGGAGTGTTATTTTCTTGTTCGTGATGTGCCTCCCAGGCTGGATACAGACAAAGGGGACATGGACTCAGAGGCTGGCGGGGCGGATGGGTTGGGGAATGGCAGGGTTTCTAGTTCCCAGATTAAAAAATCAATAGAAACAGGTGAAAGTAACTTGAACATATTTAACTATGTCTGGAATATCATTCAATATACAATCAGTGTACAAAATATTAATAAAATATATCACTCTCTTTCTTCTCCCCAACATCTCAGTTCAGACTAGCTGCATGGGATATGTTCTGTATACACGTGGCCCCGGAGGCCACCACATTAGACAGGACAGGCTATGTACCCTTGGTGCCTCAGTCCTTGGAGGGAGGTCAGTGTGCAGGGGGGGTCCTGAAGGAACTTCTGACCATGACAAGTGAAGACAGGAAAGGGTGCAGAGGTGTGCTGTGTGTACAGTGGAAGCAAAGGAAAGCTTTAGAAATGGAGGATTCACCAATGAAGTGAACTTGACATTTTCTCCCTTGGTTTCCTTCCTGCATTCACATTTTAAAAATTGAAGTATAGTTGGTGTACAAGATTATCTAAGTTACAGGTGTACTATACAGTGATTCACAGTTGTAAAAGGTTATATACTCTATGCTTATAAAATATTGCCTGTATTCCCTATGGTGTACACTCATCCTTGTAACTTGTTTTATACACAATAGCTGGTGCTTCTTAATTGCCTTCCCCTATCTTGCCTCTCTCCCCTTAATCACTAGTTTGTTCTCTTTATCTGCAAGTCTCCTTTTTTGGTTAGATTCACTAGTTTGGTGTGTGTGTGTGTGTGTGTGTGTGTGTATATATATATATTTTTAGATTCCACACATAAGTGATATTATGCAGTATTGGTCTTTCTCTGTCTGGCTTATTTCACCTCCTCATCCCTCCTTTTTGTCGCAAACCCATATTCACATTTAGAGCAGCAATGAAGTTGTCAGGATACTTATAAGGATACTTAGTGGCATGCAACGAATTCTCCTTTTCTGGTACTTTTAGCCCGGGGCAGACTGAAGTGACTTAGCAGTAGCAGCAGCTGCCTCACCGTTTCCCAGAGTGAGCGGATAATATCACGACAGCTGTGACAGAGCTGGTGGAGGAAGAAAGGTGATGTACCAGCCCCTTGACTTCAGCCTCTGCTCCCTCCAGTCTCTTGCTTTGCCCATGATGTTAAGTAACCAAGATCGACACTGATAAGGTGGAGATTGGAAAGTCACCTGTTAGTCAACAGGCCTCTCTGTTGGCAGCAAATCCATGGTACTTTTGTCCTTGTCTCTTACTTAATGAAGAACTTAATGATGGACTGTAACAAAATTGGCCACCTTATTTTTAGGGTTAAATTAAGACCTGTCCACAATGCTTAATATTACAGGATGGTGATGGAGGGAGGAGGTAGAGATTAAAAGAAGTATGCGGGAGAATAGTCCCAATATTGACATTTTAATACCTGGAGATAGAAACAAAGTCTCTACTGTGAAAAAGGCCAGGAAGGATGCTGTCTTTCTATCCAGGCCAACATTTTCTAAATTTTTTTTTTTTTAGCAGGACAAGTCATTGTATATAGCTGCAGAAGCAACAGAAAATAGTCTCTTAGTTATCAGAGCAGCATTAGCTAAATAAAATGAGCAGACTCAGTGTTTAATTTGGCCTCAACAGAAAGTCATTCGTGGAGGTGACATGCTGACTTTGTTCTTCTCAGTGTATGAACGAGAGTTGATGGCTTTTCATTAGTCCTGGTTCTCTTAGCACTTGAGTGACCTTGAGCAAAGCACACTCTCAATGTCTCAGGCTCCTTATTTGTGAAATGGGTCCTGGCTACCAGTCACACCTACATCATAGTGTTACAATGGGAAAAGCAGGCTGAATGTCAAGCACTGTATTGCTGTAAGTTATGAAGTGTTGAAACACGGAACAAAGTACCTCTTGAATGCCATTGTTTATTACAAAACATTTTCAAGAGTAGGAACAGCTGTGAATCAGGCATCCCAACTTAATTAGCCAAAGAATGTGTGCCTTCAGCTGCTTTTTATTGATGCTGTTTGCAGATTTACTTCCTATCTAGCATAAATAGAGGTGGGATAGGTTTGTGTGGGGATGGATGAGTATGTCTGGACAGCTTCACAGTAGACTCTACCTTCTGTAAATAGTATTTTCAGTACCACATACAGGCCCCTCTTTTATAGCAGCGGGAAACTAGGAAAGTGCTTTTTAAACCTGGAAATATACATCTGGTGAATTATACCTTTTCACAATAAAGCATCCATTGAGGAAATACTGATGTTGGCAGAGCAAATCCAGTTTTTAAATATCATTCTTATGAGACATGACAACCTGCTTCAGGATTCTTGCCTGGAGAATCCCATGGACAGAGGAGCCTGGGAGGCTCCAGTCCAGGGGTTGAAAGACTCAGGACTGAGCGACTAACACTTTCACTTTCTATAGGTAACTTGGGCAGCAGGGAAACCAGACTTCTTCAGGTCAGGTGCACATAAAAGGCTGCATGTTTCCTCCTGGCCACCTGGAGCAGTGCAGCAGGATGGTACCTTTTCTGAAATCAAGCTCATTTAGGCTCAGCTCCCCTTCTGCCCTGAATCAGTATCAGTGGAGTCGCTTAGTCGTGTCTGACTCTTTGTGACCCCATGGACTGCAGCACACCAGGCTTCCCTGTCCATCACTAATTCCCGGAGCTTACTCAAACTCAGGTCCATTGAGTCGGTGATGCCATCCAACCATCTCATCCTCTGTCGTCCCCTTCTCCTCCCGCCTTCAATTTTTCCCAGCATCAGGGTCTTTTCCAGTGTCAGTTCTTTGCATCAGGTGGCCAAAGGACTGGAGCTTCGGCTTCAGCCCTGTAGATAGTGATAGGTGGGCCCTTCTTTTCTCAGGCCCCTGCCTTAATATCCTCTTATGCTTGTCCCAATGCCTCTTCTCCACCTTAACCCCCACCCACTACCTGCCAAGCAGAATTGAGGGGTTAGGCAGAAGACTCCAGAGAGATAACTCCTTAGCCCCTCAGAAGACTGCCAGAGGAACTGCAGGATAGGCAAAGATCAAGGGAATAATAGTGATAAACGCTTTGGTGCTGTGGCTACTTAATTAAAGTACCTGGGAGCTGCAGTGTGAGGGGAGGGGAGACGCCTGCCTGACACTGGGATGTCAGGGTGCAAGTTCTTTGAGGGCAGAGGTCATCTCGTTGGTCATGGTTACTTATTTCATCACTCCATTGGACACCTGGTTTCCAGCAGATTCTTGTCGAAGGTGTGGTGTTTAAGAGGACTTCCAGCTCCAATTCCAGATATTCCATGGGTTGGTTTCTTGCTTTAAAACCTAAATGTAAGCTTAGTTTAAAAGAAAGAAACTCCAGAGTGGAGCATGTAATTTCATGTGCTATGAAGGCTTCAGGGCGTTGCTTCAGCAGGTGCCAACATGTCCTCGGTTGATAGGAATAATCTAGCCCAGCTGTCCTTACAGATGTGGGAGGGGCTGGTGTCAGCCTGGCTCTGGAAAGCCCCTCGGGTGGGGAGGGGTGGCTCCAGCACTAACTGGTCTCCCTCCATCTGCTTGATGCTTTCCTTCCCAGCTCTGAGCTCTGTGCATTTGTTCCTTTCCAGAGTAGTCTCCCGTCTCCCCTGGTAGGCATCTCTTCTGCTCCACTCTGTGAAGCAGCGGATCCTTGTATTAGGCGTATGCATGCAAGCTAAGTCGCTTCAGTTGGGTCTGACTCTATGCGACCCCATAGATAGCAGCCCACCAGGCTCCTCTGTCCACAGGATTCTCCAGGCAAGAACACTGGAGTGGGTATAAAGTGCTCTTAATTTTTGTTTTAATATCTGTTTAGCTGCACTGAGTCTTAGTTGCAGCACATGAAATCTTTAAGTGGTAGCATGTGGAATCTAATTCCCTGACCAGGGGGTCGAACTTGGGCCCCCAGCATTGGGAGCATGGAGTCTTAGCCACTGAACCTCAAGGGAAGTCCTATGCTCTTAAATTTTTAAAAATTGTTTTGATCCCTGCCTTTCCTTTAGGTAAGGTAAGGTAGCATGCTGCTGGTCAAAGGGGCAAGAAAACTAATTTTCAGAGCCCAGTTCAGAACCCACTTCTCCAGATGATGGTGTTTCCTGTGTAAGTATCTTTTTGTGGAGTATTTTGAGCCCTTTTGACTTGTCAAGATTTATTAGATAAATACACACAGAAACATGTGCAACAAAACCCTGTCTACAACAAAACCCTATCTGGAGTAGGTTTGAAATGCTTTTGCATTAGTGATAGGTTCTGATTCCCTGTGGTGTGGTAAGGAAAGAATACTACTTCTGCTACAGTTTAGTTGCCTTAAGGAGTAAACAAGTTTTAGAGTTTTCCATGTAATAAAGACTACTTAGTGTTAGCATTTGCATTTGGTTAGTTCTTAAAGCTCTGAGTGGTGTCCCTGTGTTTGGATTTTTACAGAAATCAGTTCTTGGTGTAATACAAGCACCCACTGGGGGTTGAATCCTTCCTCTGCCTTTGTGGTCAGAGGAGAAATGGGCAGAGTTGGGTGTCAGAGCAGCTCTGGGTGAACCCCTTAGCCCTGAGCGCCTCCCTGTCCTCTTCGGCTTCTGCTCAACCCTGGTCTGGACTCCAATGAGGCAGCCGGGTGTACACTATCAAGCACCTTCTGTTCGCTGTACCTTCTGAATTGGGCCATGCGAGAGGCTGATCGTTCCCATTTGTGTTTTAGATAACTAGCACACTTAAAGTACATTTTAACCTTGAATCTGTAAAATGTACCTTGAGTATGTTAAATATCATAAGGCTTCCCAGGTGGCTCAGTAAGTAAAGAATCCTCCTGCAGTGCAGGAGACTGTCTGTATTGCAGGAGACTCAGGTTCAATCCCTGGCTGGGGAAGATCCCCTGCAGAAGGATATGGCAACCCATTCCAGTATTCTTGCCTGGGAAATCCCATGGACAGAGGAGCCTGGCAGGCTACAATCCATGGGGTTGCAAAGAGTCAGACACGACTGAGTGATTAAAGCACTACCAACCTTGAAAACCTTAATTTTGAGTTTCTCAAGCCTAAACGGGAAGATTTATGAGTGATTCTTCCAGGATATACACTTTTTCTGGTTTTAATCTTTGGTGGTATGATATTTTTATGAAAATTCGGCCCTTAATATTTATCATTATTATTTTGGCCACAACTCGAGGTATACAGGATCATTCCCAGACCAAGGATCAAACTTGTGCCGCCTGCACTGGGAACATGGGGTGTTAACCACTGGACGGCCAGGGAAGTCTGGTCCCTAATATTTAGGCTCATCATTTTCTCCTCTCAAAAATCTAGACAAGGCCAAAGTAAAAATGGTTGCTACGGTAACTTTGGAGCAATTGAGAATGTGTACTAATGCAAAGACCAATGTACTTGAAGGGCAGATTGCTTTTAAACACAGAGGAAGAATTAGCTTTGGAATAAAGACATTCTCTTAATCTTCATGGAAAAAGTTGATAAGGACTAGAAATACAAAAGGTCTATAGTTTGAATAGTTTATCATGGGAGTTTTAAGCTATCTTTTAAATAAAATAAGTCTCATATGCTTACAACATGTCCGTCCTATACAGGAGTAGTATCAGTTTAGATTCTGCTCAGGTCTATGAAGTGTAGATTTACAACTCAGTCCAATTTATCCCTCCGTCCATAGGATTTTACCCATAAAAGATCAGCTTACCTTAGTTATATTTCAGGCTTATATCAGTATACTGTTTTACATTGAGATAAACTCATATTTTCCCCCTGTGGCTCAGTTTTCAGAATATTAGATGCTTCTGTTTATCTTTGGCTTAGTATTGCTGAACACTTATCAAATGATTAGGTGAAAATTTCCTAAATGAATATTTGCCAGTTATCTGAAATTTTGATGTATTACTGATCTTGATAGTACACAAGAGTATTACAAGTCAATTTGTTTGTTTGTTTTAACAGGCATTCCCTTGCTAGAATGAATGTTATCACAGCCTTAGAAGTGACAAACACCCATTTAAAAGAAGCTGATGATAGATATGAATATCGTATAAAAGATGACTGAATTTAAACTTCCTCCAAAGTAATATGCTATTTTGCCACTGTAACCATTTACAAGCTCAGTTATAAGTGATAAGTGAGCTGTTCCCTTCTGTTCATTGTTTTTCCTTCTCGTACAGGTCTCAAGCACATTTTCTCACTATCGGGCTAGTAAGCATTTAACCTGAAAGCTCTCTGGAATACAAGATGTTTAGTTTTTTAATTAGGCACAAGGTTTTATCTTATTGAGTGCTAACTCCATACCAAACACTGTTCTAAGCCATGAATACAGTGGTGCTGTTTTTATTTACCATGACTGGTGTGTGTGTGTGTGTGTCTGTGTGTGTGTTTATATTTAGTCTTGTCAGTTGGAAGACAGGGCAGTTTAGTTTTAGGGCAGTTTTGTCTTATTTTCAATCTAAGACAAAGGTTTAACTTTTTAATATGATGCTGCTGCTGCTAAGTCACTTCAGTCGTGTCCAACTCTGTGGTCCCATAGACGGCAGCCCACCAGACTCCCCCGTCCCTGAGATTCTCCAGGCAAGAACACTGGAGTGGGTTGCCATTTCCTTCTCCAATGCATGAAAGTGAAAAGTGAAAGTGAAGTCGCTCAATCGTGTCCGACTCTTGGCGACCCCATGGACTGCAGCTCACCAGGCTCCTCTGTCCATGGGATTCTCCAGGCAAGAGTACTGGAGTGGAGTGCCATTGCCTTCTCCTTAATATTGATATCATGTGTTAATTAGGGCTGTCTTTTATTTACGTACCCATATGTGGATCTGAAAGTGAGCGTGTTGTGTGTGGGCTGTGGTAGGGTTAGAATTGCTAGCCTCCATTGCATGTCAGCCTCCCACCTCCTGCTTCTCCATGCCCAACTCCAGCCCTCCACCCAGCTTTGCATGTGGCACTCAAGCAAGGCAGTGCACCTTCTGTGAAGGAATCTCACATTCTTAAACTGAACTCTGTGTAAAGATTGCAGGCTAACTGAAGGGAAATTAGGTGAAAATCCTGATTTCCTCTTCTTTGTGAGTTTGGCTGAGGTAAGCCAAGAGATAAGGAAGCAACTTAGAATGGAAGTAGGGCGTTGAGTGTATTTTTACAGTAATGAACATGATGTGTTTATATGTAGTGTATACCTGTGATGGCTGGAAACCTAACAGTGATCTTGACCGGAAAATGTATCCTTGATTCTCAGTAGCATTGCGCTCATTTAAAAACTACAGTAAGTCCCCTATACGAGGACCATTCTGGGAGCATATTCCTAAATCCAACAAGGTTGGCCGAGGTACTCAGCTAACGTAATTGACAGTATAATACTGTACTGTAATGGGTTTATAATACTTTTCACATAAATAATACATTAAAAAACACAACAAAGTAAGACTTTTTAAATTTTACAGTGCTGAACCTTGAAAAGCAGCGTAGTGCAGTAGAACAGCTGGCGGACAGGGGTTGGCATCGAGGGAACGGCAAGAAGGGTTGCTGATTGGAGGGCGGAGAGGACGGCGCGGCTGACGGGTGGGCATGGGTAGGAGGCGGAGGGCCCGCTGCCACTGCTCGCGCTCGGCGTGCGCGGAAGGCATGCGCGTCTCTGCAGGCTCGCAGTTTGAAGGCTCGTATGTAGGGGGCTTTAGAGTGTGGTTATTGATCAAGGGGGCAGATAGATATTAGGCAGGCAGTTAGCTCTGCCTGGTCACGCTCTGTGCCTCCAGGCGCCAGGGCTGAGGCTGGGTGTTCTGTGCACAGCGTGCCTGGCCCGCCCTCTCAAGACCTCACTGTGAACAGTTGGCCAGATGATTCAAACGAAGGGACGACGGAAGGGGCTAAGTTAGTATGAAAACTGGTCTGAAGACTCGCAAGATCAGTGTGCTTCGATCAAAAAGCGTGTTTTTCAACTCTGGCTCGTACTCGGACGTTTAGCAATTGATGGCTGGTAAGGGTAGGTTCGTGTTTGGCGTGCCATTCGCATGACCGAGAGAGAGAGAGAGAGAGGAGCCCCTGAGATGCTCGTTAACCCACCGCCTCGCACGTTACAGGCCTCCTCACAGCTGGCTTCCCTATAGTGCAGAAACAGAGCACGCCTGGCTCAGTTGGATGTAATAACTGCAGGTTGTAAAGAGCTTTATGGATCATTTAGTCCTCAGAACGCTGTGAGCTAAAACAAGCGATTCTTCAGTTAGCTTATGTTCTTACAACAAAAGACAGCTCATTTAGCTTCCCTGAATTGGTTTATATGCATGACTTTGTTTTCTCTTAAAGTATTACCAATCCGACCTTCTCATAGTTCAGTCAAATATGTCTGTTGAAACGCTTGTCAGCTGGATGTACCGACATAAGAGTGTGCTATGCGGATCCCTGAGTCTTCGGCATTTACTTGGCTGCTGATCGGTGAAATAAGGATGAAATTTGCCCTCATTGAGATGTTGGGAAGATGGAGAATTTGGAGAAGCTGTGAGCTAGAGATGAGAACAGTTTGTAAGCATTTCTTAATTGTACTGTGTTATCTTTAGGTGAATTTTACTTTTAAGTATTAAAAACTTTTTTTTTCTTTGAATAATGTTTTAAATCATTGGTTAGTATGGGTGTGCAGTGGGCTGAATAATGGCTGTCAAAGATATCAGGTCCTAATTCCTAGAATCTATACATGTGTTATTCAGAAAAAGGGCCTTGTGAAAGTGAAAGCATTAGTTGCTCAGCTGTGTCTGACTCTTTGCAACCCCATGGACTGTAGTTTGCCAGGCACTTCTGTCCCTGGAAAGTCCTATGAACAGAGGTACCTGGCAGGCTACAGTCCATTAAGAGCTCTCACAGGTCCTATAGGTTCCTGGAACCTATACATGTCATGCTATTCAGAAAAGGGTCTTGGTTGTGAACTAAATGTGATTAAATTAAGGATGTTGAAATGAGAGGTTTTCCTGGCTCGTTTGGGTCAGCCGTAAATGCAATCACAAGTATCCTGTAAGTAGATGGCAGCTATACACTGAGAAGGGGACTCGAGTGATGTGGTCACAAGAATCTTGGTTATTCGTAATTCCTTCCTTTTCAGGAATTAAGTGTATGGACTTGCAGCTCTCAGAAAGTTCAGGATTGTCCCTTGTGCACGAGGGCTGGGAATGGGGAAACTGGACTGGGGTCGCTGGGGGAGGGGAGAGGCGGGAGCGGCCATTTTCCAGGCTCTGGATCCATCTGTTTTTCCCTCAGTCCTGGTGAGGAGGCGTCATAATGTGATTTCCTTGGGAACAGAAAACTCAAAGCTGAACTGAAGCAGTGATTGAGAAAACACGTTCCAACACTCAAGTACATGAAATGTGTCCAGTGCTTTCAAAATTCAGAACAGTGACACCATACTGGGGGGTCCTGAGTCTAGAAGGGAGGAAGCTGTATCAGGAATTAAGAGCAGGGTGAGGCTGCAAGGAGGCAGGAGCCCGGCCTCACCTCTGGGAGTCACCCTTCTCTGGCCACACCACCTTGAAGGATGACCAACCCTCTTAACAGTTTCCTAACTGAAAGTGAAGTTGCTCAATCATGTCTGACTCTTTGTGACCCCATGGACTGTAGCCCCCTAGGCTCCTCTGTCCATGGAATTCTCCAGGCCAGAATACTGGGATCTCTTGCATTGCAGGCGGATTCTTTACCATCTTAGCCACTGAAGTGGAGATTAACAGCTATGTCACAGGACTGCTGTGAGGACCGGAAGTGACAGCAGATATAAAACAGCTCTAGCAGTTTGTACACAGTTTCCTCAGAGACTTTGTGTCCAATGCTTGTTGGTTCCTTACCCCATTTAAATTACTATAAATGTGAGGTGAAAGGAAGGAGAAATTCTTGGTAGTGAGTAATGTGTTTACTCCAGTATCAACCTATCCATGACACTGGTTGCTTGTGTCTGTTAATCACAACTAAGGTCAAGCCTTTACCCTTATAAACTGAGCATTCTTTTTTTTTAATTAATTAATTTTAAAAAAAGCTTTTTTTTTTTTGGCACCTGTGCCTTGAAGCATGCAGGATCTTTTAGTTCCCTGACCAGAGATCGAACTTCACAGCCTGCATTGCAGGCCCAGAGTCCCAACCGCTGGACCACCAGGGAAGTCCAGACTGAGTATTCTTTTTAAGAATCAATAATTGAGAACCTCAGAAGAAATCGAAAGGAGCACCTATGTCTTAAGACTGGCCTAAGGAGGTAGGGTAGGCTTTAACTTGATAATTAAGGAGTCTCAGGATCTGAATCACAATAAAGGGTCAGCTTCCTGAAAGAAGCTGGTCTGAAAACATTCCAGTTTAGGGCAAGGAAAGAGAAACTGAGATTCAGTAATTCATCTTTCTGGAATCTGTCTTATTTGTATAGAAGTCAAAGGGGAACAGTTTGATGAGGTTTTTGCCTCATCAAAGGGAGGTGTGAAGGGATGAGGACAGATTGCCTCAGGGGAAGAGGTTGTAGGTTTGCCCTTGTCCAGCAATGCCAGACTAATCCATCAGCCTATATTAGTAAGATTAGCCATCTGTCAGCCTCAGAACCAGAGGCAGTCTCTGTTTCAGTGGTGTGTGGGTTTGGGAAGAACAGCCAGGAACTAATAAATAGCACAGACCTGGAAACGCCAGGCACCGGGCTGGGCTTCTACAGCCACTGTGACGTCCAGTCCTGGCAATCCTGTGACGTGGGTGTCATTCCTCATTTCAGTTAGGAACTGATGCTGAGAGGTTCTGCCATCATTCGAGGTCACATGACTGGACAAGAGTGACCCCAAGACGTGAGGCTGGGCTTTGTCTCCTAGCTCTTCCATGGTGTCCGAAGCTCCTTTTCAGCTTGGGCCTCATCCATACAGCTTCATCTGCCCCCCGTCTTTGCCTCTTAGTAGCAGACTTCAAGAAACCCACGTCTGAACAGTTTGACTCTGGATAAGCTGTTCTAGGAAAGACCTGTTCGTTCCAACATCATCTGGTCCTCTCTGGGAGTGACGCCTGCTTCTCTGCTGGTTTAAACTATATGGTTTTGCCTTCCGTGTTGTTTTCTGCCGCTTCCAGGTCAAGAAGTAACTCTTAGTAGGAAAGCATCTTTTTCCAGTTGAAATGTCCTTTCACATTTTTCTCCAGCCTTTTCCACATATAATTTCTGAAAATAACACCCTACCTTGAAAAAGTTTGTTTGAGCTGTTCGAGGTTAAATCAAGCTGTTGTTTCCAGGAGAATTATTTCTGAGCCCTCTCTCTCACAGCTCTTATCACCCCTCCTCCCAACCACAGACACATACCATGGACATGCCACATATACACCCAACACTCTGTCCCACCCACCTTCAAGATGAGTCACTGTCAAATGAGGTTGCAAGGACACTTCTTAGCTCTTCACATCCCTTTAGGAGGCAGCTTTTTTGGCAGTCCGCCTTAGTCTTTCTGCTATGTGCCTTAAACTTTAGTGGACTGCTTGAAAAATAACAGTTCACTCTAAGCTTCATTCTTCATTGAAATGTAAATTCCGTTATACTCATTCTATTTCTTCTAGAATTCCCAGAAAGAAAACAAGTTTTATGTTGCAAACATTGAAGAGGAAAAATTTCTCCCACATCTCTTTTTTTAAAATGCACAGTAAGATTGAAGATGATTGATTTAGGCAGCTCTGGTCCACTATAGAGTTTTGTATCTCTAACAAGATAAAATATTGTCAGAAATTTTACCATTGTGAGATTGTTGGTAATTTGAGGGAGAAAAGATGATTTTGCTGCTTTTAATTCCTCAGTTAATAAGCTGCCGTCACCAAGGAATACATTAAAACATTTTTCAAGTAGTGATTTAAATCTAAAACTTAGTGCTGTGAAACTTAATGTTCTGCATTTGGAGTGCTTTTAGGGAGCATTAGGATTTGTAAGCAATGAGGTGGACATAAAGGGAATGAAAGATTCAATAATGGTTGCATAAGACCTCAGTGTACCACTCAAGTGACCCACAATCTGGCCTCAGGCGTGAAAGAGACTGTACAATAAAAGCTGTTTTGTTGTTGTTATAATAGCCAAAAGGTACTGTATATATTTTAGGTCCTTTTAAAACTTTGCTACTGAATACTACTTTATTCCTATTCTGACTTTCAAGCGGGCCATTCTGTTTGAAAAATAGTATTGGATCTTTGTGGCAGAAAATATTTAAGATGCATGGATCGCATTAAGAAGGCTCTGGGACCAAACAGTGTTACAACAGCCCTGAGCATTCTTCTTTACAGGAATAAGCTTAAAAGTAGATTCAGAGACTTCTCTCGTGGCCCAGTGGTTAAGACTCCACACTTCCACTGCAGGGAGCGGGGGTTCAATTCCTAGCTGGAGAACTAAGATCCCCCATTCTGCTTGGTGCAGCCAAAAAAAATAAAGAAAAATTAAGTATATCCCTTCAGTTCAGTTCAGTCGCTCAGTCGTGTCCGACTCTTTGCAACCCCATGAATCGCAGCACGCCAGGCCTCCCTGTCCATCACCAACTCCCAGAGTTCACTCAGACTCACATCCATTGAGTCCGTGATGCCATCCAGCCATCTCATCCTCGGTCGTCCCCTTCTCCTGCCCCCAATCCCTCCCAGCATCAAGGTCTTTTCCAATGGTCAACTCTTCGCATGACTTAGCACCCCTGAAAGGAAAAAGCCCAGCAAAAGGAATATGACATTTAGGAAACGTAGCATCTGAGATTTTTCTCTTTTCAAGACCTTGGGTTTTTCAGTTGGAAACTTTTGGCGGCATTATCATGTACTTATACAGTAGTGAGTATGGTGTGACTAGTATGTGCTTTAAAAATGATCTCATTTCTGTGCTTGCTCGGAGTTTGCTTTCTCTCTTGTGTGTTGTATGTCATGTTTGCACAGACATGAGAAAACCATCCATGTTGTTTTCCTGCTTCCCCAAGAGGTCAATGCTGAATCTGTGTGTTTTTGTGTGCCAAACCTCAAAAAGTCTTGTTAGATGGAATATAATGGGAAAGACGGGAGAAGATGAATTTTTTTCCCCTCATATTTCCTTTGTGAAACAATTTGATATAATACAGTTTCTGTGAGTTGGATAAAGTAGTCAGTCAGTTCAGTCGCTCAGTCGTGTCCGACTCTTTGTGACCCCATGAACCGCAGCACGCCAGGCCTCCCTGTCCATCACCAACTCCTGGAGTCCAGCCAAACTCATGTCCATCGAGTTGGTGATGCCCTCCAACCATCTCATCCTCTGTCGTCCCCTTCTCCTCCTGCCTTCAATCTTTCCCACCATCAGGGTCTTTTCCAATGAAGACCAATGAAAAGCTGAAAATCAGCTTTTCGCATCAGATGGCCAAAATCCTGGAGTTTCAGCCTCAGCATCAGTCCTCCCCATGAACACCCTTGAAGGAGAAGTAGATGACATAGAATTGGTCAGTGTCACAGTTTCCTAGAGCTTTTCCTCTCTTTGAGAGGTTATGCGTGATCCCAAGACTCTAAGAGTGTTGCTCCTCTTTCCTTACCTTGGCGTTCTCTCCTGAAAGGCCCTTGAGCCTTCAACTCCCGTCAGTAAACATGATTCCCTTGGATGGTTCACCCCTTTCCTACTCTGCCCCGTGCCTCCTACCTCCAGGCAAAGGGAGCTCCTGGTGTCCTCCGCCTATTTTTCCGTCTCTAAACGCACTGTTCCCTCCGCCTGGAATGTCCCTCCCCATCCTTCTTGCAACACGAGTGCTGCTACCTCCCTTAGGACTTTTGAGTTGGGTCCCCGCCTTACCCTTGTTTGCCTTTCCTGCCTCCTCTGTGACTCCTGGAACACCTGCTGCCCTTTTCTCACCCTTCCTGCCCTGGGCTGTCCCTGTGGGCTTGTCCCCAGCCATCCTTCCCCACTCCCGTGGGCCTGCAACTCACGCAGGGTAAAGTCTGCAGTCAGACCCAGCCCCATCCATCACTGGAGTAAGAACCTCACAAGAGCAGGTCGTGGAGATATCCCCACCGTGGGAATCTGTTGCGCTGTGATGAGGGATTCAGGGAAGTATGAAATGGCATTTGGGAATCAGGCCTTTCCTGGGGGAAGGCTGCCATGCTGTGAAGTGAGTCAGGGCGGCCTGACCCTGGGGACCGCGTGCAGGCGTGCCCTCTCCTGTGTGTGTGCCCTGGGAGTGGCTCCTGCCTCCTGTCCTATCCCCGGAGGGCAAGGTAGGAGCTGCCACTTCAGTAGCAGAGGTCACCTCAGTAGCAGAGGTCTGAGTGTGAAAGGGTGGTACTGGGGTCCTGGCTTGGTGAATAGGATATTTTTACGCCGGAGGGGAGGAGAGGGAGGTGCACAAGGAAGAGATAAGCATTGAGAAAGGGCAAGGTAATTTGGGCAAAAGGTTGGAGCAGAGATTTCCTGTTCTAGAATTAGTAATAGGTCTTCAAGAAGCCCGTCCTAGAGAGCCTTAACTTCTAGGCTGAGATGTTTCCGTGTTATCCTGTCGCATAGAGGAGTGTGTGAAGGTTTCCTCGGTTTGTTTTTTTTTTTAATTGGAGAAATTTAAGATTTAATTTTGGGATTCCCTGGTGGCTCAGATGGTACAGAGGCTGCCTGCAATGCAGGAGACCTGGGTTCAATCCCTGGGTCAGGAAGATCCCCTGGAGAAGGAAATGGCAACCCACTCCAGTATCCTCGCCTGGAGGATCCCATGGTGGAGGAGGCTAAAATTTTTTTTATTTTAATTTTTACCTTAAAATTTTTTAATTGAATTTTTAATTGTTTTGCAATGTTGTATTGTTTACTGCTGTACAGCATCGCAAATCAGCCATAAGTGTACATGATTCCCTCCTTCTTGAATCTCCCTCCCGCCCACACCCTACCCACCCCCCCAGGTTGTCATGGAGCACCAGCTTGAGCTCCCTGGGTTGAACTCCCCATGTTCTACAGCAGCTTCCCACTAGCTATCTGTTTTACATATGGTAATGTATGTGTTTCAGTGTGAAGGTTTTGAAGCTTCAAGATGAAAGAAGCAGCTTTAGTGATGAGAGGGGAGGGAGACTTGGGGCAGGAAAGGAGACTGGTAATTTAAAATAGTCTTTGCAGCCCCAGAAAACACCACACTCTCCACTCAGTTCACAAATGCAAGTCCGGTGTGACAGGCAGTGGGGATTCAAAGGTAAGGGAAGTAGGGTCCCTTCACAGGCAGAGGGTATGAAAACCAAACAGTCTGAGCTGTCACATGGTAGTGAGACATGGCAGCCTAAAGGAAAATGCACCAGTGGCAGTAGGCTGTTCCGGCTGGTGGGAGCTACAGCCAGGCTGCAGGATGCTCAGGTCACAGTGGTAGGTTTGGTCTCTGTTCACTATGAAAAGAACAGCACCCTCTGTGTGCTGCCATAGTAGCTTCGGCCAGAAGCCTTTCTGATGCTATCAGCTGCAGGCCCTTTTAGCTGGTCTTTCTTTTAGCTGGCCTCTCTGCTTCATCTCTTGTCCCCACCATATTCCTGGCAGCCAGGGTGATCCTGTTCAGTTACAAGTTGTGCTACATGCTAAGTCATGTCCGACTCTTTGCTACTCATGGACTGTAGCCCACCAGGCTCCTCTGTCCATGAGATTCTCCAGGTAAGAATACTGGCGTGGGTTGCCATGCCCTCCTCCAGAGGATCTTCCCAACCCAGGGATCAAACTTGCATCTCTTATGTCTTCTGCATTGGCAGGTGGGTTCTTTACTATTGTGCTGGCAAGCCCAAATTACAAGTCAGATCATGTTATTCTCTTCACCAAAACCCACAGTGGCTCCCATCTCAGATGAAAAAGTCCTTAGAGTTGTCCACAAGGCACCCACCTCTCTGGTCTGATCTCCTCCTGCACCGTCCGTTCCCCTCTGACCACAATGGCCTACTCGCTGTTCCTCAGAACGGCTGAGATGCTCTCCTTGATGCCCTGACCCCGAATGACTTCTAGGCTAACTTCTCACCTCCTTGAAGTCTGCTCGCAGGTCACCTGCCATCCTTTGAAAATCACAGCCTGTCCCCAAACCCTACCCTTGACTCTCTCCATCCCCCTGACCCTACTGTCCATTTTTCTATCCGTGAACGCTAATTGCATTCAAACAGGATACATCAGGGACTTCCCTGGCGGTCCGGTGGTTGAGAATCCACCTTCTAATCCAGGGGACCCGGATTTGATCCCTGGTCATGGAACTAAGATTCCACCTGCCTTGGAGTAGCTAAGCCTGTACTGCAACTAAGACTCAGTGCAGCCCAAAATAAATATTAAAAAAACTGGATACATCACTTATTAATTATTTCTTGTCAGACCCTTTCACACTGTTCTCCCTCTACCTCCGATTAAAGGAAGGAATCTTCATGTTTTGTTAACTGACACATCACAAGTGCCTAGAACAGTGCCGAGTACAAAGCAGAAGGTAGTAAGTATTTTTCCAGTGCATTGTGATATATCTGCTAGGACTCATAAGGCCTAGTTTTCTTTTTCCTATTAAATGGGTTTTGGCCATGGGAGGACGAGTTGATGCTGTCACAGCCTAAATTCTCTACATGTTTTACCCAGTTTTTGTTTTTCTTCAAATGACCCATTTTCTCTGAGATTTTTTGGTGCAACGTTTGATGAAATTTGTACGATAATTAGAGAAAAACATGAAGGCATCTTTTCAAATAAAAGAAATTTACTCAGCAATTGGTTCTAAACATGTTGTACTGTAGAGGATTTATTTTATTTTACTCTATTTATTATTATATTATTATTGGCTCTTCTGGATCTCTGTGCCATGTAGGCTTTTCTCGAGTTGCGGGGAGCAGGGGCTGCTCTGTTGCAACGCTTGGGGTTCTCTTCCCAGCAGCTTCTGTAGCTGCGGAGCACAGGCTCCAGGCCGTGTGGGCTTCAGTAGTCTTGGTACTTGGGCTTAGTTGTTCTGTGATATGTGGGATCTTCCTGGACCAGGGATTGAACACGTGTCTCCTGCATTGGCAGGCAGATTCTTTACCACTGAGCCACCAGGGAAGCCCCACCAGAGGATTTGTGATTGGCAAGGCTGAAATCAACTTCACTCAAAATCTAACAGTGCTAGCAAGTCAGTGCCTCCATTCCTCTGGCTTATGTTCCCTGGTTCAGTTCAGTTATTCCTGACAACAGTGATGAGTTCTCCATCATGTCTTAGGGAATATTTGTTTCCCCTCTAATTATATATGCCCCTTACCATTCATTTCATCACTTCCTTTTTTGAAAAATAAATATATGCTAGAATACAAGATGAGGAAACAATAATTGCATAAAAGGAACACAAAAGTTTTAGGGTTTTGTTTTTGTTTTGTCACTTAACCTGTTTTTCTCCTATGCATATACATATTAACATGCTAATACACACCCTCCTACTCTATCCAAAAAAAAAGAGCTGTTGAAGGAAATATTAGAAAGTCTAACAGTTAATGTCCAGAGGTGAATTGGGACCGCTTTTAGATTTCCAACTGGAAAGGTTCCATAAGATGATGGAAGTGGTTTGCTTTCTCTCCCCAGGGAATGTTCCTCTTTTTCTATGTGTGGTTTTTAGACCTTTTTTATCATAGAACTCATTTCTCAATGGGACTTTATATATCCAGGGGATAAACATTGGTTCTTGGGAGGTCAACCTTATCTTTTAATGCCCAAAGGACAGATATACACATAGTACATAAATAAATATGCAGAAGAGCTATAGTTTTAAAATTTCATGGAAGGGCAATGAGGAGGAAAAATCTAAAAAAAACTCCTAGAGGCAGCTGAGTAATGAAAATGTGGTTGTCTAACTTATCCTCAGAGGCACCAGCCTAGGGCATGAATGGTCTGTTCTGAACCTTGCACTTTCACAGAGAGAGAATACAGGTTGTTTTGCTAGTCGAGTCCTAGTGAGCTGTGTAGCAGCTCCAAGGGCATGAGTTCGTTAGGTGGAGCACACACCATTTGACCCATTTGTCAGTTTCTTTATTGCTGCAGGGACAGAATTGCTCAGGTATCTTGGGTCCTGGAGGGCTAAGTGGAGAATTTGTTGGAGGCTGATGGTTCAGAAGCTAGCTAATCTGCCTGCAATGCAGGAGACCTAGGTTCAATCCATGGATTGGGAAGATCCCCTGGAGAAAGGAATGACTACTCACTCCAGTTTTCTCGTCTGGAACATTCCATGGACAGAGGAGCCTGGAGGGCTACAGGCCATGGGGTCACAAAGAGTGGGACATGACTGAGTGAGTAACACTTTCAATTACTAGCAGACAGGAGCAGAGTTTGGGGATGTGAAAGGAGTTGGAGATGTCCAGCTTAAGCTACCTTCCCTAAGGCAGCATGTGTTTTTGTTTTTTATTCTAGATCTCTGCCATTAATTCAGCCTCCTTTGATCTCTTATGATTCTTCCTGCTTTAGTTCCTTCTTCGAACTCACCAGTGTTCTCCCCATTTCCATTTCAAAGTCCTGGGAAAGACTCAAGTCCTGCACCCTCATTTAAGCAGAGCTGAAGGCAGTGGCCAGAAGGCCTCTGACCTCATAGACGAGCAGCCCTGGGTCAGCTGGGTCAGACCTCATTAGGGACTGAAGGGTGGGTGTCACACATGATTTGGACACAGCTGCCTGTGCCTGAGGAATTTCCCAAGGTCACTTCTTTGAGGGCTGTGGTCAGAATTCGCTTGGAACACGGCTTCTTGGGGTTGAGGTTGGCGTCTTGAAGTTTCACCTGCTTGAAAGTACGAGGCTCACATAACTGTGTGTTTGACCTAGCTGACCATCACTGAAGATTTTCCACTGGGACTCCTTTCATATACTTGGATAAAGAATTTTAAAGCTTGTCTTCTGATAGCTTGTCTGATGGCTTAGCATCAGGAAAGGTAAAGTTTGCCCAGACTTTCAGTCTCAGAGATGGTCTCTCTCATGAGACTGGTTATTGTGCAAACCTTGAAAGAGGAAGTCATCGTCTTCATCTCTGTTTTCTCAGCACTTAGGACTTAGTGCATCTGACATGTGGGAATTTTCTAGTAAATTTTGTGACTTGACAGATGGTCTTACACATGGAAGAGATGATTGGTAAATCTGAAAATTCAAACATCATCAAAAGGCAAATGCCATTAACTTCTGTTTTATCTCAAGTCAGGAGAGTTATTATCTTAGGCTTCAGTCCTGCACCACCTTGACATTTATGAGGTTGTTTTTTTAAGAAAATGTTTTTTTTTTAATCTGAGCATCAATTTTGAAAGAAAAGAGTGGAGAGAAAATTGCAACATGTAAGTCAAGTATTAAGCTCCTTAATACATAAAGAGCCTTTTTCAAAGAAGTAAATAAGGAAAGAGCATTCACTTGTAGCATTCTTTTGGGCCTACTTTAATAGATATTTCACATTCTAAAAAAATATGAGCATGAAACATTTTTAAACTCATTAATCAAAGAAAGGCAGATTATAATTTACCTTATCAGACTGACAAATATTAAAACATTCATCACCACTTCTAGGCTTAAGGGAAACAGACATTCATATTTTTATGTGGGAGTATAAATAATATTTAATCTTTTGGGAGGATGACTTAACAACAGATATTTTTATGAGTTAGCAAATTCCTTCACAAGAATGTTTATTGCCACATTGTTTGCAAAAGTGAGAAAGTTTAAGCAACCTGCATGACTTGGAATAAGTGACTGTTAAGTGTTATAAACAGAAATGATGAATCTTGGGGTTTTGGGTCATTAAAAATTTGTGGAGTTTGATGATATTATGTAACTGAAATAGAATCATGTCAAATAATATCTTTAATATATATGCTGTATTTGGAAAAATGTCTATGAATTTTCTTAATTATATGTACTCTGGATCAGAAGTTACAGTTCTTCTTCATACTTTCCAAAATTTCTTAAATTTTTATAAAAAGCCAATAGCATTTCCATAATTGGAAAAACTATTTAGTGCAAAGCATAGTATATGGAAGTGAGAGGAAGTCTTAGTTACTTAGTAGAATATCCATCACTATAATGCCTTGCTGGTAACTTTTCTTTTGAAGGTCCTTCCCAGTAATTGAACAAGGGAAAGCAGTTTGAGTAAATGCTATAATGTTAACATATACTATTTTGCAGGTTATTAAAACAGAAACAAACAGAGGCAGCATGGAGCAGTAGGAGCAAGAACGTTTCAGTTAGATGGTCCTGGGTTGGGTTCATGGCTGCTGTTGTGGAACCTTGGGTGTTGAACCTGCAGTTTCCTCACCTGGGAAATGCGTATATTCACAGTGCCCGTCCTCACAGGCCCGCTGTGAGGGATCCTGAGGGTCGTGTGTACACAGCACTTAGCGCCACATGTGACTCAGTGCAGGTGGCTCTTCTTAGGAGAAACCTCTCAGGAGGGGCATAGCGTTTCCTTCAAGAGAACCAAACTTGAAAACCATTAATTAGAAGTTGCTGCTCACTGTAGAAAGAATGACTGTTGTGGTGGTATATTCGGTTTTTATTACCTAAACTTAGCAGCTTAAAATAGCACTTGTTTAAGCTATGATTTTCCAGTAGTCATGTATGGATGTGAGAGTTGGACCATAAAGAAGGCTGAGTGCCAGAGAATTGATGCTTTTGAACTGTGGTGTTGGAGAAGACTCCTGAGAGTCCCTTGGACTGCAAGGAGATCCAACCAGTCCACCCTAAAGGAGATCAGTCCTCAATATTCATTGAAAGGACTGATGTTAAAGCTGAAGCTCCAGTACTTTGGCCACCTGATGCGAACAGCTAACTCATTGGAAAAGACCCTGATGCTGGGAAAGATTGAAGGCAAGAGAAGAGGATGAGATGGCTGGATGGCATCACGGACTCGATGGAACGTGAGTCTGAGTGAACTCCGGGGGATGGCGATGGACAGGGAGGCCTGGCCTGCTGCAGCCCGTGGGGTCGCAAGGAGTCGGACACGGCTGAGCGACTGCACAGCAGCAGACCATCTGACGGTTTCTGTGGGTCTGAAGTCCAGGCGTGGTTCTCCTGGGTACTTAGGGATTCTGGAAGCTGCCATCACGATGGTGACTGGGGCTGGTTCTCAGCTGGAGGCCCAGCTCGGGAAGCATCTCCTTCCCTGCTCGCATGGTGGTTGTCAGCGGTCAGTGTCCGCAGGGCTCATGGCAGTTTGCTGCTTTAGAGCCAACAGGTGGGGAGAGGAAGGAAGAGAGCACAAATCTGCGTGCAAGACGCAGTCTTCCATGATGCAGTGTAATCTCGAGGATGACAGTCTGCCCCCTTTGGCATATTCCAGGGGTTAGAAGCCAATCCCAGGTCCTGCCTGTGCTCATGGGGAGATTAAGTATTGAAAGTATGGACACCGTGAGCGGGGATCGCGTGGAGGGGGCCTGTCGGCCACAAACGGTGTTCACATTCATGTGTGTTGTGTTTCAACCTCAGAGGCCAATTACTGTAATGTTTTAGGAGGTGATTTGGTTGAGAAAAGCGCTGGTTTATAGCTTAATATGGAGAAGGCAATGGCAACCCACTCCAGTTCTCTTGCCTGAAAATCCCATGGACGGAGGAGGTTGGTTGGCTGTGACTTCACTTTTCACTTGCATGCATTGGAGAAGGAAATGGCAACCCACTCCAGTGTCCTTGCCTGGAGAATCCCAGGGACGGGGGAGGCTGGTGGGCTCCCGTCTATGGGGTCGCACAGAGTTGGACACGACTGAGAGACTTCACTTTCACTTTTCACTTTCATGGATTGGAGAAAGAAATGGGAACCCACTCCAATGTTCTTGCCTGGAGAATCCCAGGGACGGGGGAGCCTGGTGGGCTGCCGTCTATGGGGTCGCACAGTCTGACGTGACTGAAGCGACTTAGCAGCAGCAGCAGCAGCATAGCTTAATAACACAGATTGGAAAGCAAGGTGAGGTGACACTGTGCTTCTTTAATGTTAACTGGGAGAGGCCCGCAGGCTGTCTTTGGCACTTTGGAGCTTGAGGACATAGCTCTCTTCCTTGTAAACCTGGGTATCTGAGATCATCCAACTTGGGGAGCTTTTCAGGGACTCAAGACTCACTTTTCTGTAAGTAATGGGTAATGGAAATATCCCTTCAATGGTGATTTTTTCCCTCCATCTCTTCTAAAATATAGTACTGCTTTCTTTTATTATTTGTGCCGTCTTCATGAGAAGTACTCATTTCAGTGAAAATAAACAGGGCTTTGTCTCACCCAGATTTGTTGCTGAGCTTTAAATTTTCATTTGTTCTCTAGACTGAAAAATGCCATTTGTTTTATTTTAACTTCTCAACTATTTCATATGAGAAGTGTGGCACTCCGTGTCCTCTGCCAAGCCCCCTGCCTTACACTCGCTCAGAGTTATTGTGACTAGTCAGCTCTCCTCTGAATAGAAACATGATGATAAATATTGCTAAGAATTCTCTGGGTATCATAAAAGCCCTAAGGCTAATGAAATTGCTGTTTGAGATGATATAGTCAAATGCAATGCTGTGATGTTTTGGGGGTACACTTGTAATCCAGAAAATGGGGAGAAGTGATTGATCACGCCCTTGATCAGGGATAGAAAGCTCTGATGAACGCTGGAACTTTCTTCATGCTGTGAGCTGACATACCGGCTCCCACTTTACAGTACTTCTAGTGGCTGCAGTTGGAGACTCTGGAATGTTTTATCTCTTCCACTTACTTAGCATATCCTGAGTGGCTGACTGACCAAACTTAGCAAGGCATTGTTAAGGGCTGTCTCACAGTGTGGAACTCTTGTGTGAAGAAAAAACAAACCTCCCAACTCTTAACAAAGAGACTGTGTAGTCCTCATGATACACATTCTGATTGTGCATGGCGTACAAATTCAGAGACCGGAGAGATGCCTCAGCATTCTCTTAGACCAGCTGTTTGCCAGAACCCTGGATTGGATAAATAAGTATCTACACACTCCCATCACTCTTAATGCCACACATTTGCGTAGCACTTAATAACATTTTTGAGTGTTTCATATCTCTTTTTTTTTAAATTTATTTACTTTCGGCTGGGATGCGTCTTCGTTGCTGTGCAGGCTTTTCTCTAGTTGTGGTGAGTGGGGGCTGCTCTCACTGTGGGCTCCTCATTGTGGGGGCTTCTCTTGTGGTGGAGCTCAGGCTCTAGGGTGCACAGGCCTCGGTAGTTGCGGTTCCCGGGCTCCAGGGCACAGGCTCGGTAGTCGTGGTGCACAAGCTTCGTTGCTCCATGGCATATGGGATCTCCCTGGACCAGGGAGAGAAGCCAGGTCTCCTGCATTGGCAGGACGATTCTTTACCACTGAGCCACCAGGGAAGCCCCATATCTCTTCTTAATTGAATGAATGCATCCAGGTTGTGGAGATGAAGTAAGTAGGACCAGGTCCATTTGACAGAGAAGGAAACCAAGGCTCAAGGACTTGACTTGCCAGGATGGCGTTATGCACAGACAAAAGCAAGTCCTTCTTATTCCAGATGTCAGGCACCTTTTATTAACCAATTGTGATGAATAGCAGGGAGTCAGTTTGAATCCCAGCTCTTCCACATTTTGACTTTGTAACCTTGGGCTGGAGTTATTTCTTGTTTGACCACTTCCAATTTGCCTTGATTCATGGACCTGACATTCCAGGTTCCTATGCAATACTGCTCTTTACAGCATCAGATCTTGCTTCTATCACCAGTCACATCCATAACTGGGTATTGTTTTTGCTTTGGCTCTATCCCTTCATTCTGTCTGGAGTTATTTCACCACTGATCTCCAGTAGCATATTGGGTACCTACCAACCTGGGGAGTTTCTCTTTTGGTATCCTATCATTTTGCCTTTTCATACTGTTCATGGGGTTCTCAAGGCAAGAATACTGAAGTGGCTTGCCATTCCCTTCTTCAGTGGACCACATTCTGTCAGTATCCTGGCCTGGAGAAATCCATGGACTGTATGGTCCATGGGGTCACAAAGAATCAGACATGACTGAGTGACTTTCACTCACTTATTCTCGCCAAAATGTACAACTGCAAAATCATCTAATCATATTGTTGATAAAAGTTAGAGTTCACAAAGAATAAATCAACTGTTCTCAGTTCTCTAAGCAAAAATTCATGAAATAATGTTTTGACTTTTAGTGAATCTTGGAAGGAAGAGTTTAGCTTTCATGGAATTATTGTATATTGATATATTTCAAAGCAGTAAACATGATTACTTTCTATGGTGTGGAAAGTACCACTTATATTTTTAAGTGATTCAACAGACTTGAATTTCCTAGAATTAGGAGCAATCTCTGACTCTGCTGATTCTTGGTCCCCAGAGGTAAGAATTACTCTTCATTTCAAAATCAACTAAGGCAGGTAGTATTGACTAGGAGCACCAATCCAATTGTCAGTGTGAAGCCTGGGTCTGAGTCTCAATACGGACAGCCTGCATATCTGGTGTACCTAGAAGTAGGCCTGGGTGCAAGGAGCTTCTGAACTTTAGCATTCCCTGAATTTTTTACTTGTGTCTCACTTTCCTTGTCTAACTCTCCATCCACCACCAAGGACTAGAGCTCAACCCTGAATATCAACTCTTAATTACCTTATCTCTTATCAATCCTCTCCCTCAATCCTGCTCTCCATGCCCCTTGGCTATTGGGGTGCATCAGGAATTGCCAGAGAGATATACTACTGCCCTCTCTGTCTTTTAGTACCATTTCCACCTCATCCTCTATTTTTTAGCTTTAGGAGCTATGACAGAGGTCTGCAGTAGACCTATTTTAGGTAGAGTTACTTTGCAACACCCAGTCAGGATACTACAGACTGAATGGTGTACCTGCAAAATTCATACATTGAATTCCTAACTCAGAATGTGACTGTAGTTAGAGAGGAGGCCTTTAGAGAGGTAATTAAGTTAAAATGAGGCCCTTAGGGTGGGACTGATGTTCCTATAAGATTAGGACACAGGGCAAGACATTAGGGATCAACATTCACAGAGAGGAGATCACATGATGGCACAGGAGGCCATCTGCAAACCAAAGAGAGAGGCCTTAGGAAAAACCAGACCTGCCAACGTCTTGATCTTGGACTTCCAACTTTCAGAACTATAAGAAAGTAAAAGTGAAGTCGTGCCTGACTCTTTGTGACCCCATGACAGGGGCCTGCACCAAGCTCCACCGTTCATGGGATTTTCCAGACAAGAGTACTGGAGTGGGTTGCCATTTCCTTCTCCAGGGAATCTTCCCAACCCAGGGATCGAACCCAGGTCTCCCGCATTGTAGACAGATGCTTTACTGTCTGAGCCACTAGGGAAGTGCTAAAAGAAAACTAATCCCTATTCTTTGAGCAACCTCAATCTCTGGAATTTTGTTACAGCAACCCTAACAAATTTACATAATAGAAAATTTTTGAGGATGGCCAAATAGATGGGGAAACAGTGGTTGACTTTATTTTTCTGGGCTCCAAAATCACTGCAGATGGTGACTGCAGCCATGAAATTAAAAGACACTTACTCCTTGGAAGGAAAGTTATGACCAACCTAGATAGCATATTCAAAAGCAGAGACATTACTTTGTCAACAAAAGTCCATCTAGTCAAGGCTATAGTTTTTCCAGTGGTCATGTATGGATGTGAGAGTTGGACTGTGAAGAATGCTGAGTGCCGAAGAATTGATGCTTTTGAACTGTGATGTTGAAGACTCTTGAGAGTCCCTTGGACTGCAAGGAGATCCAACCAGTCCATTCTGAAAGAGATCAGTCCTGGGTGTTCATTGGAAGGACTGATGTTGATGCTGAAACTCCAATATTTTGGCCACCTCATGTGAAGAGTTGACTCATTGGAAAAGACCCTGATGCTGGAAGGGATTGGGGGCAGGAGGAGAAGGGGACGACAGAGGATGAAATGGTTGGATGGCATCACTGACTCAATGGACATGGGTTTGGGTAAACTCTGGGAGTTGGTGATGGGCAGGGAGGCCTGGCATGCTGCAATTCATGGAGTCGCAAAGAGTCGGACACGACTGAGCAACTGAAATAAAATGAACTGAACTGAAGGGGTAGTTATCAGTAAATAAGCAGAGACAACAAGTTAAATTTGGGTTGTTCTGGACAAATCAGGATTGAATAGTCAAGTCAATGTTAAGCTTTAGGATAGCCTGCCCCAAGGAGAGGATGGGAAAAGGAAATGCAAGTTATTTTAGGCTAAGGGAGCTGTTGAGCAACAAACCACCTGGGTATGTTTTAAAAATATCCTTGTGAGGTTTATGTTTTCAAAAAACCACTCTGGTAGCTTGTGGCAGAGTGATTGTTGGCAGAGGGATTATGGAGGGAGACTGAAGCAGGAGGATATTGTAAAGTCTTGAAAAAAAGATGATGACAGCTTGCCTGATGTATGGGAGTTACAAAGGGGCTGGTAGGAGAGACAGATGCAAGGAACACAAAGAAAATAGAATGGGCCCTGGTCACAGAGTATATACAGGAGAAGCGAAAGGTCAAGAAACAAATTTCAATGTGGATGACTTAGTCAATGAGGATGTCATTTACTGAGACAGAAAATAAAGATCAAGTTTGGAGAGGAACTTAACAGGCTTTTTCTAAAATTGTTAATAGGTTTGTATAATTTTTAGGTTCTAATTCTAGACTATGAAATATGAGAAAGTTGTTGAGTTGCTCAGTCATGTCTGACTCTTTGTGACCCCATGGACTGCAGCACGTCGGGTTTCCTTATCCTTCACCACCTCCCAGAGTTTCCTCAAACTCATGTCCATTGAGTCAGTGATGCCATCCAACCGTCTCATCCTCTGTCGTCCCCTTCTCCTCTTGCCCTCATCTTTCCCAGCATCAGCTCAGATGCCCAGCTAGCAATGCAGTCTCATATTATCCAAAATTAATCCATCATCTTTCCTAAGGTTTCCTGCCTTGTGACTTCTCTGTTTTTTGAGAATGATGCCATGATAGTAATGATAAATCTTGTATCTTATTACTTATTTAGAAATAATGAAAACTCATCCCGTTACTAAGAAATGTACTGATGCAATGTATCCATGTTTACTGAAGATGGTATTTGGCCATATCAAGTTTTGGCTGTTTGGGTGACAGGAAGATTTGGTCCATCAGCCTTGAAACCCAGTGCTCACTTGTTTCTTGAATGAAGAGTTGTTGAGATCTTCCCTTTCTTATGACTCATCAGCTTTCAGTAATTTATCAACAGTCACCGATTCATTCAGCAGCTTTATCAATGAGTCATCATTAATTCATTCAATAACTAGCTGCAAGGAGCTTCTCTGCCCCCTAGAAGGCATTGGTATGTCTGGGGGACACAAAATTAGAGATACAACTGTTGTCTTCAAATTACTCAGCTTCTCATGAGGGAACCAACAAGAAAATTGATTTCTAAGGGTATGACAATTGCCTTGATAGAACTATGCACCGGGAACTCTGGGTACATCCTTAGACAAGAAGCAGGCTAACTTCTCACTACCCCAGGCCTACCACAGATTCATATTTTATAAATCCCCATATTTTTCAGCAGTAAAGTAAAGATAGTGTCTGAAGTTTATAAAGTAGTAATGACAGGCAAATTTAAAGATATGAGCTAACCACAAGAAGAACTAAAAATTGAAAAAGTTTCAATTGATGGCCCTGGCAAAGTAACTGGTGATGGGAAAGGTGGAGCAGGGGATTGCTATTTTTCATTATACACCTTTTTATTTTATCCTTTTATCATATGAGTGTGCTCAGTCACTCAGTCGTGTCCAACCCTTTGCAACCCTATGGACTGTGGCCTGCCAGGCTCCTCTGTCCATGGAATTTTCCAAGCAAGAGTTCTGGAGTGGATTGCCATTTCCTTCTCCTGGGTATCTTCCCAAACCAGGGATCAAACCTGCATCTCTTGTGTCTCCTGTACTCACAGGCAAATTCTTTACCACTGTGCCACCTGGAACACACTTGATAAAAACATGGAAAATAAAAGACCAGTTTAGCTCTTTCTTTTCAGTCCTTTCTTCCATCCGTGGCGTTCACAACTAGCCCTCAATTTAGGTTTGGAGAACACACTCTGAGCTCACTGGTCAACTGTGTACAATTCTATTCATCTCAACATATTTTTTGCCTGATCACTACATGTTGGGCATGGGGAATATGGTGGTGGGCAAGAGAGGAATGTTGTCTTGCTCTTATAGGGCTTATATTGGTTGTAAGGATCAGTATAAGCCAACTGCTGTTAATTTTGACCTTCTCTCCCTCTGTACTTAGTCAGCAGAGTAGTGTGATATGCATTAGTACCAAGTAGTCATCTGAACAGTGTGATCAGTTAGAAAGGGTTGAGCCCAGAGGTGGAACACCTCCCACCGTGCTGGAGGAGAAACCATGAGGATATAATTACAAGCACCGCGTTGCTTAACCAGAATATGCGCAGTGAATAGTTTCGTGCCACAGTGGATGGAATCCTGCACAGGTAGAGTGAAATTTATGGGTGCAGGTGCTGCAGCCAGACTTCCTGGGCCAGAATTCCACTTTTTCCATTGTGAGCTAGAAGTATAATTCCAGATAAGTTAGCAAACCTTGATGGGGCTACAATTCCTCATCTCTGTAAAGAGCATAACAATAGCAGCTAACTCATGATTGTAAGAATTCCTTACCTGAAGCACTTAACATAGTGACTTGCAAAGTAAATGTCCAATAAATGAGACAGTATTATTGGGTACACTTGCATATTTAAAATGATTAAAAGAATTATGCTGATTATGATTATTTTATATCATATGTAAACTGATTTTTAAATTTAAAATTCAGCATTTTTATCACAGAGCATTTGTGGATTCAGCATTTGCAAATGTATTTGAACAGGGACATGAACATACAGAAACAGATATAAGTAGGTACACATAATGTGGCTGACCAGTAATCCCCTTCTTGGAAAATTAGATTGGAAATGGTGAAGAAACCGTTAGCATTTTATTAAGTGTTTGATGTTATTTTTATGATGGAAACATATTCATGAACTTAAAAAATAATTTTAAAAGTTAAGAAAACTATCCTATTAAAAGAAATGCTGGTAGTCAGTTGGAGATGCATAAGAAGGAATATTTACATTCAGATAACATTTCTACCTTCGTTGACTGAAAACTCGGTTTGCACTAGACACTGCACTTGGTTCTTAAGTGTATGCAAAGTACATGTGGAGTTAGCCAGTCTGTTGAAAAGGCCCATTTCTCTCATTTTGGAACTGGTATGACATAAATTGAGCTGGATGGTGTCAAATGAAGGGGTTTCAACTGGAGTATCTAATCGTGGCAGGCAATATAAACAAAAGAATGAGAGTAAGAGAGTGTAAGAAACGTCCAGGAAACAGCAAGTACTTGAATTTGAACAGATCACTAGTACTGGAAAGAGAGAGAAGAGACAGACTTGGAGAGATATATTGGATTCAATACACAGTGAGCTTCAAATTCAGGGGAAAAGCATTTGGCTTATTTCTTCAAGTGAATGGGACTCACTAAAAGATTTTGAGCAAAGGACTAACATGATGTTTGGGTTTATTTCAGGACATGTGAGATGATGGACTAGCTGGCATCTGACTTGCTAGCTGGGCATTTGTTATGAAACAAACGTCAATCATTTGAAGATCCATGTTCAGAACCTCCTGCACAGAGAAGATAGTCAAAGATGCAGGTGTGGATAAGATGGCCTGGTAGAAAGTGTATAACATGAGAAAGATGATGACAGAGACTTGAGAAATTATTTATTTTGAGGATGTCAGAATATTAGAAAAACCAGTGAGTGACAGAGAAGAATTACTGGCATCATGCCTCTAATGGAGCCAAGGAAGAAGACAATTCTTTTTAAAAAGGGAGAGGCCAACAGAATCAATATAGTAAAAGAGTTAAGAAAAATAAGGACTGAGGAGGTTACTTCCTTCTCTGCCATCAGAAATGCAACCCCAAGCACTATAGCCCACCAGGCTCCTCTGTCCAAGGAATTTTTCAGGCAAGAATAGTGGAGAGGATTGCCATTTCCTACTCTAGGGGATCTGCCCAACCCAGGGATTGAATCCAAGTCTTTTGCGTCTCGTGCATTAGCAGATGAATTCTTTACCAACTGCACCACCTGAGAAGCCCAGGAATGCCTTGGGAAAAGGTAATTTGAATCTTAGATGAGCCTGAAGGGTACTTGACACAAGTCCCATCACATTTTAAAGGTGGACGGAAAAGTCATGTCAAGAACACAAATACAGTATACTTACACATATATATGGAATTTAGAATATGGTAATGATAAACCTGTACGCAAGACAGCAAAAGAGACACAGATGTATAGAATGGCCTTTTGGACTCTGTGGGAGAGGGAGAGGGTGGGATGGGTTGGCAGAGTGGCAGTGTAACATGTGTGATATCATAAGTGAAATGAATCACCAGTCCAGGTTTGATGCAGGATGCAGGATGCTTGGGACTGATGCACGGAGATAATCCAGAGAGAAGGTGTGGGGCGGGAGGGGGGAGGTAGGGGTCGGGATTGGGAGTTCATGTACACTCGTGGCTGATCCATGTCGATGTGTAGCAAAACGAATACAGTATTGTAAAGCAAAACAAACTAAAAAAATAAAAATTAATTAAAAAAAAAAGAAGAGAATGTGAAGATACAACTGAGATAGACTCAGAATAAAGGTAGGAAAAGGTCTGGAATGGAATGAAAACAGGGCTGTGGCTGCGTGAAAATTTGATTACCCAGAGAGGGGACATTTTTCCATAACTCATGTCCCAGAAGGCCTTGCTAAGTAGGATACATTGAAAACACATGTACTTAGCCGTTCAGTCGTGTCAGACTCTTTGGGACCGCCTGGACTGCAGCCTGCCAGGCTCCTCTCTCCATATGGTTTTTCAGGGAAGAATATTGGAGTGGGTTGCCATTTACTCCTCCAGGAGATCTTCCCGACCCAGGGACTGAACCCAGGTCTCCTGTGTCTCCTGCATTGCAGGAGGATTCTTTACCTGCTGAGCCATTGAGGGTGCCCCAAATTGAAAACACTCGATACCTCAAACTGTGAGTCACATAAACCAAAGACTCTGCAGTGGAATGCTGGATGGAGGGCAGATTTCCTTAAAAAAAAAAAAGATTATATCCTTCTTCTGCTCAACCATTTTCGATCGCTCTTTGCTGCCCATACAATACTTTCTAAACTTATCTTGGCAGTAAAGAGCCTTGATAAATTGAGTCCCTCTCAATATTATTTTTCACTGTTTCTCAAAATAATTCCAGGCTGGTTTACTCACTATCTCCCCAAAGTTCTATCATTCTCACATCTGCACCTTTGTTCGCACTATTTCTCTTGCCTAGAATCTTCCTCCTCTCTCTTTCTTCAAGAGGAGAGGCTTAAGTCAAACACCCTCTTCTCTAAAGTTTTGTTGTTTTTTTTTTAACAATTCAGTTCCTATAAGATTTGTTTGGAGACTATTCACTTAGCACTTGGGCTTCCCTAGTGGTTCAGATGGTAAAGAATCTGCCCACAACGCAGGAGACCCAGGTTCAATCCCTGGGCCAGGAAGATCCCCTGGAGAAAGGAATGGCTACCCAATGTAGTATTCATGCCTGCAGAATCCCATGGACAGAGGAGCCTGGTGGGTTACAGTCCATGGGGTCTCAAACAGTCAGACATGACTGAGCAACTAACAATTTCACCCTTTCACTTAGCTCTTAGATGTTGTCAGCTGTTGTTTGCTATTATACTTTCTTTAGATTATAGGCTTCTTGAAGGCAAAAAAAAACAATTATGCAAAAAGTAACTAGCAGAATATCATGTTTCAATTTGAGGTATTTTAAAATTGTGGTATCTAAGTGTATAGTTTGATAAGTACTGAAAAGAGTATATACCTCTGTAAGCACCCACCCTACCAAGAAAGACAGTATTTCTAACAAAGTAAGTGCTCAATAGGCATCAGGCTCAGCTCAAGGAGGAAGAGGCAGAAACAGGAGGGTGAATCTTAGGTTTGAGGCCTATCTAAAGGGATTGGATTATTCGATGTCAGATAAAGCAAAAATGATAAATACTAAAAAGAGGAGGATGCAGACAAGGGGATAGAATTTTGTAAATTGGAGCAGGCTTGGGATTGTGCAATCCAACAAGCAGTGGCGGAGGCAGAGACACTGGGGTGGTGATGCCAAAATCAGCTTTAATTCTCCAGAGGGGAGAATCTGTCCTCTTAGAAATGCTAGAAAGTTGAGGGTTAGAGTACATGGTGCTCTGACCTGAGTTTGAGGTGATGAGATTTCTGGGAGGTTTTTTTGTTTTTTTTTAATATTGACACACTGCTGTCTTGGCTGACTTGCATGTTTGGCTGCACTATTAGTAAAATATCCCACTCAATTTCCCAAGTGGGAATTGCACTGGACTAAGAATATGTGAAAAGGCCAAGAGGAGGATCCTAGCAGAATACTTTTCTAACCTTCTACTACATTACTATTATTTCTACTTTATATTTATTTATTTTTTACATTTTGGTATATAGTCTTCCAAATATGTGTTGGTGGTGATATATAGATGTACGTTTATTTTCTTTTTAACAAAAAGTCATTCCAAGATCTTTGCACTTGCTGTCCTCCTTTCCAGGACTGCTCTTTTGTTCCAGCTCTCTCACACTAAAGCATCCTCACTTCATTCAGCTCTATCAGCCTCTTAAAGAAGTCTGCCCAAATTATTCTATCTTTCTCCTCCACATTTTATTTTTCTTCATAGTTCTTAGTGGTATCTGTGACAATATAATACACTCTAACTTACATGCTTACTTGTTTATAGTCTGTTTCCATCACTGCAACATCAGCTTTTATAATCTGTCTGGCTTATCATCATGTCCCTGTGACTAAAACAGCAACTGAACATCATAGAAACTCGATAAGTATTTGCTGAATGAATTTATGACCAACCTAGATAGTATATTCAAAAGCAGAGACATTACTTTGCCGACTAAGTTCCGTCTAGTCAAGGCTATGGTTTTTCCTGTGGTCATGTATGGATGTGAGAGTTGGACTACGAAGAAGGCTGAGCGCTGAAGAATTGATGCTTTTGAACTATGGTGTTGGAGAAGACTTTTGAGAGTCCCTTGGACTGCAAGGAGATCCAACCAGTCCATTCTGAGGGAGATCAACCCTGTGATTTCTTTGGAAGGAATGATACTAAAACTGAAGCTCCAGTACTTTGGCCACCTTATGCGAAGAGTTGACTCATTGGAAAAGACCCTGATGCTGGGAGGGGTTGGGGGCAGGAGGAGAAGGGGACGACCGAGGATGAGATGGCTGGATGGCATCACGGACTCAATGGACATGAGTCTGAGTGAACTCGGGAGTTGGTGATGGACAGGGAGGCCTGGCGTGCTGCGATTCATGGGGTCGCAAAGAGTGGGACACGACTGCGCGACTGAACTGAACTGAATGAATGGGTGAGTATTCATTTCTTCTCCTACTCTCCAATCATTCAGCCACTCCTCCAAATTGAACACCACAGAGATCGTCTAGCTCAGCACCCTCATTTGATAGGAGGAGAAATCTGTCAGCCAAGGAGAAGGTCATCTTGGGACTACCTCTTGCTTTTGGTCCAGAACTCTTCAGCAAACCATGCGGCCAAATCACCTCCTTCTGTCCACATTCCACTGCACCTTGGTGCTACTGACAAAGCACAATAACTTGAGTACAGGTAACTAAAGGGTATTATGCAAAGAGCCTTCTCCTCTACCTTCTATCTCTCTGAGATCTCTCAATTTCCTGTCTCCATCTTCTCCTTTGCCTTTCTTTCAGCTAGTCCTCAAAGTTCCACACTTCTCCACTGGTCTCCTAACTATTAACAGTCAAGCCCATTGTCATAACATCAACTGCCATCTACATGCATGAATCTGTATTTCCAGCTCAGATTCTTCTCATCTCCAACTCACACTTCTAACTGCTTACTGGACCACTCTGTCTAGACGTCCCTGGGTATCACACACTCAGTATTTACAAAGCAGATTTTATTCTCCATCAAAGGAGATTTTCCTTCAGTGCTCCTTATCCAATGAATGAGGTCATCCAACCTGGCAAACTCCTCACTCTCTGTTGCCCTCAAACAATGTTAGAGACATGTTGATCCTACTTCCCAAACAATTATTGCATCTATTTCACTCATTGTCACTGCTACCACTGTCATTATACCTATCATTAGTTCTTACATAAATGAATATAACAGTCTCCTCTTTCTCAAGGTGTACTTTATGATGAGGCATCAGATCAATTTAGTGGGTCATAACAAGCAGCTTCTTGGAAAATCTCAGTATTATTTCTGTCTACAAGCCAGAAATTAGTAGGATCAAAATTAGTAACAACTCAGGGAGTTTACTGGCAACCTTTCCTTTTTGTAAAGGTCAAAGTACTCGAAATATTTTGAATGAGCACAAAGACATGGCTAAGAGAGAAAGCCAATCCCCTGCCCCCGTACACTTAAGCCGAGTGGAGAAACGCTTTCTATGAATAGCACTTAATGGATAGCACCATCAAACACAGTGGCAATTCAGTTTTAATGTGATGTACCTATGCGTCATGATTGAGAAAGACATTTTGTTCCTCTGCAATATTATTCCCCACATCCATATTCATCATGCTTCCTGCCCCCAAAGTGATGAGCTCCTTAGAATAAATCCTTCATTCCTTTCTAAACATTAGCTCTAACAGCTCTCTGGGATTTGAAAATAGCAGTCAGGTACTCTTGCTTCAGGTTGGGCAGTACAATTTAATTTTCTAGTTCCAAGGTCTGGTCAGGAACTGAATTTCTCCCAGGTACTGTGAAATTTTCTCCATTGTTCACAAGTCCAGTAATCATATCTCCATCAAACTTTCCCCTTTCCTGAAGCAACCTCTGAATTCGTATAGGAGCTGTTTTAAGCCTCTCCATACCTGCCTTGTGGCCTTGGAGGAAACACTCTTCCACTAGCCTCGGTTTCTCCCTGTCCTGTGTAAAGCCAGGCAAGCAAGCATCCCTGGGAAAGGTACTGACTCCTTGCAACAGGGGCTATCCCATAGTCTCCAGATCTACCTAGCCTGCCAGTCACGACAACAGCGCCAGTCCAGGCCCGTGGGCATGTGGGGGACAGTGCTCAGAACTCCATGGCCCAGCAAGACCACTAGGGTGAGGACCATGACCAGATGAGGACCTGAGGCCTTGGAGAGAAAGGAGAGTGCCTTCCCTTTTGCAGTGGGAGCGGTCCTTGCTGCCAGGTGGCTTGTGCCTGAGGTCTCATGTCAAGAACACCCCCATGACACCGCCCCAGCAAGCTGCTCCGCTCACTATAACAAGAATATTTTTAAAACATGAAATAGAGTAGAAAGTATTTGAGTGCAGCACATGCAGCGCAGTTCACTGTCGGGTATGCAGCTAGGGCGCTTTAGTCATGTCCGACTTTTGCGACCCCACGGACTGTGGCCCGCCAGGCTCCTCTGTCCATGGGATTCTCCAGGCAAGAATACTGGAGTGGGTTGCCATGCCCTCTGCCAGGGGATCTTCCTGACCCAGGGGCTGAACTGTGTTTCTTATGCTTCCTGCATTGGCAGTCAGGTTCTTTACACTAGCGCCACCGGGGAAGCCCAACTCTTGTGTATGGTTGTGTGTCTTCAGGGTTTACAATGCAATACTGAGGGTCATGGTCAAAAAACTTGAAAGATTATATTCTAGTTTGTTACCTTGCCTTCATTTTAAACCCTCTCATATTTATTTAAGTGCAAGAGAAATATAGGGAATCTCTAAGTACTGCACACAAAGTCAAACAAAACTGGGTTTGAAACCAGACCCTAATGGGGGTGTGATGGTTAGAGAGTTACTTCAACACTGACCCCTCAATCTTCTCATCTTTGAAGCGGAAATAATAACATCATGAACTCAGGGCTGTGCAGGCAGCCCCAGGCAAGACATATTAAATCTTCTCCCTCTAATCTTTGCAAGAATCCCAACTAATTTATTATTATCTTCATTTTGTTAAAGAAACTGAAACTCAGAAAAGTCAGATAGCTCACTCAAGGTGATGTTATTAATATGTTCCTGAGCAAGGAGTTCATTTCAGGGTTCCCCTTGCTCTTTCCACTGAGTGTGAATTTCTACCCATATGATATCTGAGGTTTATCATCTCGGGGCAACTTATGTCAGCTTCTCAGTCAATCTAGTATTTATGAAACATTAAGTGCATAGCACTGAGTTGAGAACTATAAGGCAATGGTAGAGTAAAATGTGGTTTGTTCTCCAGGAATGTACATTTAACTTGGAAAGGGACACAGAGCAACAGCAAACTTATTGGTTTCATGAGTACCTACTGCTGCTGCTGCTAAGTCACTTCAGTCGTGTCCAACTCTGTGCGACACCATAGATGGCAGCCCACCAGGCTCCCCCGCCCTGGGAGTCTCCAGGCAAGAACACTGGAGTGGGTTGCCATTTCCTTCTCCAATGCATGAAAGTGAAAAGTGAAAGGGAAGTCGCTCAGTCGTGTCTGACCCTTAGCATAGACTGCAGCCTACCAGTCTCCTCCATCCATGGGATTTTCCAGGCAAGAGTACTGGAGTGGGGTGCCATTGCCTAAAGCACGTTAAATATTTAAAAATCGTAACAGATGTTATCCTACAAGAAATTTAAAGGACAGCTAGTGAAAGAAATTCATTATTTTATACAAGCATATGGATCTAATTTATAGATAAGGGATCGGCCTGGGTATGAATGAGTTTAAGTTGCTCATTTCAAAATTTAGCAGAAGATGCCCATTTCAGAGATGTATGATTAGTAGAGTAACGTAATTCCATTTGCATTTTAAAAATAAATCACACATATTTGTGATTTACCTAATTATCAGCCTTTTGTTTTAACAAATTGGCATGCTTTCCACTTGGGAGCTGATAGGAAAGAACGGCTTTTAAAAATCATTCCTTAAAGCACTCTTGGGAAGCTGTTCCTCTTAACAAAGGTGAAAGAAGAGAGTGAAAAAACTGGCTTGAACTCAACATTTAAAAAACCTAAGATCGTGGCATCAGGTCCTATCACTTCATGGCAAATAAAAGAGGAAAAAATGGAAGCAGTGACAGATTTTTCTTTTCTTTTGTGGGGCTCCAAAATCACTGTAGATGGTGACTACAGCCATGAAATTAAAAGACGCTTGCTCCTTGGAAGGAAAGCTATGACAAACCTAGGCAGTATATTAAAAAACAGAGACATCACTTTGCTAACAAAAGTTTTTAATAGTCAAAGTTATGGTTTTTCCAGTAGTCATGTATGATTGTGTGAGCTGGACCATAAAGAAGACTGAGTGCCGAAGAATTGATGCTTTTAAAGGTGGTGTTGGAGAAGACTCTTGAGAGTACCTTGTACTGCAAGGAGATCAAACCAGTCAATCCTAAAGGAAATCAATCCTAAATATTCATTGGAGGACTGTTGCTGAAACTCCAATACTTTGGCCACCTGATGTGAAGAGCTGACTGACTGGAAAATACCCTGAAGCTGAGAGATTGAAGGCACAAGGAGAAGGGGGCAGCAGAGGAAGAGATGGTTAGAAGCATCACTCAATGAACATGAAGCTAAGCAAACTCCAGGAGAAAGTGGAGGATAGAGGAGCCTGGCATACTACAGTCCATGAGGTCACAGAGCTGGACAGGACCTAGCGACTGAACAACAACAACAGGAAGCTGCATACTTAGTCACTCATCAGAACAAGCCGCACCCTTCCATGCTTTGTTTACCTGTTCTGTTTTCCCTATTTATTGTTTTAAATTGATTTTCCATTTCTCTAGTGAGCATTATGTTCCAAGCAAAGCTGGGAAATTCAGTTTATATACACACTACTGACATTAGTTTTTCTATCAGGAGATATTGAATATGAATAGGATGTACGTAGAAGTGAAGAGGCATGTGGACTTGGAGGGGATAACCCTGAAGCATGCTGTTGCTCTTCTGCAGCCCATTCCAGCTGTGTAGAGGAGGCAAAAGGAGCCATCAACATGCCCTGGAACCTCTGCCGTGGTTGACATAAAAGAAAGAGTCACGTACGACCTCTCTTTGAAGTACTGAAAGAAAAAAGAGAAACAAACACCTGACATGAGCTATATCATTACCTTGGTTTAACTGATACTTAGAAACTGTCCTCTGTTGTCATTTTTTTGAAACTAAGCTCTATCATATCTTAGCTACAACCTATGAGAAATCTCTAAGAGGAAATCCCAAGAAGAACTGACTTTTTAATCTTCTCTCTTTCAATTTCTTTGCTTGCAAATAAAATTAGTATTAGAGGCCCTAGAACAAAATCAGGACTACTCATATCCTCCTTAGGTAAGCCAGATGACATACTTGTTTATTCAGAGAGCAAAAGTTCCTTTCACTTTTATTATTTTCCACCCTAGAGTTTCAAAGAATCCTTGAATATTTCTCAAATAAGTGGGAATTTACCATGGAGGGCATACACCCAGAGGTTGATGACAAATGGGGTTCTCTGGCTTATGAACTAAAGAGTTAAAGCTTTTAAAATGAAAAACTATCAGATCCAAGATAAAACATACAGAAAGGATCTTTAAAAACATTGTCACAGTATGAAAACTAGACAAAATATTAACAAAAAGACAACTCACGCTGTAACATGTACAAAACTCCAGCTGCCACAAACATTCCCAAACTGTCCAAGATAACAGGATTCCATTCTTGTGATGTGTGGGAGTTAACACATACAAAAGGAAACAATGACTTACGCTTAATGGAGGAACAATGGCAACATATACACATATTATACTTGACAGGAAGATAATATGGATCAGGTTTAATCCACTGGGACCTATTATAAGCTATATGGTACTAGGCTCTATGGAACTGTGAAATAAAAATCATCCTCCCCTAGGATATGATAGTTAAACATACAAAATAATAAGCCAGCAACTAAGACATGGAAAATCTCTAGTCTTTCCCATTCTGTTGTTTTCCTCTATTTCTTTGCATTGATCACTGAGGAAGGCTTTCTTATTTCTCCTGTCTATTCTGTGGAACTCTGCATTCAGATACTTATATCTTGCCTTTTCTAGAAGAGGAACCAGAGATCAAGTTTGCAACATCCGCTGGATCATCAAAAAAGCAAGAGAGTTCCAGAAAAACATCTATTTCTGCTTTATTGACTATGCCAAAGCCTTTGACTGTGTGGATCACAATCAACTGTGGAAAATTCTGAAAGAGATGGGAATAGCAGATCACCTGACCTGTCTCTTGAGAAACCCATATGCAAGTCAGGAAGCAACAGTTAGAACTGGGCATGGAACAACAGACTGGTTCCAAATAGGAAAAGGAGTACGTCAAGGCAGTATATTGTCACCCTGCTTATTTAACTTATACACAGAGTACATCATGAGAAACGCTGGGCTGGAAGAAGCACAAGCTGGAATCAAGATTGCCGGGAGAAATATCAATAACTTCAGATATGCAGATGACACCACCCTATGGCAGAAAGTGAAGAGGAACTCAAAAGCTTCCTGATGAAAGTGAAAGAAGAGAGTGAAAAAGTTGGCTTAAAGCTCAACATTTAGAAAACGAAGATGATGGCATCCGGTCCCATCACTCCATGGGAAATAGATGGGGAAACAGTGGAGACAGTGTCAGACATTATTTTTTGGGGCTCCAAAATCACTGTAGATGGTGAGTGCAGCCATGAAATTAAAAGACGCTTACTCCTTGGAAGAAAAGTTATGACCAACCTGGATAGTATATTCAAAAGCAGAGACATTACTTTGCCAACTAAGGTCTGTCTAGTCAAGGCTATCGTTTTTCCAGTGGTCATGTATAGATGTGAGAGTTGGACTGTAAAGAAAGCTGAGGGCCGAAGAATTGATGCTTTTGAACTGTGGTGTTGGAGAAGACTCTTGAGACTCCCTTGGACAGCAAGGAGATCCAACCAGTCCCTTCTAAAAGAGATCAGTCCTGGGTGTTCATTGGAAGGAATGATGCTGAAGCTGAAACTCCAATACTTCAGCCACGTCATGCGAAGAGTTAACTCACTGGAAAAGACCCTGATGCTGGGAGGGATTGGGGGCAGGAGAAGGGGACGACAGAGGATGAGATGGCTGGATGGCATCACCGACTCAATGGGCGTGAGTTTGAGTGAACTTCGGGAGTTGGTGATGGACAGGGAGGCCTGGCGTGCTGCGATTCGTGGGGTCGCAAAGAGTCAGACACGACAAGTGGCTGAACTCAACTGACTTGAAGATGTGGAAAATAGTCACCCATCCTTTCTCCAAAATAATTAAAAAGATGTAGGCTATGTGGATGGGGGCTTCCCAGGTGGCATGGTGATAAGGAATACGCCTGCCGATGCAGGAGATGCAAGGGAAGCAGATTCGATCCTTGGGTTGGGAAGATCCCCTAGAGTGGGAAATGGCAACACACTCTAGTATCTTTGCCTGGAGAATTCCATGGACAGAGGAGCCTGGCAGGCTACAGTCCATGAGGTGGCAAAGAGTCGGAACAGCTGAGGAACTGAGCACAGATGTGGAACCAAAGAAAATGATTCCAGTATAAAGGAAAAAATTTTAGTCTAAGGCACAGTGAGCAGTTATACTTAAAAAGTTGAACATCACTTTCACTGTCAATTTTACAATGTATATGTTATCATGTAATTAAATACAAAGTTTTTATATGTAGCAAGTTTGATCACATATAAAATTATTTAATTGAACATTTTACATCTAGTTTTGCAAATAATTATGCTGAGTGAAAGAAGTCAGACAAAAGGAGTGCATGCCATATCATTACGTTTGCGTACAATTCTAGGCAATGTAATTTGAATGACAGAAAGTGGGTCAGTGTTACAGCCTGAGGAAGAAGGTGGAGAAAGGAGGAGAGGGGGGGATTTCTAAGGGTCACAAAGAAAGTTTTGAGGTGCTAGAAATATCTGTGATGAAATATCTTTGTCATGATGCCTTCACAAATGCACACATAGGTTAAGCCTTACCAAAACTGTATATTTTAAATCTATGCAGCTACCTGAATAAAGCTTTCTTTTTGAAAAAATCCAATCTTGACTGTCAAGATATTCCTCTTTTCGTAAACTGTGATAATACAACTACTATATATTACATATGTCTGGGGACTGAGGTGAAAATTCAGAATTAGAAAGCAGGATGCAGACATATTGGCAGGAGGACAGGTCTTTCTGCAATGCTGTACCTGGAGGTGATGTATCTGGTGACTTAATACTTAAAGCTTCTCCAGCTACACTGAACAGTTTGCTTTCATGGCCACAGAACAAATAACTATCCAACTCCTCACATAACACTATTTCCTACAGTCTTTCAGTTCAGTTCAGTCACTCAGTCATGTCTCTTTGTGACCCCATGGACTGCAGCATGCCAGGCTTCCCTATCCATCACCAACTCCCGAAGCTTGTTCAAACTCATGTCCATCGAGTCGGTGATGCCATCTGACCATCTCATCCTCTGTCGTCCCCTTCACCTCCTGCCTCCAGTCTTTACCAGCATCAGGGTCTTTCCAGTGAGTTGCTTCTTAACATCAGTTAGCCAAAGTATTGGAGTTTCAGCTTCAGTATCAATGCTTCCAATGAACACCCAGGACTGATTTCCTTTAGGATGTACTGGTTGGATTTCCTTGCAGTCCAAGAGACTCTCGAGAGTCTTCCTTAACACCACAGTTCAAAAGCAACAGTTCTTCAGCACTCAGCTTTCTTTATAGTCCAACTCTCACATCCATACACAACTACTGGAAAAACCATAGCTTTGACTAGACAGACCTTTGTTGGCAAAGTAATAGCTCTGCTTTTTAATATGCCGTCTAGTTTGGTCATAGCTTTTCTTCCAAGGATTAAGAATCTTTTAATTTCATGGCTGCAGCACCATTTGCAGTGATTTTGGAGCCCAAAAAAATAAAGTCTGACACTGTTTTCATTGTTTCTCCATCTATTTCCCATGAAGTGATGGGACCAGATGCCATGATCTTAGTTTTCTGAATGTTGAGTTTTAAGCCAACTTTTTCATTTTCTTCTTTCACTTTCATCAAGAGGCTCTTTAGTTCCTCTTCACTTTCTGCCATAAGGGTGGTATCATCTGCATATCCGAGGTTATTGATATTTCTCTCAGCAATCTTGATTCCAGCTTGTGCTTCATCCAGCCCAGCATTTCTCATGATGTACTCTGCATAGAAGTTAAATAAGCAGGGTGACAACATATAGCCTTGATGTACTCCTTTCCCGGTTTGGAACCAGTTTGTTGTTCCATGTCCACTTCTAACTGTCACTTCTTGACCTGCATACAGATTTCTCAGGAGACAGGTCAGGTGGTCTGGTATTCCCATCTCTTTCAGAATTTTCCATAGTTTGTTGTGATCCACACAGTCAAAGGCTTTGGCATAGTCAATAAAGCAGAAATAGATGTTTTTCTGGAACTCTCTTGTTTTTTCCATGATCCAGCGGATGTTGGCAACTTGATCTCTGGTTCCTCTGCCTTTTTTCTAAAACCAGCTTGAAGATCTGAAGTTCACAGTTCACATACTGTTGAGCCTGGCTGGAGAATTTTGAGCATTACTTTACTAGCATGTGAGATGAGTGCAATTGTGCAGTAGTTTGAGCATTCTTTGGCATTGCCTTTCTTTGGGATTAGAATGAAAACTGACCTTTTTCAGTCCTGTGGCCACTGCTGAGTTTTCCAGATTTGCTGGCATATTGAGTGCAGCACTTTCACAGCATCATCTTTCAGGATTTGAAACAGCTCAACTGGAATTCTATCACCTACACTAGCTTTGTTCGTAGTGATGCTTCCACAGGCATACTTGACTTCACATTCCAGGATGTCTGGCTCTAGGTGAGTGATCACACCATCGTGGTTATCTGGGTCATGAAGATCTTTTTTGTACAGTTCTTCTGTGTATTCTTGCCGCCTCTTAGTATCTTCTGCTTCTGTTAGATCCATGTCATTTCTGCTCTTTATTGTGCCCATCTTTGCATGAAATGTTCCTTTGGTATCTCTAGTTTTCTTGAAGGATCTCTAATCTTTCCCATTCTATTATTTTCCTCTATTTCTTTACATTGATCAATGAGGAAGTCTTTCAAGAAGTTAATATTATGTAATATTTCATAGGATTATAACTGCATGAACCATGGAGCAGATTTAGTAGTTTTTATTGATAAGAGGACGGGAATGAAAAGCAATGATTCAAGGATAGGAAAAACAGTTTGGTACCTTTATTTTACCATCAATATCTGAAAGAAGGAAAAAGTTTTGTTTTTTGGTTTTTTGAAAGATACTAATTTGGTAGTCAAAGCACCCCTGCCATGCATTGCAAATTTCAAAACTACAAATTTAATGATCTCATTCTGCTTAGTATCCTGCTATGGCTTCCTATTGGCTGCTGCCTTTAGGAAAACTTAGCATGCTTTATCAGGAGCTCAGAATCTGACCCCTGTCTACCTTTTCTACCACAGCTCATCTCTGTCTCTCACTCAAACTACAGTCATTCTGAATGTCTTGATTTGGCAAAGCTTTTTATGTTGTCATGCAGTTTGGGCTCTCCAGGAAGTAGCTCAGGCAGGGTTTAATGTTCAGGATGTTTATTAGGGAGTGTTCTTGAGATCAACACCCATGGAAGGGAGGGGGGGGGAGCAGGATTGAGAAGGCAAAATCAAGCTGTGATGCAAGCCTGACAGCCTCAGCCAACTGTGCGGGTAGCTATAAAACAGAAATGGCCCATCAGAGTTGGCCTGCATGTACAGGGAAAACTTGACCTTGGGCAAGGGTCACATTCTCCCTGCAACTGAAACAATGCCCAACGAGGTTGTCAGCACTGCCGAAGGCTGGAGAATAAAGTCCTTCCTTACAGGAGGACATTTGTATGTCCACCTCACCCTGGTACTCACCCTGTGTGAAACTCTCCTCTCTTCCAGTTTACCTAGGTAATTTTTTTCTGTTCTTCCATGCACCAGATCTCAGTGTAATTCTCACTTCTTCAGAGAGGGATTCCCAAATTCCCAAATATGATAGGCTTCTATCAGACTCACCACATTACTTTAGTTCCTTCTTGCAATTCTTATACTTGATTATGATTAGTCACTTGTTTCCATTTTCTTCCTTACAGTGGTAACTCCATGAAGACAGAGATAACTTCTGTAGTATTCACTTCTGATCCTCAATGCCTACCACACTGTTGGCACATAATGTACTCAATAAATATTGACTGAATAAATGAATGAGTCCAAGGTTTAAAGAGCACTGCAAGGAGCAAGGGCCCTTACCAACACATCTGTCTTGACATATGCTAAGATTTTCTGCCTCATGATGTCAAGACAAAGACTTTATTTGAGCTCTATAGTCAGACTGCCCAGTCCTGCAGTCCTAGCTTAATCATGTCCTAGCTATGTGATAAGTTAATTAAAGTCTCTAAGTCTCAATTTATCAATAATAATACTAAGAGCAATAATAGTATATTCTCCAAATGGTTGTTGTGAAGGTTCAGTGAAATAGTCTACATAGAGGATTTATCAAAGCTCCTAGAATACAGTACAGCATCAGTAAAAGTTAGCTATAATTATGGTAATTATTATTTGGTTTTAGCTGTAAGTTCTTAACATACATTAAAAAAGAGAAAAATAAAAGGAAAAGACTTTTTTTAATATTTGCTTTTAAACATATACCAAAACAGCAATCTTGGAAAAATTAGAAATTGTATATAACAGTCTTCCCTCGTAGCTTAGTCTGTAAAGAATCTGCTTGCAATGCAAGAGACCCAGGTTCGATTCCTGGATTAGGAAGATCCCCTGGAGAAGGAAATGGCAACCCACTGCAGTATTCTTGTCTGGAGAATCAGAGGAGCATGGCAGAGGAGGAGTCTATAGGGTCACAAGAGCCAGATATGACTTAGCAACTAAACTACCACCATATATATAATGGAGAAGAGCACTATCGTCTCATTAGTTAGAGTATCCTAAGTCTATATAAATATAGTCCTAAATAAGTCCTATTCCTGTCTTCTCACACAACCTAGGAATTTATGACTCAGCAGTCCTTGTAGTTTAGAAGTACTAGTCGGGGAAGGGCAGTGGCAGAGAGAAACGTGCTTTTGCCAACGTCTAAAATGCCTTTTCCTATCTCAGGAGATTTCCGCTTGAGTATGAATTGACGTAGTCAGCTCCAGAAACATGTCCTGAACAAATCCTCACATCACTTCTTCCTTGCTGCTCTTACACTTTTACCCTAAAACCATCTACCTACCTGGACGTTTGTTCTAATTCCCCCTCCCTCAACGTTGCTTCTACTCATGAGAGGTAAGCTTCTTGAAGGCTGATCTTCGTCTTTCTATCTGGCACATTCAGACACTCAATAACTGTTTGTTGAATTGGTTTGAATTAGAAGAAAAACACCAAATCTCTTCAGGCAGATATAAATGAAGAATAAGGTTAGGTAATCTAATGTGCTCCAAAAGCATAGAACTTAACAAGCTAGAAGTCAAAAATTTTCTTTTTTATTTAAATGTAACCAACATCCATCTTTACAGAGTATTTTCTTTCATACCAGAAACCTCATCTGACCCTTTAGAGGTTAAATTTTCCCTTTGAGAAAATAATTGTTCTCTTGCTTTCTTTATGGATTTCCATGGCAATTTAAAAAAAAAAATTTTTTTTTAATTGACTGCCAGTGCCTTACCTTTATCCTTCCACATGTGTCCTCCAATTCTCACATCTTCTTAAAGAAATACACACATTTACCACTCTACTTCTGTGCCTTTATGACATTTATTTCTAGGGCCTCCACTTCCTCCTTTCCTCCTTTTACGTGTGTTATCTGTCCCTATATTCTTCTTAATGGAAACTCCTCTCCTGGGTACTATGAATCATCTGATCTCTCTCTTCTAACTCCTCCATTAACATGCTTTAAAAACTCTCCAATAGAAATAGAAGTTCTGATGAATGCTAAAAGATCCAAATATGAATTCTTTATTTAACTCTGACTATAAAGATTAAGAGAACATGATATATTAAGGTGGGTCAGTAACATGGTAAACAAGATGACCCATTTAGAGAAAGTGATGTACTTTTCTGGGTGCCAGGCAAAAGAAGGTAAGAAACTGAAACCACTGGCAGCCTCAAAAGGGTGAACAGTAAGAATTATGCTCAGGATACACATGCCGTGGTGAAATGAACAACACCATATGGGGAGTTCTAAAAGGTACAGTTTTGACTGAAAATGCTATTTGTTAGTCAGTCTAGAAGGAAGAAAATTAATAATGAAAAGAATGAATGGCTTTTCTGGAAATGTCTCATTTCTTTATGTGTCACTATACTTTAGCTTTTTTATTTTTGTTATTCTTCTTAATGGTTCTTTCCAGTTCTTGACAATCATGTAATTTAAAGAATTGATATTTGTGATTACAAGACCTTGCACGCAAGGACTCAAAGTGCTTATCTTAAATCTTAATGAGATGCCTCTAATTATATTTTGAACTTAAAAAAAAATTGTACTGGCATTGTTTGAGCTATTATACATAAGGGATAAAAAACTGATCTGGGAAATTTAGTGCTGAGAATACATGGTGACTACAATTAGTAAGAATATATTCTGAGACCTGACAATGCTCACATAATTTAAAATTGGTCAGTAAAGCATCCAAAATAAATTATTCTTCCCACTTGGAAAATAGATAAAAGATGATGCTGTTACAAAATTCCTACCTAGAATATAAATCTTTATACTGTGTCTATTCATACAAGTATCTGTCTCACTGATAGATTTTGGAACACCTCAAAGAAGAAAATATATGTTATTCATCCACAGCACCTAGAACGGTGCTTAAAATATGGACGCTGTCTCAGGCTTCCTAAACTGAACATCTTAATTGTCAGTTTCTCTTTCTCTCACTGGGCTACTTCCAAGAGCCACAAAATGTTTACCTCAGAAGAGAAAGATCTTTAAAATCTCACCTTTCTTCACCACTCCCAATTCTGTGCTAAAGGCTCTACCATGGAGGTCAGTGGCATTGCCCCCCTCAGTCCCAGTACTCCTATTCTGTTGCAGTGTCTTCCTCACTGCCCTCAGAGATTCCTTTCTGCATAACAAAGGGAGAAGAACCTTCTCAAAACAATTATACACCAAATTCAATGTCAAGCATCTAAAATATATTATCTCTAATACAACATGCAGCAGCGTTGTATTACCTTAGTATTTCTAAGTGAGGAAATTAAGGGAGATTAAATAATTGGTCTTAGGAAACATGGCTATTACAGTACTGGAGCTGACATTTAAACTTCCCTCTTTCTGATCCTGGTGTCTCAGACGGTAAAGAATCTGCAGAAGACCAGGGTTCGGTCTTTGTCCTGGGAAGATCCCCGGGGATCTTCCCAGGGAAGGGCTACCCACTCCAGTATTCTTACCTAAAGAATCCCATGGACAGAGGAGCCTGGTGGGCTACAGTCCACGGGGTTGCAAAGAGTCAGACACGACTGAGTGACTATTATTACTACTACCTTCTGACTCTAACTATTTCACTTCCTGGTCATGTCATCTTTTTGTTAAAAAATCACTACTGGAAAAATTTTTACTCTGGCTCTCACAGAATAATATATAAACTCTTTGACTTGACATACAAGGAAAAAGAAATCCTCCCTAATATATCTCCACATCTTAAGCCTTCTTTACCTATGGTGTGTTTTAAGCTTCAGATGGCCTAGACTTCTCACAGTTCCTCAAACTTCCAGGCCATCCCACGACTCTATGCCTTTGGATGTGCTTATTTTTCTGTGGAATAATTTTTCTATTTTCCTTGTCCAGTAAGTTTTATTCAACCTTCAAGACTCAACTCAACTCAGTTGCTCAGAGGTTTCACTGACTTTTCCAGGCTCCTAAATTGCTCTATCCTATCACCTGTGCACGTGTCCTCTCTTCTTATGAAATCACTAATCCCATTCATGTGGCCTCCACCCTCATATCCTAAGGGACTGTGCTGTGCTGTGCTTAGTTGCTCAGTTGTGTCTGACTCTTTGCGACCCCATTGCCTGTAGCCTGCCAGGCTCCTCTGTCCATGGGGATTCTCCAGGCAAGAATACTGGAGTGGGCCTAGGGGATTAGGCTTCAACGTGTAACAGAATATAAACATTTAGTCCATAGCAGCTTTATTGTAGAAAGGTGAAAGGATTAAACACTGGTACTGGAAAACAAAATTTTCCTCCCCTCCCACCACATCCCATTCCCCCTTCCCCGCTGGCTTCTTTTTTATCTCCAGAAATCAAGGTACCTACTTATGTGATTTTCAAAATGTGATTACTTCAGTAGGCATTTAGTAAAACCATTAAGAAGATCTAAACAGACATTTCTTCAAAGAAGACACACAGATGGCTAACAAACACATGAAAAGATGCTCAACTTGGCTCAGTATTAGAGAAATGCAAATCAAAACTACAATGAGATACCACCTCACACCAGTCAGAACGGCCATCATTAAAAAGTCTACAAACAATAAATGCTGGAGAGGGTGTGGAGAAAAGGGAACTCTCTTGCATTGCTGGTGGGAATGTAAATTGATACAGCCACTACAGAAGATGGTATGGAAATTCCTTAAAAATATAGGAATAAAACCACCAAATGACCCAGCAATCTCACTACCAGGCATATACTCAGAAGAAACCAAAATTGAAAGACACATGATCCCAGTGTTCATTGCAGCACTATTTACAATAGCTAGGACATGGAAGCAATCTAGATGTCTATCAACATTGAATGGGTAAAGAAGCTGTGGTACATACATATATACAATGGAATATTACTCAGCCATAAAAGGAAGCATTTAAGTCAGTTCTAATGAGGTGAACAAACCTAGAGCCTATTATACAGAGTGAAGTAAGTCAGAAAGAGAAAGATAAATGTCATATACTAACATATATATGGAATCTAGAAAGATGACACTGATTAATTTATTTGCAGGACAGCAAAGGAGAAATAGACATAGAGAACAGACTTATGGACTCAGCAGGAGGGAAGGAAGGAGAGGATGAGATGGATGGAGGAGAGATGGATGGAAACTTACAATACCATATGTAAAATAGATAGCCAGTGGAAGTTTGCTGTATGATTCAGGGAACTCAAACAGGGACTCTGTAACTATAGGGATCTGATGGGGAGGGATGTGAGAGGGAGGTTCAAGAGGGAGGGGACATATGTATACCTATGGCTGATTCTTGTTGATGCTTGACAGAAAACAACAAAATTATGTAAAACAATTATCTTTCAACTAAAAATAAATAAATTAGTTTTTTTTTTTTTAAAGGATACAATTAGCAAAGAATGAAAACTATTAAGGGATTCCCAGCTGGCAACAGTGGTAAAGAACCCACTGGCCAGAGCAGTAGACATGAGAGACACTGGTTTGATCCCTGGGTTGGAAAGATCCCCTGGAAGAGGGCATGGAAACCCACTTCAGTATTCTTGTCTGGAGTATCCCGTGGACAGAGGAGCCTGGCAGGCTACTGTCCATAGGGTTGCTAAGAATCAGACAGGACTGAAACAACTTAGCACACACGAAAACCATTAAATCTAAATAAACAATGCAACAATACCAACAGCTAATATTCATTGCATAATTACCATGTTCTAAAACTTGTTCTATTGCTTTCACGAGCAAGTTCATTTAATTCCCACAACACAACTATTTTGTGTGTGTGTGTGCGTGGTGTGTGTGTGTGCGCGCGTGCGCGCGCACTCTTAGTCACTCAGTCGTGTTCGACTCTTTGCGACTCCATGGACTGTAGCCCCTCAGGCTCCTCTGTCTTCGGGGATTCTCCAGTCAAGAATACTGGAGTGGGTTGCTGTGCCCTCCTCCATGGGATCTTCCCAACCCAGAAATAGAACCCAAATCTTCCACATTTAAGGCAGATTCTTTACCTCTGAGCCACAGCAGAAGTCCAACAACCCTATTAAGCAGTTATGACTATTGTGAGCCCCTTTTGAAATTGAGGAAAGTGGGACACAGAAAGCTTTCCCCAAGAATATTCAGTTAGTAAGTGGTACAACTAGGATTTTAACCCAAGAAGTCTGGTTCCAGAGTCAAAACCTCCTTACTGTATGAATAAAGAGACATGAAAAAAGATGACAGAGAGATCTTTTCAGAAAGATTAAATGATCTCATTTCTGTTTTAGTTATTAGGGGAAAGATTCAAATTAGAAAGACCTATGTACAAATAACCAGTAATGCTATTTAAGACAAAATTAAGCCTTAGGAAAATCTATTTTGTTTCTATAGATTGTGATTAAGGAGAGTGAAACTTAGTTATAGAATTAAACTGAAAGAATACAACAAACATTGATATATCAAGAAGTCTCTACAAACAGTTGAACATTATGGTACAGGATTTAGGAATATTAAAAAAAAAAAAAACCTGTAAAACTATAAAATTCCTGCCCCAAAGAACAAGCATTATTATTGCAAAGAATGTGATTCTCACAGGCAAAGTAGAAAATAGATAAAATCTTAAGTTTTGTGGTACAGAAATAAAAGCAATCATAGAACAACAAATATATGCTAATCAAGTTATTTATTTTTAAAAGTAATTTTGAAAATTAAACTGGGAATTACTTTTCTCAAATGCTTTGAGAATCATCCCACCAATGGGAGAAATTTTGTAAAATTACTACTACTATAAAACTCCATGGAAATTAAGCTTTAAGAGACAAAGAACAAAACTGAAACACTCATTGTAGATTAAATTTTGATTAAAAAAAAACTAACAAGCTTTGTTTTAGGATATGAGTTAAATGGAATAGCATTAGGAAAACTGCCTCAGGAAGTCAGAACACAATATAAATCAGTCAAACTTTCCATACCTTTCTAGTCACAGGAAATCTTAAAATATCACTCCATTCTGCCTGTGTGTGCAGCAAAGGCAAAGTTTCTAAGGCATTCAAAATACTTTCTAAGGCAGAGGTTGATTATATGTTTTATCAAATTAAAGTGATAACATGTATTTAATCTTGCTTAAAAATGTCATTTCAAAGGAGAGTAAAACAGAGAAATAATAAAAATGAAAGAAAGACATAAGAAATCTTACCAAAATGTAATGAAAGAAGAAAAGACATGAAAGGAAAATTAACTAAATAAAGGAAATAAATGGAGAAGGAAATGGCAACCCACACCAGTATTCTTGTCTGGAGAAGTCCATGGACAGAGGAGCCTGGCGGGCTACAGTCCATGGTATCACAAAGAGCTGGACACGACTAAGTGTCTAACACACACAGGAAATAAAAGAAAACAAGATTTTTTCTGGCCATTAAGTGTTAAAAGATTTCAAACTTGCTGAAATGATAATTACAGATTCAGAATTAAATAGCAGATTTGCCATTTTGCTGCTGGAAGTGTAGAGAACAGTGGACTTTAGGGGACAATGGAGTAGGAGAGAGTGAGAAAAACAGGCAGCTTTGAGAATATAAGACAGAGAATATCTTGGCCAAAAATCATCTGGAACTTATATTGTGAACTATGTGAGTTCAGAGATGCTCTAGACTAATTATTTGGAGGCCACATAATTTCGCATCGCTATCTTGATTAAGCATCTCAAACATCAGTGCAGGCATTAGGTCCTCAGTCTCTTGAGAAATCTTGCTAGAAAAATGCAATGTCTTTGGGTAGACCTCTAGGAATTAATCTTATTTCCCATCTTGATTACTAAGGTCTTATCTTTTCATATTATTTTATACTTGAACATTCATTATAATCATTCTTTTTTCATATATGTATTTATAAACATCCCCCAGATAAATTTCTGTAGCTTGTTTCCAAGTTGGCAACCATCAATTTCTTCCTTCTTTGTATCTACTCCATTGAATCTGGACTGGTTTATAACAGCTTTGCCTAATAAAATATAGTGAAAGTAATACTGCATGTCTTCCTACATCTAGCTCCCAGGACTTGAAGCTTCTGCTTGGGTCTCTTGGAATGCTTGCTCCTTAAATTGTCATGTGGTGCGAAGCCCAAGCCAGACTTGAGAGTGGCCATATGGGGAAAAGACAGAGAGAAAGGATCCACCAGTCACCAGCTGTTGTAGACGTTTCAGCCAAGCAATGAGACATGAGTAAATGAGCTTTCACGGGATTCCAACCTCAGCTGTCAACTGACTGCAACTGTCTGAAGGATCCCAACTGAGAAGTGCCCAGCTCTGTTAACAACCAGAAAAGTGAAATATAATAATTATTGTTTTAACCTATCAAGTTTTGGGGTGGTTTATTAACACAGCAATAAGATAACTGGAACATGTAATAAGCATTTAAAGACAGGTCTAATACTTCTTTATGCATTTAGTATAAAAGTCAGCACCACTCTGTCATTCTGAAATGTAACAAATTCTACCTATCTATTATATATTTGGCTTCCCTGGTGGCTCAGATGGTAAAGAATCTGCCCACAATGCTGAAGACCTGGGTTTGATCCTTGGGTTGGAAAGTTCTCCAGTATTCTTGTCTGGAGAATTCCATGGACAAAGGAGCCTGGCAGGCAACAGTCCACAGGCTCTCAAAGAGTTGGACACAACTGAGAGACCAACACTTACTTTATTGGGGACCAAAATAAATTGCAATATTTTATTGAAAGTTGTAAGGACTATAAAATAGTACCATAAGAGTTATATACATGAATAGAACCCAGAAGCTTATATTAATGAAAAGTTGTTATATATTCATTTCAAAAAATAAACGTTATATTTTAGAGCAGTTTTAGGTTCACAGGAAAACTGAGTGGGAAGTACAGGCATACTCGTGTGCCCCTTGCTCTCAAATATGCATAGAATTCTTCCCTAGTCAACATCCCACATCACAGTGGTACATCTGTTACACTGCATGAGCCTACAGGGACACATCATTATCACTGAAATCCATAGTTTACATTACAATCACTCGATGTTTTACATGCTATGAGTTTGGGCAAATATATAATGACATATGTTTATTATTAAAGTATCATACCAGATACATATCACACATTTCCCTAAAAATTCTTTTTGCTACACCTATACATTCCTGTCTCCCCTCTGACCACTGGAAACAACTAATCTTTTTAGCATCTCCATAATTTTGCCTTTTCCAGAATGTCACATAGTTGGAATTATACATAGTATGTAACTTTCTCAAATTTGTTTCTGTCACTTAGTAATATTCATTTAAGAGACTTCCATGTCTTTAAGTGGCTTGTTTACATATTCTTTTTGAAAAAATACTCTAAATTCTTCTCTTTCATTCATTCTTTAATGCTTTTAAATTTAGTTTCTATTCTTATTCCTCTATGGAACCCTGTGCTCTTAAATGCATGCATGCTAAGTCACTTCAGTTGCATCTGTCTCTTTGCAAACCTATGGACCATAGCCTGCCAGGCTCCTCTGTCCATGGGATTCTCCAGGCAAGAATACTGGAGTGGGTTGCCATTGCTTTCTTTAGGGGATCTTCCTGACCCAGGGATCAAACTCACGTCTCTTATGTCTCTTGAATTGTCAGGTGGATTTTTTACCACTAGCCCCACCACCTGGGAACACCCTTACTCTTAAAGGTCACAAAATACTTCCCAGTCACAAGATCCAGAGCCTGTTCTGCAACAATAAATATTGCTACTCACTATCTCCTTAAACTCTTGCCTACGGCTTTGTGAGACTGTCTTTTTTTTCCTCCTCTATTTTTCTCTGCTTATTCCTTCCTACACACTCTTTGAGGGTAGGTATTCTTCAAATGGTTGTCTTTAGTCTTCTCTGTACTCTGTATTACCAGCCCGGCATCCTTCTCCACAGCAATATTGCATGCTAAGTAGTTTCAGTTGTGTCCAACCCTTTGCAACCCAATGGCTGTAGCCCCCAGGCTTGTCTGTCCATGGGATTCTCCAGGCAAGAATACTGGAGTGGGTTGCCATTTCCTCCTCCAGGGGATCTTCCTGACCCAGGGATCAAACTCGTATCTCTTATGTCTCCTGCACTGGTAGGCAGATTCTTCACCACTAGCACCACCTGGGAACCCCATATTATCTTCTACGTAAAATATCTGAAACTTCCCTGGTAGTCCAGTGGTTAAAAGTTCACCTTCCCAAGCAGGAGGTGTGGGTTCAGTCACTGGTCAGGGAGTTGATTCCACACGCCTAGTGACCAAAAACGAAAGCATAAAACAGAAGAAATATTGCAATGATATTCAATAAAGACTTTAAAAAAGGTCCATATTGGGACTTCCCTGGTGGTCCAATGGTTAAGAATTCACCTTGCAATGCAGGGGACATGGATTCAATCCATGATAAGGGGCTAAGATCCCTTTTGTATGCAATGAAGCAACTAAGCTGTGCCACAGCTAGAAAGTCTGTGCACTGAGGCTAAAGATCCTGTGTGCCACAACTAAAACCCTACACAGCCCATTAAATAAGCCAATAACTTTTTTTAAAAAAAGAGATCTACATAAAAAAAAAAATCTTAAATAAATAAAATGATCATCTCTCTTGCCCTTATATTCAGCCAGTTATCAAAACCTGTCCATTCTCCCTCCCTGTTCAGTTCAGTTCAGTCGCTCAGTCCTGTCCGATTCTGCGACCCCATAGACAGCAGCCCACCAGGCTCCCCCATCCCTGGGATTCTCCAGGCAAGAATACTGGAGTGGAGTGCCATTGCCTTCTCCAATGCATGAAAGTGAAAAGTGAAAGTGAAGTTGCTCAGTCGTATCCAACTCTTCACAACCCCATGGACTGCAGCCCACCAGGCTCCTCCATCCATGGGATTTTCCAAGCAAGAGTACTGGAGTGGGGTGCCATTGCCTTCTCCGAGGATCTCCTAAATAATGGCAATAGAGTTATAGCCAATATCTCTTTTATTTAAGCCTATTTCTTTAGTCCATTTTATTCACTCCAGCTTGCTGCCTCTCTGGTTAATATCTATTTCAGTGTTATTTGAAATATGAATGGATATTTATTGTTTCAGGAGTAAAATGCTGGAATAATTAATGATGACTGAGAAAACTTACTTTTATACATAATTACTAATAACTTGTAACTGGATAAAAATAGTTAAACTTTTTAACTGACATCAGATAAAATTTATCAGGTGAAATAAAGTGATAACATATTCAATAAATTGAATATCAGGAGAGAGTGACTTTGATAATATAAAGAACAATATTATATCTTTCTTGAGCCAAAAATATTTATAACATTACAAATTATAATGCAAAATAGAATTATAGATGTTCTATTATATCATAATTCTAATTATTTTAATAGTATTTGTGCACTGGCATTCCAATTTTAATAAAATTTTTATCATTTTATTCAGTTTAGGCCATGAGTGTTTTAAAAATGGAAAGGCCCTCTTTGGTATTATTCATATCTTGAGAGTTTGTTTTACAAAGCAGAATTTTAGTCTTTTGAAATTTCCTCAAAATATAGAAAAAGCTACAAACTCATTACAATGTATATGTTATCTTTGAGCCAAAATAAAACATATATAAAGCTGAAAGAATTAGAAAAACACTAAGTATTCAAAATACATTAAACAAATTTTTATGTTACTAAATTTGAGATTGAGTACATGGAGGTTTCAAATTTACATTAAAATCTTGCCAAAAATTGTCTTTTCTACAGTTGACAGTGAAGAATATTTGAAATTCTTTTTTTTTTTTAATTCTTTTCTAAATACAAGTCCTGGATAGAAAAATTCCTTCTAGAAAATATATCAATGAAAATCTTGCTTTCTTATTTGTATTTTGTCTTACACAAGAAGATTAATGGTAATATTAAATGTGTTGTTTCAGCTTCTTGAGCCTCAGCTTTTTGGAACAAAGAATCAAGTAGTAATAACCTGAACAGGCAGCATGATGGGTCAAAGATAAATTCACTTGTATGTTGTATTGGGAATGTAGTCAGTATCTTATAACAACTTTAAATAGAATATAACATATAAATTTTGAATCATTATTTTGTACACATGAAACTAATATTGTGAATAAACTATACCTCAATTAAAAAAAAAAAGAGTGACCAGATCTCTCCATTTGTCCTTGACAATCCAGGTTTATGCTTGTTGTTCCAGTATTTGTTAATGGAAATTTCCTTTCAGTATTAAAAGTTTCCTAATTTAAATAATAAATTTTATACTCACTCTACCTAAGAGATATATTAATCAAATGAACTGTATTGTCATAGTTGGGATATTGATTTTTAAAAACCAACTATAATAAAACATTTGAATAGTGAAAAAAAATCAAACAGTAAAGGATGAATTCAATTGTACTTTTGCTTACTTGCTTGCTGAGAGATTTCTGGGTCTCAGACAAGTAGTAACAGTGAATTTGATTGAACCAATACTGACAGCATAGAAAGTTAGTAAAAAAAAAAAATCATGCAGTTGTCATCAACACCAAAACAAACATGACTAAACATGACTTGTCTATTTGGCATCATACTTTCCCCTGTGATCTGTGAATCTCAGAGGAGAAACTGAGAAGCATTGCTCCCAGAATTCCCCTTCCTAGATGGTTCTGGTTAGAGTCTGCCAGCTACAGGCACTTATGTGACATCGGAATGGCGAGGAACAGAAGCTATCACTCTCCAAGGGCAGTGACAGATAAATGTGTGGGCTGACAGTGGACATGAACTTCACAGTAGCTTCTGGATGAGTTCCTGCAAATTACCTTCTTTGGTCCCATAGACAACTGAGATAGCTAATGGTGCTTGCTGGCGAATTACTTGATTTGGTGCTCCAAGCCTACTTAGCTTGTGGGAGCTTCCAGGAAACTCTTGAGAGCCACAAAATCTTCCAAGAAAGTTTTCTCAAAGCCAACCACCAACTGGACCAATTTCCCTGATCTTTCTCAATCCTTCAATGAGTGCGGACGCCTCTAATTTCCATATTAAAACCCTTCATATTTAGTGTACATAGAGTGCCTTCTGTTTTTCTGTATGTACTTTGTTTAATATAATGTGGAGTTTACTATGCATTGTCCACACTGTTTTGATAAGCTGTTTAAAAATTACTATGTACTGTATTAATATAATTATTAGCCAAAACCAACAAAGCATATTATCTATGAGACCTTTATAAACTATCCCATTACATACTTACACAATGTGTTAAGACAAGATGGAATAGGAACTGTAACTTTCTAAAAGAATGTTTAAACAAAACAAAGTCTTAAAAGCTTTTCATATAAAAAATATTAATAGAGTAGGCCTTACAAAACTCAATATTGGCTGCTTTCAGAAAAAGAAACACATTTTGAAACCTCCTAATGAAATAACAAATCCGACACGCCTTAAGAACATAAAATTTCTTAAATAATATGCGCTAAATATTATCCTTCATTCTCCTGTGGATGTAAACTTTTGTTTTTGGCTGCGCTGGGTCTTCCTTGCTACACAGGGTTTTCTCTAGTTGCAGCGACAAGCGAGGACTGCTTTTTGTTGTAATGTGCAGGCTCCTCACTGAGATGCCTTCTCATGTTGTGGAGCACAGTCTCTAAGCATGCAGACTTCAGTCGTTGCAGCACATGGGCTCAGTAACTAAGGCTCTCAGACTCTAGAGCAAGGCTCAACAGTTGTGGCACCCAGGTTTAGTTGCTCTGCAGCATGTGGGATCTTCCTGGACCAGGGATCGAACCCAGGTCTCCTGCATTGGCAGGCAGATTCGTTATCATTGAACCACCAGGGAAGCCCTGATGTAAACTTGACCTTGATTTTTATTGTAAAGTGCTTTCTAGACAGACTCTAACACCCCATAATCCTGCTAGCATTGTTTGAGAATGTCTATTTCACTATATCCTTGCAGACATTATGATCATTTTTCCAACTTTTTAACTAGTAAGATTGCCTTAACATTTTAAAGAAAGTTGTTTCCTTTGACCTTGCGTCACTGGTATTCATAACATTAGTCTTATCTAGGCAATAAAACACAAATTCTAAAAACTCGGAAACATGATATTATTCTTGGTTCTTTTGCGGAGTTTTGAATCTGACCAAATATTTGTTTTCAGTTAAAAAAAGAAATTTTCAAAAAGGACTGTTAGTTCTCACTCTTCTTTCTCAAAATAGTAACTTTTAAAAAATAAGAACAGGGCACAGACAAGACCATGCCACCAATGCAGGTCTCTCCCTCATCAAGCTGGGCCACTACTCTGCTCTCTTCCTGGGCTTGACCTGTGGAGCCAAGTCTACAATTGCCTGAAACATTGGGCAGGAGAGGAGAGGGTAGTAGCTGAGGAGAAAGAGAAGCAGGGTGAGCTGAAACGCATTCAGAGAGAATTGGCAGAAGCCCAAGAGGACTGCATATTAAAGTGATCCTGCCTTTCTCTGGAGCAGTGTGAATGAATAAAGCTTTCTGTCCTCTGTGAATGAATGAATGGATGAATGAATATGTAAATAGATAAATAAAATATAACAAAGAAAGTTGATATGTTTAAATATGCTAAATCGATAGTGAATATTTGCTTAATCATTGGTTCAATATTTGTTGAGACCCACTAACATGCCAGGCAGGTGTAAGGAATCAGGGCTGACGCCAGAGACGTCACTCTCTGGTAGGGGACACAGACTAGCAATCAGGCAACATGCAGCTCCGTACGTCTTTATACAAAGAATTTGGGCCAGAAGTGCCTCAGAAACAACACTATTTGTGGATTTTTTAGGAAGGTAAGACAATACTTAAATATAACCAGAAATGGCTTCGGCTGGAGCCTGGGACAGCCTCCCAATAAACAAATACAGCAGCATTTCCCTAATAAAACAACATTACGAATAGCCTCATGTCTGTTCACATCAGATTTTGCTGTTAATACGTTTTGGCACCAGTTTTAAAATAAACTTTTGGCTTTCAGAGCTTTTGGAACTTGGAGTTGTAGATAAGGGATTGTAAACTTGAAAATGGTGTCAACATTCTAGGAGAGAGGTAAGAACATGGGAACGGCACCTGACCGGACTGACAGGCTCAGGAAGATGAGTGGAGGGAAAACAGAGGTTGGCATACAGATGCCAGTAAAATGCAAATGTTTTATTGTATTATTGTTCCAGGGAGATGTGAGAGAAGTTGTGAAAGAGATGATCACCAGATGATGAGCTCTGAAAGACTGCTTTTGGGTTTTCTTAATTGTTGCGTTACAAACTATTAGATACTTCTTTTTGCTGTGTTACAAAGTTAACCATGAAAATACTAATGTCTGGTCTATTCAATTTCCTTATTGGTAGAATAAAAAAATATTGCAAATCTGTGAAATAGCAGTATGTCATTTAAACACCCAACTATTTCTTGCACATTTATGCTACCATACATGTTTTTATACTTTCTCACATTGCTCTCTCTGGCCCCAGACAGGCTAGATATTACACAACCATACAGAAATGGTTATCTCACTCATGCCTGGAAACTTTTAGAGTGCCCCACTAGGAGGTGGTGGGGAGATTCTATATTGCTCTCTCTCTCTCAATATATACTGTATAGGGCAGAAATGGGTCATCAACTTACAAACAAGCTTGTGTAAAAACACAAATACAAGAAAGCTTTGTGAGGACGGCAAACTTAATGGTAAAGGACAGAAGGGGCAAAAAGGATAAATGCCAAGCTCAGGAGAGATGTATGAAAAAACATGAGACAGATCAGTCAAGAGCTTACACTGAAGATGCTTTTTGGATTGAAATGTAAGGAAAGCAGATCTAGAACTAGAATCCCTTTAACATGGGCTTTAAAATATCTCATTGAGCAAAATATTTGTATGTGACGAGTCACTTCTAAAGTTTGTTTTGCTTAATATTTTTAAGATTCTGTTTTTCCAAGCTTAACTTGCACAAATTATTTGCACTATTTTTCAAGGCAGCCTTTCTAAAGTAAATGCCAATTTAGGACCTGATCAAGTTATACATTAGCTAAATTAAAAGAATCCATTGGGAATCTATTAAAAGTAAGCACAGGAGATAAACCTTAAAGTTAGTCATTAGGAAACAGAATCAGGGAAATTTGAACCAATATGATTTTACTATGTTGTCTTATCATCCTAATGGATGTAAAAAATTTTTTTAAATCCTTGAAATCTATCTAATAGTTCAGTAAATATACCTTTAAAATATTTAAAAGCTTTAAGACATTCCTTGGTTTCCACACTGCAATTTATTTTGCCTAGCTGGGACAAAGGGCACTGAATATTAAAACTTCAAAAATGGTCATTTGCATTGTATTGTGACTATGCAAACCACGAGCCTGACTAAACATGAAAAATGCAAAATCCTTTCCATTTCTTGTTCCTTAACTTGAACTTTAATATGAGGGCAAGGACAGAAAGAGAGGCATCCAATGTCTCTTTCCCTTTCCTTTTCATACATCCTAAAATACGGGGATTCTAATTCTGCTTGCTTGCTTACTTGCTAAGTCACTTCAGCCGTGTCCGACTCTGTGTGACCCCATAGATGGCAGCCCATGAGGCTCGCTGTCCCTGGGATTCTCTAGGCAAGAACACTGGAGTGGGTTGCCATTTCCTTCTCCAATGCGTGAGAATGAAAAGTGAAAGTGAAGTCACTTACTCATGTCTGACTCTTAGTGACCCCATGGACTGCAGCCTTCCAGGCTCCTCTATCCATGGGATCCTCCAGGCAAGAGTACTGGAGTGGGCTGCCACTGCCTTCTCCTAAGGTCTCTTTAATGCCTCCCATTTCTAAATACAGTATTCACCTAACTTGCAGTTTATTTTAGTGACAGTTAAAAAGAAAAAAATCTGTTCCATAGGGAATCTAATTTTCCTGAAGTAAGAATGACATAAACCTTTGATTGTGAGTATACTGGGGAAGTGGGGAATAAGAAGGAATTAAATTCCTTTTTGTGCAAACAGTGGACTGCACTCCCTGAAATAATCTTATTTTTTAAATAGGTTTTAAAGATTAGGAAAATAAGCCCCAGAGGTGGAACTACTAGTCCACAGTAGTTCATAGACGCCCAGTCAAACCCAGAATTCAGATCCCTGCACAGTATGTTTTTGTATCATACATGGTAGGAAATACATTTTCTCAAATGTGTTTATTCCCTCGTGCACTAAAACAAATATTTATTAAGTAGTGATTTAGTTTTATTTAGTAGTACCTAGTTTTATTTAGTAGTACCTAGTTTTATTTAGTAGTACCTATTGAATGTCAGATACTGCACAGGAGATACAGCAGTAAACAAGTCATAAAATAGTCCCTCACTTTACAGACTACATTTAGGTGGAAACGACAGAAAATAAACAAGAGAAATAAGTTAAATATATAATAATTTTAATGGTGGAAGTACTATGAAGAAAAATAAAGCAAGAAGGGAGCCAAGGCACAAAGCAAAGAGAAAGTGTAAATTTAAATAAGTTGGTTAGAATAACTACACTGGAAAAGACATTTGAACAAAGATTTAAAGGACATGAGACATTGGACATACATGTGAATATCCAACAGAAGAGCATTCTAGGAAGAGACATAAATGCAGAAACCCTCATCTGAGAGGGTATCTATAGCATATTCGAGGAAAAACAAGGAGGGCAGTGTGGCTGGAGGGTGGGGCAAGGCAGAGAGTACAGGAAATGAGGACATGTTGTACAGCATAGGGTTTGTCTGCCTTTCATTCTAAGTGAGGCTAGAAGTCAGTGGAACATTCTGAGCAGAAGATTGAGTAAGTGAAGTTGCTCAGTCGTGTCCACCTCTTTGCAACCCCATGGACTGTAGCCTACCAAGCTCCTCTGTCCATGGAATTTCCCAGGCAAGAATACTGGAGGTGGGTTGCCATTTCCTTCTCCAGGAGATCTTCCCCACCCAGGGACTGAAGCCAGGTCTCCCGCATTGTAGGCAGATGCTTTACTGTCTGAGCCACCAGGGAAGTCCACAAGCAGAAGATTGACAGGGTGGACTGCAGCCTACCAGGCTCCTCCATCCATGAGATTTTCCAGGCAAGAGTACTGGAGTGGGTCGCTAGTGCCTTCTCCAAAATTAATTATAGTTGAATCACATTGGTTGCTCTTAGAGAGCAGAAGTCTGGAGATGCAATGGTGGAAGAAAGAAGACTGGTTCAGAAATTTTCAGGAATAATCACAGTGAAATGTGGGAGAGGCCAGAGTTACAGAAGAGAAAGTGTTGATACGTGGTTAGCTTTGGAGATATTTTGAAGGTTAAGTCAAGAGAATTTCTTGACCGTTTGGGTATGAGTGTGAGAAAGGAGGAGAGGAGTCAAGAGTGAGTCCAAAGTTTGTAGCCGAGCAACTGAATGAGGGAGTTGTCATTTATTGAAATGAGGAAGGCTTTAAGAACAACAGATTGTGAAAAGACTGGGGAATTCCATTTTAAGTATGCTGAGTTTGAGATAGTGTTTAAGACATCCAGGTAGAGATCAAACAGTCACATATCTACAAATCGGGAGTTCAGGCAGAAGGCCCGGACTGGAGATATAAACGTAGAATCAGTAGCTTATATGTGATATGCAAGCTGCAAGATTGAATGAAGTTATTAGGGGAGCAATTATGGACAGAGAAAAGGTCAAAGGACTGAACTCTAGAGCAGTCCAATGTTTCGAGATTAGTAAAATGAGAAAGAGCTGTCAGTGAAATGCAAGATTAACTATTTCAAATGCATCTTGATTACCTGAAATGAGTACTGAAAACCGGCCACTGCATTTAGCAATCTGAATGTCATTGGTCATTTCATCAAGTGCAGTGTCCATGGAATGCTGGTTTGCCTGAGAGGAGTGGGTTCAGGAGGGGCAGGGGAGAGGAGTGGGAGATGGCCTGGTGTCAGTTCTTACGTACTTGCCTTGACACTTCTATGTGGTTGCCAAGTGTAAAGAATCTTTTAGGAATTATAACAATAACTGTTTACTAAATTCCCTTTATATTATAGGTTTGTGGTATGCACTTACATTTAAAAAAGAATAACTCCTTGCAACAAAATGTAGTTTACAAATGAACAAAGTGATGATTAAAGAGGTTAAGTAACTTTCCCAGCACAGCATGTCTGGTAAAGGCAGAGCCAGAATTGGAATTTAGGTCTGTTTCATGCCAAGTCTTCATTCTTAACCACTGTGTTACATTGCCTTTAAATATGACAAGGCCATGTTACATTGTCAGTTAAATATTAAACAGTAATTCCCTCCTGAGGGTAAATACTAGCTTGGAAGGAAGAATGCATAAAGGTAAATGAAGTTCCTCTCTCCTTGCTGGTTAAGGTTTCTTATTCTCTAGCAGGCATAATAGGGAGAACTGAATAGGGTTGTTCATCATTTCAGCTGTCAGCCAACTCCCACCCGGTCACTATATATGAAGCCCTTTTTCATATAAAATGATTTAATGAACCAGTTTTGAAGAACTATTGTTAATTTCAAATAACTCCCATTGGGAAGAATTCAGCCCTATGAGAATTAACAAAAAAGGAGAACCAGGGTGTCTATAAGTCCAATACAACAAATACTAAGAGAGCAATTTGTTTGTTTGTTTGTTTTTCTTATCTGGTTGTCTTTTTGCATGAAAACCAGTGATACACCTTAGGAGAGGAGAAGTGAAGTGAAGTATTAGTTGTTCAACCATGTCTGGCTCTTTGTGACATGGACTGTAGACTACCAGGCTTCTCTGTCCATGGAATTCTCCAGGCAAAAATACTGGAGTGGTTTGCCATTTCCTTTTCCAGGGGATCTTCCCAATCCAGGGATTGAATCTGGGTCTCCAGAATTGAAGACAGATTCTTTACCTTCTGAGCCACCAGTGTGGCATAGGAGGATTTGTGGTAAACTGTGACGGACAAATCTCCTAATGCCCTGCAGGCCCACTTCCTGCCCACACCTTCCATTCAGTTTCAAGTAGTGCTTTAATTTATCCTCATACTCAGCTACTGAAGTAGCTCATACCTCATACCCAAGCTTCTGGCTTGGGCCTTATGGGATAAGAGGAGGGTAACATCAAACAGAATGTTGATGGAGCACCACATGGCTGTCAAGAGAAATACAAGAGTATTAGAATTGTCTCTGTTCTCAAAGCCCGAGCTTTATAATCTGTTACAGCTTGGCCCAGTATGAAGGAAAGAAAAGGATTAAAGTAGCAAAAGACCTTCCTTAGGAACTACTAAAGCTTTGTGTCAGCTGACTTTATATTTTTTGTGTGTGGTATTAGGGAGGAAAAAAAAAAACACTGCAGTTTAGTATGATAATCACATATTAAATAAGGCAAGAAAACCAGAAGAGCTAGTGAAAATATTTGGGGAATTCTGAAGAGGTTACAAACCAGCAAATGTTACCAGGTAAACAAAACAGAGGATAGCATGGTTATGTTGTTCAGTCACTAAATTTGTTTGACTTGTTTCGACAAAGTCGTAAAGCACAGCAGGCTCCCCTGTCCTTCCCTATCTCCTACAGTTTGCTCAAATTCATGTCCATTGAGTTCGTGATGCTATTTAACCATCTCATCTTCTGTCGTCCCCTTCTCCTTTTGTCTTGAGTCGACTCTTCACATCAGGTGGCCAAAGTATTGGAGTTTCAGTTTCAGCATTAGTCCTTCCAGTGAATATTTGGGGTTTATTTACTGTAGGATTGACCAGTTTGATCTCTATGGGTACAGGGTAGAATTGAAACTGAGTCCCCATAAAACCAAGTTCCTCTATGGAGTTTGTGATTAACCTCTCCATCTAAAACATCATACCCTTTCTAGTCCCACTCCTATGCCCCGCAGGACCGAGGAGTTATCAAAGAAAAGTGAAAGTGAAAGTCACTCAGTAGTGTTTGACTCTTTGCGACCCCATGGACTATACTGTCCACTGAATTCTCCAGGCTGGAATACTGGAGTGGGTAGCCTTTCCCTTCTCCAGGGGATCTTCCCAACCCAAGGATCGAACCCAGGTCTCCTGAATTGCAGGCAGATTCTTTACCAGCTGAACCACAAGGGGGATCAAAACTGAGAAGTGCCCTCCAGGATACAAAAGTCTCTCTGTGTCCCCTGTTTCTTATTTGTAGAAAAAGGCTTTAGTCTTCTAGGCCTTCCTTGAGTTCCAAAGAGCAGACCCAAGCAGTTACTGACAAGGAAGTGAGGTGAGACAGAAATGAAGGAAAAGCAGTTAAGCAAGAAAAGTAATAATAATGGTTCATCAATAAAACAGAATCCTAGTTTCTCCTCAAGGAGTGTACATAAGAATTTGATGCATATCTTTGAGTAGTTCTGCAGAAACTAAGACACCCTCACCCTCCCAACTCAGGTAGAGGATAGTGACCACATGCTGATCACAAGCATGTAAAACCCAGCCTGACTGGAACCAGGAAGTTGATTAAGATCCCTGCAACATCACCCTGGTACCTCTCCACCAATCAATCATAAGAAAGTCATATATCCTCACCCTAAATGTTGCCTTTAAAAACTTTTCCCTGAAAGCCATCGGGGATGTCATGTCTTCTGAACATGAATTGCCTGTTCTCCTAGCTTTAGTGTTAGTTGGTATTAGTCATTCAGTCATATCCAACTCTGCAATATGTACCGTAGCCCACCAGGCTCCTCCGTCCATGGAATTCTCAAGGCAAGAATACTGGAGTGGGTTGCCATTTCCTTCTCCAGGTGATCTTCCAGACCCAGGGATCAAACTTGGGTCTCCTGCATTGTGGGCAGACTCTTTGCCATCGGAGCCATCAGGGAAGTCCTCTTCTTGCTTAGCGCCTTGCAAATGCTGTGTTTTCCTTCAACAGGACTTGGTGTCAGTGAATCAGTTCAGTTCAGTCGCGCAGTCGTGTCTGACTCTTTGCGACCCCATGAATCGCAGTACACCAGGCCTCCCTGTCCATCGCCAACTCCCGGAGTTCACTCAGACTCACATCCATTGAGTCCGTGATGCCATCCAGCCATCTCATCCTTGGTCGTCCCTTTCTCCTCCTGCCCCCAATCCCTCCCAGCATCAGGGTCTTTTCCAATGAGTCAACTCTTCGCATAAGGTGCCCAAAGTACTGGAGCTTCAGTTTTAGCATCATTCCTTCCAAAGAAATCCCAGGGTTGATCTCCTTCAGAATGGACTGGTTGGATCTCCTTGCAGTCCAAGGGACTCTCAAGAGTCTTCTCCAAACCACAGTTCAAAAGCATCAATTCTTCTGTGCTCAGCCTTCTTCACAGTCCAACTCTCACATCCATACATGACCACAGGAAAAACCATAGCCTTGACTAGACGGACCTTAGTCGGCAAAGTAATGTCTCTGCTTTTGAATATACTATCTAGGTTGGTCATAACTTTTCTTCCAAGGTGTCAGTGAATAGGTTTTGCTTTGTGACAGGCAAGCAAATTCAAGCTTGTTTCGGTAACAAAATCTACTGATCAAGCAACTACTTTTGCACCCCACTCCAGTACTCTTGCCTGGAAAATCCCATGGACGGAGGAGCCTGGTGGTTACAGTCCATGGGATCACTAAGAGTCGGACACGACTGAGCAACTTCCCTTTCACTTTTCACTTTCATGCATTGGAGAAGGAAATGGCAACCCACTCCAGTGTTCTTGCCTGGAGAATCCCAGGGACAGGGGAGCCTGGTGGGCTGCCGTCTATGGGGTCACACAGAGTCGGACACGACTGAAGTGACTTAGCAGCAGTAGCAGTAGCAGCAGAGACTTACAGTAAAATATTTGTATTTGTAAAGCCTTATTCTTTTTTTTAAAAAAGCTATACTTGTACAAAGAAAAAAACTAAAATATAATAGTGCAAGTTGTACAAAGTCTCCCTGACTGTTAGGTCTTCAATTCTTTTCTTCAAAGGCAACCAGTTTCTAGTTCCTTATATATCCTTCCATGTATATTTTATGAATATATCCATATTTATTACCTATATCTTTGGAATAAAAACAATTAAGTCTTTCTTGATACTTTACTTTTTCACATTCTGTGGATTTTGGTATGGTAATCATATCCCATTCTGAAAAATAAACAGCATGACTTTTTTCCTCTAAAAATATTAAGACAATTCATAAATATTTAAACACTTAAGTTGTCCTTTATTTTCAAAATTTTACTTCACAATTTTCCACAGAATATGCTTGACATTGTCAGAGATCAGAATTTTAAGGTCAATATTTGCCCAGACAAAATCCTTATATGTTTCTGTTCAGTGTTCTTGCAATCACTGCACTTAGAATAAAATTAGAACATGGTAAGAAACCAGTGCTTATTAATTTAACACTGTTCTTTGATAGAGTCAGTTTTATAAATGCACCTAACAAAGGCTGTGTTACGTGACTTGCCTTTGATTTCTAAGTCTTTCTTTATATAGTCTTTTAATATTTTATGAATCCAAGGAATGATTCAGTACAAAGCTGAAATACACAAGCTGGAAGAAGAGAAGAAAAATGAAGTCCTTGTATCCATTGCAAATGAAATCACAGAAATACATTGCATTTCATTTACCCTTTCATTTCTTCACTGGGTGTCATAAATGTGTTTCCCTGATTTACCTGGATGCTACGGCATATATACAGAGGTGAGCAGAAAATTTTTTCATGCTTCTTTTCCAGCTAGGGAACATTTGGATGACTCCGGACCTCTCCTCTGGCTAATGGTAACTAGTCTTTCAAAATGTGTTTAGCTTTTTAATAATCTGGTAGCTTTTGAGGTCGATGAAAAGGAACCTGTTAGGACTTGGGGAGAAGGAAGAGGAAACTGTGGAATATAAAGATTTGTCATACTTATAAGTTATTGATTTCATGATGTACTGTGAGAAAAGGCAAAATGCAGCTACTACAATCAGTTAAATAACAGATGACATTTGCGCTCAGCTGAGGTGGTTCAGGAAAATGTGCACAGAGCCCTTTGACACAGGACTTCCTCTCACTCCAATGTTCTCCCAACCCTCCCTCTCACTCCAATGCTCTCCCAAACTTCCCTCTCACTCCAATGTTCTCCCAAACTTCCCTCTCACTCCAATGTTCTCCCAACCCTCCCTCTCACTCCAATGTTCTCCCAACCCTCCCTCTCTAAAACAAGACACCCATTGACCTCGTTTCCAAAACGGCTGTTTTTTTACAAATTGAAACTGTTTTTCACTGAAAAGGTTTGACTACATAGCTACATAATAAAAAGTTAGCCATCAACATACATAAAATATATATACTCAGTGAATTCAACTTAAAAAATTTCCTAAAATATTCATGTAAATTTTGGGAGACTAGACAGACAAAACAATAGCTAATTGAGTTTTTCACTTTCACCTAATTATTTTTGGTCATGCAAAGACATAAACTGAGCTTGGCTGAACACCAATCACTCATTTTCTATAGCTACACTTAAGAATTCAACCTGCACAGTGTATGCTAGGATAAGGAAGTTCAAATCTATATTAGAAATAATGCTACAGGTGGTAGCATTTTAGCTGGAGAAAAAAAATTCCTGGGATTCTGCAAAATTGTCTATAGAAGAAAAAACTGAAAGAAATGGGACAAAATGGAGTTTATCAGATGCATAACACACAGGGTGAAAAAAAGATCATGGATACAAACTGATATAAAACAACAATATGAAACTACTTATAATAAATAAAAGAGAAGAAAAGACATGGTCATACTTGATTTAAGGTCTCTACTTCTTGATGTCATATATATATATATATATGAAATCAAATTATACCCTTAAATATACAAGAGAACTAAATAATTGATTGGCTTCTGCTTTGCTTTAAACCAAGGACAGAGTACAGTGGTCAGGGAAAAAGCTTGTAATTATCATTTCCTTTCTTTATAGAGTACTGCTTATTGCTTTTCACAACTCAGGATAAAAAAATACCAGATTTATGAGGGCTTTTTCCTTCTCTCCTCATCCCTGGACCCAGTTTAAGGCTTAATCATCATCCCTTCAAAGAGTATAGCATTTCAGTTCATTTCAAAGCACTGGATTGGTGCTTATGAGAATAGGACCAAAATAAAAAAGAGATTAGCTGTCTTGAGAAATGTCCATTGTAAGTACTGCAAGAATAGTGAACCAATCAGCCAGAATAAACTGAAGTTGCCTACTGCCGTTTACAGGAAATTGTACAAAACAGTCCTGGAGCAGAAGGGAATGGGGCACATGTCATCGATTTTAAAGATGGAGAAAAAGTTTCTGTCTAAGGACCCTCCAAAGAAAATAAAAATTAACACATTCAAATACATTTGCTTACAAACACACAAACTGAGAAAAAAAACTAATTTGAAAATAATATGAAAGCTTATTGTGGAAGTTACAGTGTTCTATTCCTTTAAAAGAGTGATAAGCTCTATGGGTTTCCCAGGTTGCTCGGTGGTAAAAAAAACAAACAAACAAACAAACAAAAAACGTATGCAATGCAGGAGACATGGGTTCGATCCCCGGGTCAGAAAGATCCCTTGGAGGAGGAAATGGCAACCCATTCCAGTATTCTTGCCTGAGAAATCTGATGGAGAGAGGAGCCTGGCAGGCTACAGTCCATGGGATTGCAAAAGAGTCGGACATGAGTTAGTGACTAAACAACAATTAGCTTTATGCTGTGACCACGATAGCAAAGACATTTAATTCTTCCAAAGATTTGACCACTAAACAGTTTTTTTAAATGTGAAAATAATTACATCAGTGTATGGACTCTGGAAAATTTCTTCTCCGGTAATAAGGTCAGATAGACATTTCCTGTTTCACATTTCTAGTACACGTTGTCTTTTAAACAATAATAGTGTGAAACAATAGATTGGCCTGAGTTCAATGCATACTAAGAAATGCCCTGGCCCTTGAAGGCTGGGATGAATCAGCCTCAAATGGCAAAGATCTCAGTGACGACAAGAAAGACAGACTGTCTGGGGTGTGGTGGCCCTAGAGAATAAGATTCAAGAAGCTGACCCATCTAGACTTCAATCTTTGATGTTTCTTGACCATGAAGAGTCTCTATGTTTAATGTGTACATTTACAGAGACAGCATTTATGCTTGTGTCTGCATAACTTGGATTTTAAATAAATTTGTAAGGCAAAACTGCAATACAGAAAAAGAATGAGTTGGCAATTCCTCCTAAATTGTTAACCAAAATTGGCCATTGTTTTCACAACTCAATCTCCTGCTCTATAATCCAGTCAGCAGTGAACTCTTTTCTGCTCCTTACCAAACTTAGCAGCGCACTGGGTTACCCTATTCATAGGTCTTACCACTACTTGGAATAGCATGAAACAGAGCCACCAACAGTGGGCCCCTACTAAATTTCATTATTCATACACCCGTCTTCTCTGATGCCAAACTGGGGTCCTCAATATATTTTTTATTTTTTCATTTTTTATGCAGTTGCATGCTCATTCAATCGTGTCCAACTCTCTGGGATCTCATGGACTGTCGCCCACCAGACTCTTCTATCCATGGAATTCTCCAGGCAAGAATACAAGAGTGGGTAGCCATTCCCTTCTCCAGGGGATCTTCCTGAACCAGGGATTGACACTGGGTCTCCTGCATTGCCGGAAGATTCTTTACCATCTGAACCACCAGGGAAGACCTGAGAATATTTAGGCCAGTCATTTCCAGAGATATTTCTAATCTTCTGCTACTCAGTTACGGAAAGTAGATGAAAAGAGTATCCTAAAATAAAACAAACGATTTTAGAAGGGTTAACAATGTGACCAGCATACAGAGTTAGGAGGGGCAGAATCTGAGCTGAGAAGTTACACAGAAGGAATGACAATGGGGAAAAAAGCTAGCTAAGAGGAGGTTGCCTTTCATCCACTACCAGAGAATGACCGGAATGAGAAAGCTCGACGTCCTCCTTAACCAAGACTTCTCCTTCACTCTCTATATGCAACTCATTATCAAGCCATCCTCATTTTTTACTACAAGGGATAAAATACCAGCTATTTTTCCCCCAAAAAAGAATAAAGTTTTATTCAATTATAAAACAATATTTATTTTTAAATTTAAAAATGATATAAAAAGACAGAAAAAAATTAAAAATCATCTCCTACCCTACTACCTAGAAATAAGCACTGTTTTAATATTTTGTTGGAACAGCCTTATCGATATATCTATATATACACACACGCACATTCCTGAACACACATACAGACAATTTTATAGAAAGTGAGGCATGTTATACAAGGAGTTAAGAAACGCTCTGTTTTTACTTAACAGATCACAGAAGTCTATTTCAATAAACATAAATATACACAATATTTTTTTCATATTTTAATGGTTGTATAATTTCCATTGATAAGAATTGTCATAATTTATTTAACGAATCTTTCATTGAAGGAAATACTTTTTTTCGATTTTAACAGTTAGGACAGCACTGATACTAATGCGTGTACATGCGGTGTATGTGTAGTTGCTTCAGTTGTATCCGACTCTTTCGCAAATCCATGGACTGCAGCCCATCACGCTCCTCTGTCCATGAGATTCTCCAGGCAAGAGTACTGGAGTGGATTGCCATTTCCTCCTCCAGGGGATCTTCTCCACCCAGGGATCAAATCTGCACCTCTTTTGTCTCCTTCATTGCAGGTGAATTCTTTACCACTGAGCCACTGGGGAAGCCCAACCTTGCACATATGTGTGTGCTATTATGAAAATTTCTTTACTAATCTGGTAACGAAAAACAGTTCTTGTCTTTTTATTTCTACTTTTTGAAGTATTATTTCTACTTTTTTATTTATACTTTTATTTCTACTAACTTCACTTGTTAGTGAAGTTTTAACATTTTGTAGGGCAATTATATTCTTTGATAAATTGCTACATTCATTTTTTCTATTAGAAAATTTTTTGTCTTATTGAGTCATAAGACCACTTTGAATATGAGGAATATCAACCCTCTTATCTTTCATATCATTCAGTCACAAATGTTTTCCCCAGTTTGCCCCTTGCTTCACAATTTTATTATGTTTTTACTGAAGCATTTAATTTGTACATAGTCAAATTCTTTCTTGGTTCAGTCCTGCTGAATTAATCTCCTACAATTCCTACCAGCACTAACCTAAACCAGATGGCTTATCATCTTTTACCCAGATAACTGTAAAAACTTGGATTGGTCTCTCTGATCTGCCACTGGGAATCTACACTAACAGAGGTGTCAGAGCATTCTTTTTAAAATGAAAATCCAGGTCATTCTGTCTAAGACTGTTCAGGGGTGTGTGTCTCAGTGGTGTATGGCTCTTATAGGAGTCAATAAAATAACAACTACCTATGGCAAATATTCCTGGAGCATCATTTATCTGTGCAGATTTTTGAGGAAAGAAAGCACATTAATTTATTTTAGGAGAAACATGGGAGACTTCCCCGGTGGTGTAGCGGATAACAATCTACCTGTCCACGCAGGGGACATGCGTTCGATTCCCGGTCCAGGAAGATCCCACATGCCACAGACCAACTGAGGCCATGTGCCACAACTGCTGAGTCAGAGTGCTACAACCACTGCAGCCCCTGCCCTAGAGCCTGTGCTCTGCAACAAAAGCCGCCACAATGCGATACCTGCGCACCACCGCTGGAGGCGCCCCGCTGCTTGCAGCCAGAGAGCCAGAGGGCAGCAATGCAGATCCAGCAAAGCCAAAAGTTAATTAATTAAAAAGAAAAACACAAATTATTATGGAGCAGGATGCAAACTTCAAATGAATTTTTAAGATAAGCAAGAAGATTTCAAAGACATATCAGTATTTAGAGGAAACCTTTAAAAGGCAATGGATATAGAGGATTACTCTTTAGTACTTTTACATGTGCATCAAGGAGTGCCTTGCGTTCACCAAAATTCATTGCCTTTTCCCTTGTTGACATAGATTTACCAGCCTCCCTTGAGGTTAGGTGTGACGATGTGATTGGATTCTGGCCCGTGGAGGTGGAGGACATTAGGGTGATCATACAATGTATTGCCCCAATCAAGACACTGTTGAGAGTGCAAGAGGACACTATTAATTGCTGTCCTAGGAATTCAGGCATAAACTGGGGCATGGGATCACCATGGGGAGAAGTGAAGTGCGTCACCCCAAGGCGGGCCCAGGCTTAACTCTTCTCCAGTCTGTCGACAGATGGGGCAGATGCTGGAGGAAGCCTCAGTGCCCTGGACAGAGCCATGGCTTTCACTAAACTGATCTGAGAGCGAGAACACCACTTCCAGCATTTCAAACCATTGTAGTGACATCAGTTCTTGTCCTGACTAGCACAGTGTGGAATTCAAGGCTTTCTATTCGGCCTTCACCTAGCTTTCCAGCGGTGCCTTTCATCATTCTCTAGCTTGAATTTAAGCTCTAGTGAACTGAACTGCTTGCTCACATGTTTAAGCATCTGTTTATGTGTCATTCTCTCCCACTAATCAGGGAGCTCCTTGATAGCAAAACTTAGTCTTAATTATCTTTGTAGCAAGTCACAACCCGGCACATAAGACATTTCGTGAATATCTATTGGTGTGAAGAAATATTTACCCATGTAAGGAGTAAATTTTTCAGCAGTGGCTATTTCATTATACTATCAGAACACATGGAAGATCTTTTATATCTTCAAAGACATGTTATTCAAATACAAGATTTTGAAAAATGAATTAAATACTTTTGTAGCCCTAAAGCATGAATAAAAAAATATTCTTCCTCTTAGCCGTCAATGTGCCTTTATCTCTGCTTTCTCCCTGAACCCCACGCACTGCTAATAAACACACACACACTCGTATTTGTTCATTTCCTGGGGGAATTTTTGACTTAACTAACAATAGTAGAAGTTCGAAGGAAAAGAAAGAATTACAATTTTAAGTTTAGATCCTAATGTTAGCCAATAATCCCTGCATGAGGTGCTTTTGCTCAGCAGGGGGATTTCTCTCTCCTGCTGCCCAAGATGATTAAGAGTTGACTTACAATTGACGATGATGTACACTAGAGCATGTTACCAACTCAAGAAAGGGGCTTTGCCTGCATGATTTAATTAACATTAATGGTAGTTAAGCTGCACACACAGAGCATAATGTCCTCTTTGCTCTAAGAAAAGGAGGGGCTTTCACCACCTAGATTATGAAATATTGATGAATTCATGTATGCTGACATCCATCTAAAAATGGAATTGTTCAATCTGTCACTCCTTCCCCCTATCCACATACAAAAACATGATGGCAGTCCTGAGATAAACAAAAGGAGTGATGAGGGTGTGCAAATGAGGAAGGAGAATAAGAGTCAGGAAGGAAAAACACTGCAAATGAAATATGTCAGACGATAACCACAGACACACAACATCCACAAACAATCACACATACACACACACACACACAAACACCCACTCTACTAATTAATGCAGCTTTGCTTTCATGCCAGATATTGGGAAACAGTAATTAGAGAGAAATCTCATTAATCCATTTCCCAGTTCATTAATTATGCATCAATGCCAAGTTTTTGTTGGCCTGGCATAAGACAATCCTGTTCCAACGAAGATCTGATGCTGCACGTTGCACAACAGTTATGGGGCTTTCCTAACTCCATGGGATGGGACTCAGGACCTACTCAATTCATATGTTGTACATATTTGTGTCCTCTGATAAATATTTTGTGATTATGAAATGTTCTTTAAGCTCACTACAATTGTTTCTTAGCTAACACTTCATCCGTCTCTGTCATAAACACATTAGGAATTCTATTCAGATGACAAAAAAAGGGACACAACATTGCAAAGGTAATTAATGCCACTGAATTGTGCACTTAAAAATGGTTAAAGTGGTAAATTTAATGTGATATATATTTTGTCACAATAAAATTTTTAAGTAAAAGAAACTATCTGTAGATTTTTGAAGAAGTTGTTCTAGGAAGGCTATGGATGTAAAGAAAAAAAAAGTTGAAAAGTTCTCAGTTTCAAAAGACCTCACAATGTGCTTCCTCGTATTCAGAGAAAATATTTTGAGATGAACTTCAGAACCCAGACAAACTCAAATGTGCAAAGATTTGAGGAAAGCAAGGATGTTTAGTGGTCTTATCAACAAATTTTAATTGAGCATCTGTAAAATTCTCAGCATTGTACCAGTTAATGTGGAGCTGGTTTTGTTGTTTAGTCACTGCGTCGTGTCTAACTCTTTTGCAACCCCATGGACTGTAGTGCCCCAGGCTCCTCCGTCCATGGGATTTCCCAGGCAAGACTGCTGGAGCAGGTTGCCATTTCCTTCTTCAGGGGATCTTCCCGACCCAGGGATCAAACCTGAGTCCCCTGCACTGGCAAGGAATTCCTATCCACTGTACCACCAGGGAAGTCTTGTCTACTGTATTTATTGAACAGGTTTATTTACGTAAATTCTCTTCTTCATTGTTTATCTGATAGGGTACATATTGGTCCCATCAGCCTTTCACTGAGCGGTGTCTGGGATCAGCCCAGCCTATACGAGAGCAAGGAAGAAGATAGGAGTGCCTCTTGCCCAACATTATATAATGTGTGGAATATGAGGGAAATCATTAAAGGCTATCTAAGGAGAGACTGCTGAGAGAAGTAAGTACCTGTCAGTGTCCAAATGCCCATTAAAGAAGAGTCTCAGTGGGTTAACGAGATCTTTGCTAGGAAACCCAGTGGTTAGAGAACAAGATGCAGCAGTAGGTCCAAATGGGTGGGCTGCTTTTTTGTATGTTTCTTAATATTCGTGCTCTGTCAGCAGACCCAGTTTACTCGATAAAGAGACCAGAGACTTGGGACTGATGAGGTTCAAATATCCTCCACATGGAACAACTAATATTTATGCAGCATTTTATACATCTGCTAAGATGGTTCTCGGGAAGAAGTTTCACATGTGTCATTTCAACTGAACCTTGAATCAAGTAGATATGAATAGTATTCACAATTTATAGATGAAGATAAGACTTGAATAATGGGTTTCCACTGTAGAAACAGCTCATCTGGGGCTTGACCGTCACTCCCTGAGTCACTTAGAAGTAAGGTCATTTCTCCACCTGGAGGAGCCAGTCTTTGGGTATGTTGTCTGCTGACCACCTCCTGACTAGCTGGTCAGAGAAGCAGCAGTGACAGGAGCTGCACGCAGGATGAGGAAGATGATCTCCTGGAGGTCTTGGTGAGCTTTTTGAGATGTCAGTTTCTCACTTAAGAGGTCCTAGAAGAAAAGCAGTGGGAAATAATGGTCAAGTATGAATCTTCATTAAGGTTTCCCTGATAAATTTCCAAATTATTTTCCAACAAAATACAGAGCAATTTAGAGCATATGACTCAGAAGCAATGAAAAGAGGTTAAGTAAATTTTCAATTATAAAAACAAAAAGCCCTCTTTGCAGAGCTATCTACTTAGGTATATGCCTCAGGCTTCCTAGGAAATGTGTCTCTAAAAATAAAATCTAGAAATTTTATTGATGCTAAACTGCATCAAAAAGCAATAACTTTCATCAATATATAAACTAATTATAAAACAAAACAAAATCCTCCAAACAAATGCAACAGTAAGCACAATTTTAAAAAGATTTTAAAGCCTAATTCACCTCACACTTATCTCGAGATGCATTTCTAATAAAATTATACTTACTGCTAAGTCAAATCATGTAACTTTTAAAAATCAACTATATACTAATAGTAATTATATTGGTTACTTATAGCAGAGATGTTTGGACCTCATGTTCATGGGAAATTTTTAAAGTTTTAAAGTTCAATTTATATAAATATTTTTATATAAATATAAATTTATATAAATATTTTTGTTGAAATATTAATAAAAGATATTTAAACATAAACATATATTAGAATAACATTTTATGGATGAGCTGGAATGGAAACATAAGTTTAAGGGAAAAAATGATGTAAATACTTATAAAGAAAGCATAAATGTTTACTTTTTAAATGGATGCTAGGGATATTAAATTGCTATGGTATTTAGATCACATTAATTTCTATTAAAAAGGAATACAACATTTTAATTTTTAAGTAAAGTATTTCCGTGAGAGAAATTATATCTTCTGTAACTATTTGCACTTACAATAAAAATTTTCAGCTGTGACAATGTGCAAGAGGGACACATACTTTTGCAAAATTCTTTTGGGCTGCCTAAATGGGAAAATAATCTGAAAAATAGATACATGCATATATATATATATATATATATATATATTTATATATTTGAATCACTTTGTTGTACACCTGAAACTATCACAACATTGCAAAATCAACTATACTCCAATACAAAATAAAAAGTTAAAAACATTCTATTAGGCTGCTTGTGAATAGGAAAGTTTAAGGACCATTATGCTACAGGAACACAGCATTTGTCTAATATTTGTATTGGCAATGCAGTTATTTTTAAAATCTTCTGTAGAAGGCAGAAAATCATATCCTGAGAGTACAGCATTATAGCAATGTATTACTAAAGCAAACGTAATCTTCTGAAATAATCTTCTGAAATAACTATTTGTGCTCAGCCAATATTTCCTACTATTGGCTGCCTAGTTCTTCTACAACTACATCTTAAAACCTATTTGCCAGCTTATCATGCATATCAGGGAAGAAATAAGAATTTGGGAAGCTGCTGTAATATAATAATATTAAGCCACACTATGATAAGTGATAATTCTCTTCTATAATTAAAGGCACATGTATACACATGATCATATATGCCTTGACCCAATCCAGCATAACACATGTGGCTGACATGTAGGATTATATTAGTTTTCCAGGAGTTGCTCCTAAGGACTAATCAGGAAGTTGCTTACCCTCATGGAATAGCATATACCTAAATAAAATAGGCCAACATTGTACACAGGAACAACAATACATAAAACAGGAAATGACCATCTCTTTGCATTTTTAAATTTATTTTCAGGGCAAAGTGACAGTAAACCATTAAACTAGAATTAACTTTTAACAAAAATCCAGGGGAAAAAGTAATTAAAACAAGTTTGCTGGAGCTATTAGAACATAGAGTTCTGCTACAAGTGTTCAGAAAAAGCTTTACAATCTAAACACACTGAAACTCCCTAGTGTAAAACACTCTTAGCTAAATTATGGGAAAAGCCAATGTCGTATCAGCACCAAACAATCACCCAGCATCAGAATGAAAAGAAGGAAATGTTGTTCTGAATAGCTTGCCAAGGCTAAAGAAAAGTAGAACAGTTGCTGAAGACGGATTGTACAGACCAAAAGGATGCATTCTAATTTGTGTTGCCACTTAAATTTTGAAATAGGTCATTATCTTCAAATTTTGGGTACATATAGTTGCATCAGAGTGAAACAGAGAGAAAGAGAGGGAGGGAGGAAGAGAGGAAAAAAGGGCTTCATAACAGTGAAAAATGCATTTAAAAATTTTTTAGATTTCTCTCAATTGATATATCCTATAACTCATTATAGGTATATACATGCTGTGTTTTCCCCTTTTAACTTTTGCTGAGAGATAAAGATTAGGTTAAGTTTACAAACAGTAGATCTGGGCATCCCTATAGAAACAAGTGATTAACAATATCTTTTACATAGTCTTTAGAAAACCATTTTAATGTTTGTTTTCAACAGCTAGACTGCTTGAGTATCTAGTGAAATATTTTTTAAGCTCACTTGACAATTTAACATAACATAGTGGTTCCCAGCCTTTTTGAATATAATAATATTTTAAGCTTATCATAAGGGAAAATTTCAAAAGCCATTTAAAAAGAAGGCTAGACTAAATCTCTATGTATTCATCATGTGGCTTCAACAATGCTCAACTCATGACCAATCTTGTTTCATCTGTAACACACCTACTTGTTCCACCCATATTATTTTTGAAGCAGATCCAAATTATGAGATGATTTACTTTTGTTTCTAGAGTAAAATGTTTGAGGGCCCTCTCCTGTCACATTTCAGTTCTTGCATTTTTAATAATAATTAAGAAAATCTACAGGTCCATCTGGATTATTGTCCACCCCACTTCTGCGGCTTTGCCCTAACTCTGTGCCACCCTCCCCATCACAAGATTCTGTGGTCCGTGGCGGGGAAGCTCCTGGCATAATGAAAATAGCTGGTAACATCACTTAGAAATATGCTTATTCATTAATGCCTTCACATATACTCACAACACAAACACTGCTTGTGCAGCTTTATTTCTCAGGAATATACTTGTCACTACGAGTTTATAAGTAGATTAAGAAAGATAGAATTAACAGGACTTTTTTCTCCGCTTTATCCACCAAACTGAGCATTTCTCTGCTAACAGAACAAAGAGCTAACACAGGCCACTGTTTTCTTAAGCGTTGTTACTCCCTAACAGCTGTTTAGGGGCTTTTATGACCTTGACGTTACCTTTGAAAAAAACTCCCGATCTTTGTGGGCTGCAAATCTTTGCGCAATACAGCTTGAGAGCTGGCTGTGCTTGTTGGCAGTCTCCTGGAAAAGCTAAGAATAAATGAGTGAAGGCTGTGTTCACACACTTGGAAATGACAATGGCACACTGGAGGCCTTGGTACACCCGGACATTAATTTCCTTTATATAAAGGCCAATATCCAATGTTATTAGTCAGTACTCCTCTTACATATGAAATTCACTTTTGTAGGAAGAAAGAAAAAGAAAGCTTTTTTTCTCTACATAAGAGGGATAATTTCTCAGTAAGGAGCTCTAAAAAAAAATCTTTCCTGATTTCTGCTCAGTGCATACATGTAATACTGATTAATGCTAATAGGGTTCACATATTTAAAGAAGAGCGCTCTCAATCTCATGATTATAAATACCATTCAGAAAGTGTGTGACTGGAATTTATTGGTATGAATTTAATTCAGGTCAGTTTTAAACTCCTAAACTTTTATGTTTAAATGAACAGAATTATCTCCATTAAATCATACTTGACATTGATTATAGTTATACAAAGAAAAAAGTTATAGTGGTGTTACAGTTATACTTTATTAGTAAAAAGCAATCATTTCCACTTGAATTTTCTTTCTAGTTTCATGGAATATCCTGTTTGGTAATTATGAATTTCTGACAAAATACATCATCACTTGAAGATACCAATTTTGGCTTTATTTTTCTAAACATGTCCATTACGGAGCTGAGCAAATAGTATATATAAGATAATGAAATCTTGCTTACATAATAGAATGTTTTTCTAAAACATATTTCAAACATGAAATAAGACAATCTAGCTTTCAGCCAGGGAAATTATTATCTGGTGCATGTGTATCATACTAATTAGATTATGCTTAAATCCTGGTAATTTGCATAATTGTATTTAATTTGCCATAGGGGTCAAATTATAGCATTGGACCTCTACTAAGAGGTAATGCTGCTTAGTCAGCAAAAGCCTAACACATTCTAAAGAAAATGAAATGCATTTGTAACTTTAGAATAATAAGATGTAGTCTTTTCAGAGGTCCAATTTGAAGAGAAATCCCCTAAGAAATGCAAGTAGTTACATATATATAATCATGAAATATGGTTAAACATTGTTTAGAAGTTCTTGTATTTCATCCCTTTCAGTTTAATGTCCTTTCCTTAAATGTATTTTCTGGTCATTTAACGCTGCTGCTGCTAAGTCACTTCAGTCGTGTCCGACTGTGTGACCCCATAGACGGCAGCCCACCAGGCTCTCCCATCCCTGGGATTCTCCAGGCAAGAACACTGGAGTGGGTTGCCATTTCCTTCTCCAATGCATGAAAGTGAAAAGTGAAAGCGAAGTCGCTCAGTCATGTCCGATTCTTCGCAACCCCATGGACTGCAGCCTACTAGGCTCCTCCACCCATGGGATTTGCCAGGCAAGAGTACTGGAGTGGGGTGCCATTGCCTTCTCCCAGTCATTTAACTAGCCTATCATTAAAACGTAAAAGGCTCAGTGGCTAAGAATCTGCCTGCAATGCAGGAGATGTGTGCAAGAGACACAGAGTTGACTGGAAAGATCCCCTGGAGAAGGAAATGCCAATCCACTCCAATATTCTTGCCTGGAAAATCCCATGGACAAAGTAGCCTGGCGGGCTTCAGTCCATGTAGTCACAAAGAGTCAGGCTTGACTTAGTGACTACATTATAAAAACAGAACCAATCTAAATTTATCAAACTGGAATCTTAGAGGTGGGGTTTCTGGAGGTAGGGTGAGGTAGAACCTGAGAATTGTTTTAAAAGTTCCCCAGAGGACCTTTTTTAAAAGCAGTTTCATTGAGATATAATTTACCTACCATAGAATTCACTTACTTAAAGAATACATTTCAGTGGTTTTTAGCATATTCACAGATAGGTGTGACTATCATCACTGCCAACCTTAGACCACTTTTATCATTTCTGAGGAAACTCTTTAGCTATTCTCCTACTGTCCTGCCATCCACAGCATTCCTGAGTCTATACATTTCCCTGTTCTGGACTTTTATACAAATGGAATCATACAATTTGTGATCTTATATGACTGGTTTCTTTCCCTTAACATAATGTTTTCAAGGTCTAACCAAATTGTTGCATGTATTAGTACTTCATTCCTTTTTATGGCCAAACAGTATTTCATTGTATGGATATACCACATTTTGTTTATGGACATTTGGGTCCTTAGAAGATTTATCACTAGCCGTATTTGGTAACTAATGATCAAGAGTTGATCTCAAGACAGTTTCAAGCTCTCACAAAGCAGGGAAGGAAGAGAAGCATGGCTGGAAAGGCAAGGTTTAGGGTGGAATTGGCTCTGCATTTACTAATCATATGACCTGGGCAGTGTCTTTAATGATCTCCATTTTGTTTTCTTCATTTGTAAAATAGGCAAAATGATTTCTCCTTCTTAGAACTGTCATGAGGATACATGAGACAATTTGAGTAAAACTCTTAAAATTGCCTGGCACACAGGAATTTTACACATAACAGCTATTATTTATGTTTACCCTGTTGAATGAATATATGTCAGTCATTTACATACAGAGTTATATAAATAATTGGACAGGTATTTCCATCTAGAAAGTAAATTATTATGAATAAAATAAACTTCTCCAAGTTCTAAGAAAGTGAAAGAACAGATTGAATGATGCAATTTCTTCACTTTTTAAAACTAAAGTAAAAGTTATACTAAAAGTCCACACTGTCATTTGAAAAAAAATTTGTATTCTATTTAAGAATACAAATCAGATTTTTATTGTTTCATTACATTTTTAAAGTCCTCCTATTTTGAATACTATGTGAAATTTCTACCCATATAAGTGCAGGTATTATATATGTGTGTGTGTGTACATACAAACACAAATGAATGCACATATAATTATATCGAATAGTTAACACTGAACTCTTGATATATGCCAGGCAATGTACTTTATATTCATTAATATAAAGGATTACATTATGACTCAACCCTTCCAACAACCTTACATGATCAGCTAAGGAAATCAAAGCATCAGGTAGTCAAGAATCTTGTTCTTGATAATAAAAAAGTGAGCAGCAGAGCCCGAGTTGTTAACTATGACTCTTGTAATAGTTTTTCCTCCATGCATTTGTACATAAGATAATGGAATAGATCTTGTTCCTCAACCACAGAATGATGTTTATTACAGCTTGAAGCAGGCTTTAATAGGTATTAGGTAAACCCTCTTCGGAGAAGGCAATGGCACTGCACTCCAGTACTCTTGCCTGGGAAATCCATGGACAGAGGAGCCTCGTAGGCTATAGTCCATGGAGTCACTAAGAGTCGGACACGACTGAGCGACTTCACTTTCACTTTTCACTTTCATGCATTGGAGAAGGAAATGGTAACCCTCTCCAGTGTTCTTGCCTGGAGAATCCCAGGGACGGGGGAGCCTTGTGGGCTTCGGTCTATGGGGTCACACAGAGTCGGACATGACTGATGCAACTTAGCAGTAGCAGCAGCAGCAAACCCTCTTAATCTATAGATGAAAAGACAGGAAGCAAGGCTTGGAAGTGGCTAGTCCAATATGGTTAGTTCTGTATCAATAACCTCAGATATGCAGGTGACACCACCCTTATGGCAGAAAGTGAAGAGGAACTCAAAAGCCTCTTGATGAAAGTGAAAGAGGAGAGTGAAAAAGTTGGCTTAAAGCTCAACATTCAGAAAACAA